>JBCFYV010009882.1:17184414-17223067 GCA_039000515.1 Timema cristinae | reverse complement strand
CTTGTGAGAGATATTATTTAATATCAGTAAACAAATGTTATAAATAATTTTATCAAACTATTATTTCCTACCAATCAACGTGGCATGTGTATTTTTTTACATACAACCCAAAATATAATACAACATTGTAGTACCATGATCAGTTCCGGCAACATAATATTAGTGTTATCGGCAAGTAAGGCATGAATAGCCGGCGGTTTTCAATCAAAATCACCGGTACCCTTTCCAATTTCCATAGTTGACACTTTATTAATTAAAACTTATAAATATTGATTAATATTCAGCCCATACACTTCAAACACTTTGTAGTAATGCTTTGGCAATTTTAGTCGATACACAACATAATATTATTGTCTCATAGCAAACAAGATAGTTTATATATAAAGCAAGCTACAAATTAGTATATTAATTTTTTTAAAGAATATTTTAGGCCTAGAATTTAACAGGATATTTTGTTATTAGTAT
This sequence comes from Timema cristinae, assembly GCA_039000515.1. Taxonomy (NCBI): domain Eukaryota; kingdom Metazoa; phylum Arthropoda; class Insecta; order Phasmatodea; family Timematidae; genus Timema; species Timema cristinae. The sequence continues at coordinate 17,222,602 of JBCFYV010009882.1, read as the reverse complement.
ACCAACATTTAAAACAAGGTTGAAAAAACGTGGGTTAGGTCTATTTAAAAAAAATTCCCAGCCGAGTTTGGTTGTATCAGGATTTATTGACCTTATTTGAATTTAATTTTATTTACTATGTATGCTAAGTAAGTTAATAAATCAAGCAAAATAATTTAATAATTATTTGGGATCAACTGAAATATATTTTAATTTATTAAGGAATTAATAAATAGGAAACATACTAATCACTAACCTTTTTATGTTGTCTATTAAAAAAAATTTTTTTTTTAAATAAGTCAACTAATTATGATAAATTGTAATTGTAATTTATCTGGCTACCCAGTCTTATTCTAAATTCACCCTTCCTAGTTCCTAACACTTAAGTGTAATTAGTATATGCATATAAATAACCTGAACAAGAGACGAGACGCAGTGATAAAAAAAAACTGGCTCCAATAGAGAGACCAGTCCAGGGTTCCTACACTATTTGTAAAAAAATTCTCCCTGACATTTCCCTGGCTATTTTCCTAAGTTCCCTGACCAATTTCTCATAGAATTTCTACTATAACTTTACAATACTATACATGTGAAAATATTAATTTAAATACATTTATTTCGGACTCCTCCTCCCCTACAGCCGACCTTGCCTCACCTCTCATGGAAGAATATGAAAGCAGACGTCTTGCCAATCAGTTCAGGGAAAATGATGGAAAAATAATTAAATATTTCTTAACCTATCAAAAAGTTGTAACTAACTTGATTCATTTTGGTATCATGTGCAGAAATGCATACTAAATAACAGGCCAATAAGAACATACTAAAAAGTTTGGTATCATTAGTCTTATTTTACCTAAACTGTACATATCCAGAACTGAATAGTAGCTCACAACAGGAGGAACTGTGTCTGCTTTCATATTATTCATGTCTCAAGTCAATTTTCCTTTTATTAAAATTATCAAAAGTCATACAATAAGATACTATGCTAAATTTAATAAAGTGAAGCTTGTTTCTTCTTCAGTTCTTGCAACTCCACTTCTATTACTTCTCGTTTCTCTTCAGTTGCCATCAATATTTTTTTTCTTTTTCCTTCTAAATCTTTAACTTGTATATCTAATTTCCTCTTTTATGCCTTCTTCTTGTCTTCTTCACTTTTTTCCTGCTTCTTCATCTCCAAATATTCATGATAGCGTTTCCGAGCACCTCTCACGTAATCCAACATCTTTTTGTTAATGTGTATGTTTTTAATCCCTCCTGCTTCTTGTATCTCGTCATGAATGTGACGCTGTGCAGGACTGTTTTTTCATGCATATTTTCAACCAGTAAAGATTTATTGATTGAAAAACCACCTTCCCATGCGACAAGACAAGGCAAATCTTTATTACTTCCCAAAGATGTTTGTAGTTTGCATCTCCTATTAGAAAGCTGCCATAGTGTCAAGCCCTACTTCATCACTAAACTGATCACAAGGACGAAATATTTCTTGAAGCTGAGATTTTTTGATGTTGCAAAAATGCAAGTATTCTTTCTTGGCATTTTCAGCCAGAACATCATTTATGATGTTGGCATGGTTGAGTTCCACCAAAAGAAATGAAAATCTCTTCTGGCCCAGTTGAGGTGAATGTTGAATAACACAAGGATCCAATGAAAACAAACCTCTCACAGCTTTCTGTTTTAAGGGACTTCTTTCTTGTAGTTTTGCAATCATGGTGGTTAACATACTGCGGCACTCATGTATACATTCTAGTTTTTGCCTTTCTGTTACTGTGATTGAAGTTTCTCCTAACAAACGTTTTGTTGCAAATCCTACATCAATATTTTTTCTAAGGATATAATTTTCTGATTTATTTTGTGTCGATAGACAGTAACTTTGGACCCATGCACTTCATCAGATCAGGTTTCACGCAACGATTCATAAGGTATCTTAGAAGTTTCTCTACAGCTTCTAAAATATATGGAGTCATTGGTTTTGATGTCTGGAACCGTTGCAGGAAAGGCTGACATTCATCTGCAATTGTCTTGCAGTAAGCTAGTTTACACTTTAGGAATGGATCACAGGCTGCTCTTTTCAGTGTCTCTACAGGTTTTGTTTTAGGAAGTTTTGCTTCTTTGAGAAACTTAATAACATGGTCCCAAATTTGTAATGCCCTTTGAAAGCACTTTGCATTCTCTAAACACCGCACACCACAGAACTTCAATGGAAAAGATGCACATCCTGTCAACTGGGTAAACAATGCTAGACGAGCTGGAGAGTCAGTGAACAGGTAGTATATGTGATGCAATAAGCTACTTAGATCCCAGTCAACAGACTCCACTCTTGTTCTCAAGGAACAATGAACAAAGTGAAGCCCACATATTCCCAGATTTAGCAAACTACATACTTCATTGTCTGTGACAGATTTGATGTGTTCCTGAAGAAGTGTTATAAACTTTAAATTGACATTTGGGCCATCCATTGACACTTGTTTCAACTTAGAGAGTGGAAGAGGAGAAATACCATCCAGAAAATGCTTCAGTAATTCTTCACCGGTGCTCCTATCGAAAAACATACCGTTTAAGTAACGACTGATGGCTTTATGATTTTCCTTGGCCCAGAATCTTATTACAATGTCCATTTGTCCTCTTTGGATAACTTTATTCAATGCTTCATCAAAACAAATTATAAAGTTGTTACATGATTTTAGGCGGTCCAGTAAATTGTTATGAAAGAATGGAGCCAAGCCATGCACAATGAAGTATGCAGCCTTGTCTCCACCAAGGGTAAAGGCATTGGCAATGGAACACTCGGGAAACATCAACTGAAAAATTGTACTTAAATTATTGTACGAGTTGAAAGACATTATTTTGTAAAAAACTTGCATAGCCCAAATTACTTCCGCCTTAGTTATATCATCTTTTATAACAAAAGTGTTATGGTTTCTTCGAGGCACTACACTAATTTCACTTTTGGCAACAGCTTCCTTCTGCGGCTTTACGATTTCCGATGAAACAGAAAAACTCTTTGAGCAACCAGCCGAATCACCACTAGGTAGAATGTCTTTGTGTGTCAGAGATTCTGTTGAAACAGGGGAGCCCCGTGAACCTGAATCACTTGACTTTTTTGAGAAAAAAGTCAACAGAGAGCGTTGATTTGTCAAAGTTTCAAGAGTTTTGATATGAGTTGGTCCTTTTGCATGGGAAGCAAATGCTTGCTTTCACATATTAATTAGGTTTATAATTTTTTTGAACACTTTACAAAATGCCTGAAACTTATTATTTTCAACGCCACTGATCCTGTATGAGGATTCAGGAAAATACTCTGGGCTTAGCCAGAGCTGATTAAAAACTGTTTTTTTGTTAGACATTGCTGGTATAGCCAAATCAGTCCTAATTCACTGTATCCAACGATAACGATGCCAAACCTTGAACAAGAACCAAAACAATGGATCACTAAAGTTAAAAGAATTGTCATGTGCAGGCCAGGAGATTTCTGTGTTCACCTTCTGAAATAAAATGCTACCAAAACTTGTGTTACAGCAAGTTTGAGCATGTTAAGTGCCCCTAACCTTTCTTCATTGGGGCGGTGGCTTATGACGCAGTAAATACAAAAAATATTTTCATTGTTTTTTTCGAAGTGTGACATGAATTGTCATTTCCCTGACTTTCCCTGACCTTTTGAAAGCTTCCCTGACTTTCCCTATTATTTTTTTCGCCGACTTTCCCTGACTTTCCAGACCGTAGAAACCCTGCAGTCAGCACCACTTCATTTTGAGCAATGTTTTTAGAAGCGATACTAATACAAGTGAAAAATGCGGGTTAACACAACTAGCATGTTAGTAAGCTAATACTAGTACACTTGCATTAGTCTACTAACACAGTGTCAACGGGCCTTAAAACACTAATAGTTGCAGCATTTTCAGATATAAATACAATCCTAACTTAGTTTAATACAATTTGAGCAATTTGTTTTGTTTCAAAACGTCGATGTCCTTCCCTTACATGAAATGTAATACATTAACACCGCAGAAGAAACAAAAAATATATTCTCGAAACTACCCCAAAATTAGAGATTTTTAATTCCCACACCCACCCAAAATAGTAGATCCCTCGATCTCGAACTGAATCAAAAATGTCAACCTCACACACCCCTAAACAATAATAGTAAATATAGAATGATTTTGTTTATGCTGTTGATTTTTTTAATAATCAATTATAAGCCATTAAAAAAAACTTTTATATATCAACAACTATTTGTACCAGCTAAGCTAATATGGTCTCTCTCTCTCTCTCTCTCTCTCTCTCTCTCTCTCTCTCTCTCTCTCTCTCTCTCTCTCTCTCTCTCTCTCTCACACACACACACACACACACACACACACACACACGTAGTTTTTAAACCATTCATTAACATCAATCTTGCACTGGTGGCAACGTGGTGGAAGTCATTAGTATCGTCCTAGCTACAACCCGATTTGCCGTGACTATTATCGAGGTTTAAAATTTGCCAGGTGTTTCAAGACGTTTCCTCCTAAATGATTTTCCACTTTACACAAATGTGGATATATTTTCTCTAAATTCTACCTTTCTCATACAATCCCTAAAGTGCGAACAAGAAGATAGTCCATAAGGATATTGAGACATGAAGAATTAATAATGTAGTACACATTTCAATCAAGACCTCTATAACTATGTTTAAAAAAAAATCTTTTGATTTAATTTATGAAAATAATTTTTACTTTCTCGTACCCCTTGGGTGGAGAAAGTATTGTCATAAAAAATAAATATGTTATTTGGATAAATATCAATGTTTTTCATGACTCCCCAAAACGGAAAAAGGGATTTTCGCGATGCCACCTGTCTGTGTGTTGGTATCTTTGCATAGAGGCTAAACCATTTCATCGATCGGGCTAAAACTTTATATCTAAGGTTTCGATAAGGTTTCCCAGAGGGGTTTTTGGAATTAGATATCCAATCCTAAAATTAAGGGTAATTTACTTTAGTGTGAAAAATAAAATATTTTCTCAAAATTGGCTATGAATTTCGTATCTGGGTCATTAGAAACAAAATGGCAATTCTCATTTTCCATGAAAATGACTTTAAATATACTTTACATAAACGGAAATTTCCATATTCACGCAACTCTGTGAGATATTAAACAGGGTGTCCAGCGAAATTATTTTTTAAATTTCTCTGACTTTTCACGGGCCTATGTCCAACTTTTCCAAAGGATGATTGGAACATAAAAATTTAACATCCTGTTAAGATGAACTAATATAGTCATCTTTACATTATTTAAGTTCCTAGGTTAAGCAGTTTGTGAGATACAGGACCTTAAAAAAAATGCTTATTTTGATTTTGAGTCACTCACCGACTCTCTTGTCATCAAAATGTATAGGGTATTTCCAGCAAAAATATAACCTTGAAAGTGGGCATAGAGGTATTACTTGGGCTATAGACCAAGGGTAAAAAAAACAAAATCTCAACTTTTCAAAATGGTTCCCAAAATTGGAGGATGGGGTTTAAGGGTTGGTTGAACCAGTCAACTTAGAACCTTGAAAATTGATATACAGACTGGGATGTAGACCAAGGGTAAAATACGAAAACAGAACTTTTAAACATGGTTCCCAAGAATGGGGAAGAAGGGTGGTAAAGGAAGGGTTTCTTGAAGCAGTCAACTTAAAACCTTGAAATGTCACTGTACCATAAAGTCACTGGGCATAAGTCATTTGGCCTAAAATATAAAGTTAAAACCTTCGTGTATCTTCGGAAAATATATGTTAGTCTTTTCGTCTGAATACTAATATTTAAAAAAAATTCAATTCAAAAAAAATTCAAAGTTTGGACTACTCAAAATAGCTTACAGAGGCATCCGATTTTCAAAAAATTTCTGTAAGATGACCACTCCAAATAGTTTATATAAGCATCCAAATATCCAAATCTAAAAAATGTCTGGGGAAAACTATTCGAAATAATGTAGCTTATAAATATAATATAATTTCCAAAAATTGGTAAGGAAGAGCACTCCAAATAGCCTAAGGGCGATGAAATTTTTAAACACTTATCGGGAAGAAAAGATGTGGGGAGTCGCAAATGCCACAAAAATACATTATTTTTTTTGCTTGTCTTTCATTCCCCTCCCCTATTTAATATGCATGACTTTTCTATACATCAGGCAGTTGGGGGTCCCAGACCCCTAAACCAGCCCCCTCCATAATTTTATCCTGACTAGGGCCTTGTGCATAACAAATATCTTGCGAGTGGAACTATATCAGACATCCTAATTTTGAAACTTGTGAATAAATTTGCTAGCGAGCAAACTCGCAAGTAAGGATCTCAAATTGTTGTCTCTAAATTTACACAGGTGTATAAAGTATCAGTTAAAACTAATTCTGTGTATGAATCAATTTAGCTCAATTGGTAACTAGTCCAGGGAAATTAGAAAATAAATCGTCATCTTAACAGAAAAATTCATAAAGTTTTAAAACTTGGTAGGAACATTGTTAAAGGCATTAGAAATTAAATAAAAGAAAGTTCTTTCCCACACCATAGTAGTTTCCCCACTTAAAATGAGAAAAAAAATATACCCAAATTCGATTAAGCTCATTTATCTGCTGAACCGTTCAATTTTAGCCAACTATGCCGGTATAAAAAATGTTGGAAATAGAATTTACAGCAAGAAATGTTCTATTCGTGTTTTGCATGCAATGAATATTACTTGCAAAAATGTGGCTTAAGACAAGGGTAAGTTGAAGCTCACTATTAAATGTGTGCCTATCGCGGTTTCTATGTATGATTTACTCAGATATTAAATTTAAGCGAAAAATTATTAGTATTTGAATTAATAAGCGATAACATGTCCATCTAAAACTCCCTTTTATGTTTATTTTTTAAATTTGCCGCTAAAGATTATATAAGTTTACTAGAATTACTGTGCACTTCATATTTCAAGCTAATTTCCACCCCATTCTTGAGGTAAAGCTATTGGTGCATTTTTTTTAAAAGTGGTTTCCCCTATAGAACAGTTCAGTTCAGTTCAGTTCAGTTCAGTTCAGTGTAACTCACCTCAGTGCTGTAGTTATCTAACACGCTATTTTCGTGTTGAGCTGGACTACCAAGGACAGTAAAATCGAGGTTCAAATCTCGCTCGAGTGAACTGAGGGGGGGGGGGGGAGGCAGGGGGGGTTCCTAAATGGTTTTCCACTCTCCCTCCACGCAAATGTGGCTTCACTTCCTCTATATTCAACCTTCACAATTCCTAACCCATTAGCGTCATTAATACTTAATCGTATGACCCAAACAGGTAATAAGACGTGATGCTAAGTATAAGTATCCAGTTAGGTGTATTCAAAATCAAGCAAATCATGGTATGTCCACATAAAAATCATCATCAATAGTGTCTGCACTTCCAACATTTAAGCAGGCCTAGCCATAGCAATGGGAGCACATTGTTGAACAGTGTAGACCAGCTTTTTCACACCCGCATCTTTTTCTATATCCTAATTTGTAGCTGCATGAAATCAGAGTTGAAATTGATACTGGAGCTGGTGCTTCAGTTTTAGGAATATGTGATAAGATGTTACCAGCTTTTTTCCATACCCACTGTGTAGGGATGTTGATGAAATGCCGTGCCACATCTGAATTTGGTAGAACACGCGATAGGAGTGCTGACGCGCAGCAGCAGAAGTCTGAGGTAGTTTAGACAACAGCACAGTATTGTCAGCCTTACCAACAAGAATGGTGAAGGCTAAAAATATAGAGTGGTGGAGACTTTGTTCTGCAAGAGGAGCTTTGTATAAAGCAAGAATAAATTGCTCTCCCGCGCTTACAATTTTCTTATGGCTCGCTACTTGGCTATTAAATATTGGTACAATACCTTGCAAATCATTTCTGCTGTTGAATAAGTTGATCGTCTGTGATTTCCTTTGAAAAAAAAAAATATATATATATATGTCGAAGTGTTATCACAACCGCTAAAAGTGTTGGTAATTAGCATTGCTTTTTTGGATTTCTTCAAAAGTTTCAACGACTGTAAATCATGAAAAATGTAAATTATTTTTGTCCTTGTACCCTTGTTATTCTTTAAGAAATTTAATACCTTTATTGGAAGGAGAAAGAGCAATAGCAAGAGTTAGTAGGTCGATATCTTGTCCTATGATGACATCTGTTTCACCTTGATAAAAATTTTCGACAGCAGTTTGTATAGTTAACAATTCAACATCATCCACATCAACAATGACTCTAATTCCTTTGATCTCAAATTTTTCAACTAGTTGCAAAATTAAACGCTCCTTGTTGGTGAGATTGTTCAGGAGTTTCTGATGTATTTCAAAGACAGGTGTGTTTACATTGAAAATAATTTCAGGTGATATGCGTTGCATTTGCTGTAGTTGACGTTCCATAATCTTTGTGCTATTAGTATTATCTGAGTAACCATCAAATACAAGGGTTACTCTTTGACCATAGTGTTTTCTAACATAATCTACGTAAGTGATGTAAATCTTCGCAAATACCTCACTTAGGCCATATTAAGAATATGGAAAGAGGCATTGAAGCGAGCTCATAAGTAAATCCGGTTTTCAAATCCTGGGTCGAATGATCAGTACAGATAATTCATTGAAATACCAGGGTTTAATCAATTTGAATGTCGTTGTCTTTTACATTAACTGTATTGTTCACGAAGGAAATTGGCTTTGCCCGATTTGAACGACTCATCTTAAAAGTCTTAAGCAAGCTTCCTTCTGTTACAGTGTCGTTTAATGAATTTTCGCCAATATATTTTGCTCTGCAGCAATCAATGTATTATGTAGTGACACAAGATTGGAGTTATAATGAATGGTGAATGTCATTGTAGCCATTGCATAAGTTTTTCACAGTCCTCTTTGGCTGTACCCATTCTTAAATCTAGCAACTCGACGTGCTGATGGCTGCTCTCAGTATTTAATGCACACCATTTCTCTATAGTGGTATACACATTATATTCTACTGGCAAGCCAAAGATACGTTTGTTTAGAAGACTGTCAGTGAAGCCTCTTACATGGGTGATAGCTCCCATACTTTTCATGTATTTAATTAGAGTCTGTTTTATGGTCATATCTGACCATGCACCACACCAGTGTTTCTCAGAGCGATGAATGTTGAAAAAGCCTTCTTTTGTGAATTTTTGGAACACCCAGACCATCAATATTTTTGAAAGGAATTCATATCTTGAAGATAGTTTATAAGACTTGGCATATAGAAAATGGCCACATGCATGAAAAATTTGAAGCACAATCTAGATGCAACTCCCAATCACTCCAACGCTCCTATTCAATCAAATGCATCACAAAATTAACAAGCTCAAAATACGGTAACCATAATTGTGCTGTTTTCCCCAATTCTTGAAGCTTTTTAATGTGTTCAGAAAACTTCAATTTTAGGTTTTCAACAGTAAGATCACTTTGTACATTGTCAAACTTAGGTGGAGTGGTTTAAAAATTGATGAGAATTTACTGCATGTGTTTTTTGTTAGCATCTTCAATATCTATTTCATTGATAATTATTTCAGACGAATCAGTGTACGTCAAGAAATGAGCTCGAATTGCTCTGGCATATGCATAATCAGCAAGCATATGGGGTACTGAAGCCGAAGCGTTTATTGTTGACCACAATTTGGATAGTGACAAATTTAAAAAAATTAATAAAAAAATGGCATAATCGATGGACAATTTAAGTCCTAATAATTTTTCGCGTAAAATGAGTAGTTTCCAAGTAAATCCCACATAAAAACAGTGATAGGCATGTATTTAATAATGATTTTCAACCTACTCTTGTCTTTTTTTGCGAGTAATATTCATTACACACAAAACATGACTAGAACATTTCTTGTTGTAGATTTTATTTCAAACTTTTTTTATACCAGCAGATAAATGAGCCTAATCGTATTTGGGCGGGTTTTTCCAAGGGTGGAAGCTACCACGGTGGGTGAGAGAACTTTCTTTTATTTCATTTCTAACGCCTTCAACAATGTTCCTGCCAAGTTTCAAAACTTAATGAATGTTTCCGTTAATAAAACCTTATTTCATTGGACTAAGTGTGTTCTAGAATATATAATATCCTCAGAGCAACCCCACCTCCAACAATTGATTTTAAATTTTATCCAGAGTAAAACAACATTTGTTGATTTGAATTTACTAACTTTATAGATATATTAAAATTATTTATTTTGCAATAATTTTGAAAACATATCTGTTAGATAGGCTCTTAAAGGTTTTCACTCTCTCGATTAGCTTGTTTAGGACTTCTTTCAAATAAGTATGCATTTTTTTATGTTCAAAAACCCATTAATTTAGTTTTTAAATAATCACCTACACATAACATTTCAAAGTCATTGTATGAAAGATAACGTGTTTTGTTTTTAAATAAGAATAATGCGGTAGTAAACGCAGGCTCACTTATCTTTTGTGTATTAAAAAAAATCTATATTTATCAACACAATTAAGAAATAAAAGGTTAATTAATTTTCAGTCAAATAAGATTTATATATATATATATATATAGTTTAGTTGGGATTTGAACACGTGAATCTTTGGTCATGCTATTATTATTATTATTATTATCACGTCTTACTAACCGTTCGGGTTATACGCACTTACGCTAATGTGTAATGGTAGGGTGATTGTGAGATGAAATGGAGGACCTACAGTTTAACATGGAATCCGAACCACGGTGGAGGCCTGGCATTCCAAACATTCACAAATTGTGATTAATACACATCTTATTAGAGATGAAGAAAGGGTTTGGCAATCAGATAAATCTGTGCCGGGACCGAGGATTGAACCCCGGACCCCAGCACAGAAGTCTGACACCTTACCCCTAGACCGCCAGTTCACCGTCACGCTACTGAATCAACCACAATGATACATACATTTCCACGACACATTATGAGAAATTTTTAAAATGTGAAGCAAACAAACCCCTTTGTTGTGAAGGATTCCACAAAGTAATCAAAAATTTTTTTGATTTTTTACCTATATAAACATATTTTGAACAATGGCATGTTTATTTCAACAAATTCATTCACAAAAGTTTGCAACTGAAGCAGAAGAGACACGCTAAACCTCGTACATACCCAAAATGGTGGTTCATTGTGTTTGTTTCTCTCTCTCTTTTTTACTCGTGTCTGGTTGGCTATTATCACTGCCATAAGGGAGAATGACTAGCAAGTACTCATCCAAGGTATGTATCGAGGCTATTCTATCTGTTTGGTGTCACAGCTGCCATCTGTCAGTCTTGTGTGGAACTAATAAATAAATTTTGTTGTTTCTTCTTCCGTCTAGTAGATGACAAACATCCTTACTTTTTGTCTGCCATTTTGTGGATACAATTCAGGATTTTTACCAAAGAAGCTTATTTGAAAACAGTCTGAATGAAGACCATTCAGCGTGAATACAATTCAGGTTTTTGTGCATATAAATCAGGTAGATATAATTCAGGTTTTTTCTTAAACGTGTTTATTTGAAAACTGTTGAATAGAGACCATTCAGAGTGGATACAATTCAGCTCCCTCAACATAAGTACTAAGAGTATTCCAAGAAAGATATGTTTCATTCAAGAGAGACACAAGGGAGGGAATTGATTGCCACAATTGTATTGGTCCTGTTTTCAACAATCATTTGTATGTCAGTTCAGTTTTCATTAGGCGATTATCCAATAAAACATAGGACTCACTATTTTATATAGATATTCATTTATGATTTATGGGTATTTATAGTTTTATTTAAAATGAGTGTGCACCTATGTTTACCCTGAAAGGCAGCAGCAAGAGTGAAGAAAGGATGAAAGGGGATTGGGTGTCCAAAACACCCCTGCAATTAAATGGCTAGGAGGGGTCCATGTATATTTATAATAACTTTCATTGGCAAAAGTTATATAACATTTTCCAGCAGACTCATCTCAGAAAAATTAACTTTATATGTTCTTGGTAGCAAGCTTGCCTTGTTGGATTACACTATGGTGCAGATTATAAGATAAAGCCATAGTGTAAACGGCCACGTTAAGATTGCTATCGTTAAGAGTAAACAGAGCGTATACATGTACAAAAGGCCACGGCTAGGCCAACATTTCAGGGGGTTTAAGTTTGGGTGGCACAACCTCTCAACTGCCATAGGCAAAGAAAAATTTCAAATATTAAATGACTCTAGAAGTTATCTGGAGTTTAATTTAATGGCAGGGATTAAATACTTTAAGTGCTATCAATTTGTTTAACATTTAGAAACTTATATAGTCCCTTCTCCCTCGAAGTTTGAAAATGTATATTGGACACGTCTTAAATAATGGCATAAGTGGTGGCAAAGTTATAAATGGTGGGTAGGCCCTGCCCTTTTAAAATCGTTTTTTCCCCTAGAATAATTCCCCCTCTTCAGCCCCCTATCTTTATAGATTTATTTCACCCCCTTCTTATATTTTTGAACTTAATAGGCCTACATTTTAAAAAAAAACTCAATTTTTAAAAAGGCATTGAATTAAAAAATATATTAGGCAAAGACCGTTCTAAATTTGCAACCACCTATCTTTCCGAAACTGGATTTTCTGCTATGATGACAGTAAAAAATAAATTTCGAAATAAGCTGAATCTTGACCCATATTTGCACTTGAAATTAAGTACAACTGGACCCAACATCTCCTCGCTTGTTTCAAGCATAGAGCACCACCCTTCTCACTGAATGTTTAGACTTTAAGAACATTGTAACTTTTTTTTATAGATAAATAACTGATACCTTCAAATACAGTTGTAGTTTTTTACTGCTTTATCATTCCAAGAACTAGCTCTATCCTAATAGAAATTTTTAATAGTTCAGGGGTACGCGACTGATCCGTGTTACACAAGAGAGGTACGCAAAAAAAAAAGTTTGATAACCACTGCTATAGATGATTTCTTCTTTCTATAGTTAAGTTAGAGATTTGATATTTTGTTCTTGGATAAAAGATTGAATACCCCTGCTCAAATAGTCCAAAACTGTACACTATTCAAATAAAGACATTTCCAACATGACTTAATGTAATGAAGACTTTGACTTTTATATGTACGAGACATAGAGGTATTGATTGAAAAGGATGACCAATGGCACGAAGGAAGGGGAGATGGGACAGTTTGTGCCCTGGTTAGTAGCCCAGCTAATCTGACAACCCTTCCTACAGTCATATTCACATAGGATATTTGTAATTCCTAAAGGATTCTTCCCACTAAAAAAAATTGACTTTTTTTTGTTTACTGGAACTCTTAGTGCTAGCTTAAAAAACAAAATAATGCATACACGATAACTAACTTAATACTAATCTACACTACACACTAAAATCACAACACTAAAAGCATTGACAAGTCACAGTATTTATAACACTTATCTCCAGACAAGCTGTTTGAAAACTGCCATTATTAATATTTTTGCAAACTGTAACTAGTGGGGAGGGGGGGAAGGGGGTAGCTTGGATCCCCCTCCCCCTTTTATAATGATTCCTTACCCATTCTCCAATAATTCTTTCTTCCGACTCATTTATGACGTGTTCTCAAATAGTTCCAACTTGATGTTTCCTAATCTCAAAGACTTACCCACTTCTACAGCTTTCCCTACGTTCAAGATGAAATTATTTCTACACGTACAGAACTTCATACGCAACTTGACTTGATTTCTTGTGATTGATTTAGAGGTGACCAGATTTCGGCTCTGCACTTGTTTTCCCGTGAACGTGTGAATCCACAATAATACTTCCTTTTTACTTTGTCGATATTTTGTCATAGTCTAACAAGCTTTGTTGTCTGACTAATGGACACAATCACAAACTATTTTTCTAAATGTATATCGATATTAAAATGGTGGTGACAAGCTTATTCTTGTATTTTATTGTTTATTCTAAAATTTTGTAGGTGGGAGGGAGTGTTTGAACCCCATAACCCACACCCCTCCCCCTTGGCTACGGCCTTGAATGTACATATTATTTCTGCTGTCTACATATGAGACTGTGAACCACTACACTATTATTCTGAATATTAAAATATTAAGTTTATTTTAATAGAGCCATAATTTGTAAACATTCTTATTTTATTCTTTTAATGAAAACACAAAAAAAATTTTTTTTTAAAAGGAAAAAAATATGATAACTTACTTATTGATGTTTAGGTATGTAACAGCCAGTTGATTGGAATGATGTGGCTCCCCAGGAAATAACTTTATTAAACTTCTGTGAATTGGCACTGCTTTGATATGATGACCTGTATTTGTTAACATAATATATAACTAACAGCTCTAAAAGTGTTAATTTGAAAGAACCATTCAACAAATGGTAGGTGACCTGGCGGTCCAGGGGTAAGGTGTTGGACCTCTGTGCTTGGGGTCCAGGGTTCAATCCTCAGGCCCGGCACAGATTTATCTGATAACAAAACCCTTCCTTCCCCTCTGACAAGACATCTTGTGATTGTGAGGAATGCCAGGCCTCCACCGTGGTTCGGATTCCACGTTAAACTGTAGGTCCTCCATTTCATCTCACAATCACCCTCCCATTACACATTAGCGTAAGTGCGTATAACCCGAACGGGTAGTAAGAAGTGATAATAATAATAATAATAATAATAATAATAACAATAACAACAGTAAACAAATGTGTTCATTCATAATTATGTCCTATATTACAGTTGTAGCACTGCGTCTTACAACCTGCTCAGGTTATACACATGCATATTAATTACATTAATGAGTTAGGTATGAGAAAGGTTGACTTTAGATTAAGTGTACCTGCATGTGTATGGAGGGATAGTGGAAAACCATTTTGGAAAAAAACTCTGTACACTTAACTGGGATTCGAACCTCAGTCTTCCTATCATTGGCAGTCTAGTTTAAAATGAGACTGCTGCCTTAGACCATGAAGTCACCAAAGTAGGGAGGTTTAATAGAATATAAAATAAATAATCTATGAAAATAGATCAGTGTTTCTGTGAACAGAGGATGGGAAACTATATTGTGAAAATAAACACCATTAGTGCACCTGGTTTGGTATTTAACCGAATCTTCCTAGGCTAATGTTGATAGTGATAACTAATAACGCTGTTTTTGTGCACACAGTGTCTTACTCCCCATCAGGTATATTTGCATTTTTACCCTAAAGGACATTTATGACTGTGTTATGTTGATGTGCTACGAAACAAAAATTACTCTAATGGAATAGGGCTAAGGTATATTAAATCTAAAGAAAATGTACCTGTATTTTCATGGTGGGAGTATTAGGAAGGTATTTAGAGAAAACCACTTCAGTTCATATGGCCTGGATTCAAAACCAGAACTCCCTATCACCGACAAACCAGACTAGATAATACCTTTATTTGTGTTCCTCCCAATGTTAGTAATTGTTTTTCTTCTTCTTACTTTAAAGCTAACATTTAAATGATGCATATAAACAATTTTAGATTGTATATAATTAAATTATGTGAAACTTATTCAAATAGATTTTTTGTTTGTTAAATTTTTTAAGAATAAATGTTCAAGCTCCAGGAGAAAGGGAAAATTCAGTTTTTTCTTTTATTATTTTTTAATTACCTTCTAAATTAAATTAATAACATAGACTGTCATTTTGTATATATATTTGTTCTGTGTTAATATTGAATTATTTGATTAATGGTTTTACTTTGGGCATTAAAGAATTATATTTTTATAACCGTTTCAATGGATTTAACTAAGTCTTTATTTAAAAGCCTATCTTAGTATGAGGATATTAGTAATTTGCAGAAGCAATTTAATTAACCAGTATATATATCATAGGAACAAAAGATTTATTCTATT
The DNA here is from genome assembly GCA_039000515.1 of Timema cristinae. Classification (NCBI taxonomy): domain Eukaryota; kingdom Metazoa; phylum Arthropoda; class Insecta; order Phasmatodea; family Timematidae; genus Timema; species Timema cristinae. Next base: position 17,206,841 of record JBCFYV010009882.1, on the reverse strand, counting down.
TTTTTTTAAATAAAGTGAGATCAGAAAAACTTTTTTATTTAACTTTGCGTATAACCCGAAACGGGTAGTAAGACGCGGTGCTATTAACAATTTATTTAACTTGATATATGTGAACATGAATTTAAATGAACAAAGTTTAACACAACATGAGAATGGAAGGGGCCGTCAGTGTTATGAACTATTATCAAACTGGTTCTAGCCCGCTTCAGTGGCCAAACGGTCTAAGGTGTCAACCTCATGTTAGACTGGTGTTGATGACGGGGAGATCGGGGTTCGAATACTGGTCGAATTTACTGAGGGTGGTTTTGTTAAAGGTTTTCCCACTCTCCTTCCATGCAAATGTGGGTAATCTATACTAATATTATAAAGAGGAAATATTTGATTTCTTGTTTGTAATGGATAAACTCAAAAACTACTGGACCGATTTAAAAAATTCTTTCACCAATACAAAGCTACATTATCAGCGAGTAACATAGGCTATATTTTATTTTGAAAATTTAATTTAATCCTCATAAAAATGTTGATAGTATATTATATAGTCATTGGAAAAAAAAAGTTGTTGAAGGGAAAAAGGGGTTGGTGAAGGGGGCGGGGGGGGGGGGTAGGGGTGAGGAAAGAGAAATGAGATGAAAATAGGAGGGAGGATAAAAAGAGGGCGGGGACTATACAGTGATGGTAGGACTGTATTTTAAAAAAATAAGTAAAAAAAGTTTTGTTTTTATATTGACATGATGGATGATTTGAAGCTTTGTTTTACTGGATTCTTTACAATATTTTTTTACGGGGAAGGGGGCTAGTTACCTATTTAATACTTCCTTGCTCATCCTTTCCCCATTATAGTAATTATCTTATATGCATATAGGCTGAAGTGGTAGTAAGAAATTATTTAAGATATTCACAAGCATTAATTTTTCAAGAAACTGGATGTTCAACAAGTAGTATATAAATAACTTAGGAACTGAACTAACAATCGTTTGTATAAATCTTGGATGCCTAGCAAATATATAAATAATTAAGAATTTGTCTTACTAAACTTACAGATATTTGGTTTAGTACAGATCTAATATACTGACTTTATAAGAGGTGGAAAGTGAGGGAGAGATGGGGGCTGGAAATGAGTCCAAACAATTAGCTCATATTTTGTAGCTAATGAAATATTTTCCAAAGCTCATCAGAATTAATTTTGTATTTTTATATATTTTTAGAACCATAATAAAATCTCACACTAAACCTTGAGTAAATATATGGCATTAAAAAGTACTAAGATTCCTCTTTAAGAGTTTTATTAATTACATAGTTGAATCTCTTATAATGTTAATAAAAACACTTGAAAATTACTTATTCATATGTATGCATGCACACACGGTAATAAGTGAATGTATGGACACTATTATGACACTGTTCTAAATTTTATAAAGTGTTTTGTCGAGGTCTCAAATAAATAACCAGTTGTTGATTTGCACAAAATCAGAAAACATTTGAATCAACACTGGGTTTTTAATACAACCCTCATGATTTGGATAATCAAGAAAGTTGATTTGGTTGGTTTTTTGCTTCAGTATAATGACCTATTTAAACTGAATGGCTTTCTCCAAAATTAACACTTACAGAGTGAATAATGTGAGTTGTTGGAGAGTGTTAGATAGATTCTACTTTTAAACAATGATTGTATAGCTCTTTTTTAAATACTTTTCGTAAGTTTAATTGAGAATGATTCTAAGATTGTATGGCAAGTTGTTGAGAACAAAATTGTTAGCAACTTATTTTTGTGAATTTTCTCAATACTCTTGTTTAACCTACACCAAATACAGTTATAAATTGGATACTGATAATGATATATGACTGCAATGTAATTAATAACTAGAGCATCCAAACCAGAAAATTACATTGCAAATAATATAAAAATAACTAAATACGATAAAGGTGTCCAAAATTTGTATTTTACTGACAGGATTTATTCACGATTGGAAGTTATCACTTTTGATTATACTTGTGTTTAGAGCCTGTAATAGTGGCTATAAAACAGTTAACTCTAGGTTAGTTTATAATATAAGTTATAACACATTATAATTATAGTATAAATATAATTATGTATCTATAATATATAAATAATATTTCAAACAAGCTTTTGAGAGCCAAATAGAATATGTAAGAAAAAAAATTGCAGTGTTTTATTTACAGATCGGTTGTAATGTAATTATTAAGCGTCCCCTACAACTGATATAATTTAAAGTGCATTTCACCAAATAAGTTTCATTTTCACACTCAATTTTACTAAAGATTGATTGTAGAATTTTTTTTTTTTACTTTAAATTATTATTATTATTATTAGCACCGCGTCTTACTACCCGTTCGGGTTATACGCACTTACGCTAATGTGTAATGGTAGGGTGATTGTGAGATAAAATGAAGGACCTACAGTTTAACGTGGAATCCGAACCACGGTGGAGGCCTGGCATTCCCCACATTCACAAGATATCTTGTCAGAGGCGAATTTAAACTTCAAACGCACATTAATATAAGCTAATTCCATTTATAAAATAAAGTTAAAACATAACTATCAGAGTATTTAAAAAATAAATATATTACCAAGGCCAAAGATATTCTTTAATAATATATTATCAAATGAAGGCATGCTTTGACCATTGTTTATGATAAATAGCCTACATATTTTGATCGTATTAATGAAGTGGGGATGAGGAAGGTAAAATTGTATACATGTACTCATATTTTTGTGAAAATATAATGAGGGAACCATTTAAGAAAAAAACACCCTTAGTACACATGGACAAGACTCGAACCACAACTTGCCCATCACCAGCAATCTAGACTAGACAAGATTGGCATTTATTCCGCATACCTACAGATAAAATTGAGTATAGTTCTAAAGTTAAATGGCAAACATACATAAATGATAACTACACTAGTACTTATATAGTTTTTTAATCACTATATCTTAATACCTGTTCAGGTTGTACACACAGACATATAATCAAATGAGGTAAGGGTGAGGAAGGAAACATTTTAGAAGTAATCTACCCACATTTGACTGGAAGGAGAGGGAAACCATTTAGGTAAAACCACCCTCAGTATACCTGGCCCAAGATTCAAACCCATATCTCCCTATCATAACCAGACCAGCCTGACAGAGTAATGCCTTAGACTATTCGATCACTGAAATGGGTCCTAACATAGTCTATTGGTCGTGATATTAAATACACAAATCACTGATTTGAGTCTGACCTACACATTTTCGTCACTACCCATATTCTGGTGAGAATAATACATTTTGGTTAGCAGTGCCTTAGCTCCTTAGCTCAACAAATTAGATGCACCATAAATTGTACAATGGGTTATAATATTTCTACAATATATAATATTTCTACAACTGCACATTCTATCTGAAGGCTCAGTCTTTGTTTATTTGGAAAAATCTTTTCAATTGTTCAAAAATGTTTGTCCATTGAAGCGTGGTGAGGTGGAGAACAGCGTTTCCGCAAACCTCAACTTTTGTGTTCTGACCACATCTCATTCAAATTTGCTTTTCTACTAGTCAATTTTAAGACGCATTTGTTGAAAGTGAGTTATCTACCAAATGTATACTTAGGAATGCTTTTATTACTGACACTAGTGAACCAAACCCAGTGTTAATAGACTGAACCTGGCTCAAAGATGGCAGCAAAACTCTTGTAATGCTGAGGATCTGGTATATACCTTGTCTGTGCACTAGCATCAATGATCATTAAAATTTCCAATCTAGGGCTGAGAATATGAAGTTTATTAAAAATGATAAACAGTTCACTCCCTTCATGTTAATCCTGATACATCTAAAAACCGTTGTCGTTAGAATGAGAACTATAATCTCATCCCTTAATTACTTTTGTATGCATTCCCATCTATTATTTAGCTACATAGAACATGTTGTGTTAATTTTCAAGTGAATTAAATGTAAACACACATCTTACAAATTGAGTCAGACACCTTAGTTTGGTCAGTAGCGTGTTTGTCTACTGAGATAAGGGTCCTGGGTTCGATTCTCGGCATGGCCAAAAAATGTATCATTTGTGAAATGTGAGTTTAAGTTAGATTGTAAGGAATATGAAGCTACAACAGGCCTAGCAAGCCGGTAGTGGAAAATATATGGCTTGAATAAAAATCTTACCCAGGCCATAGGCTGGAAACAATAATGAAAGTAAAGTTATAAAAATCGAACATTGTTATTACCAAAGAACATAAAAAGTTTACGAAATTTCAATATTTCACTGCAGCTACCTTAGGAATTCTACTAAAATCTTTTAGATCTGAACACACATGGTACCACTGATTAAGTTACTATTTAATCATATTGAACTTACCACGAAATATAATCCTATTGATGCATCGATAAGCAATTTCTTTGAACAAGGTGTCTGATAAATCCTTCATTTGTAATATATTCAGGTATGCTTGTATAGTTTGGTCCAAAAGAGCATTACTGTGATGAATATCTGCTAGCTTGTCCAGACTTCTGGTCCTTCCAAGAAGGGCTCTCAGAGAGCCGGGTACCATGAAAAGTATTTGATTAAACATCTTCAAGGCAGCCTCAGGATTCTGCTAGGAGGGTGTATCAAAACAAATAGGTTATTAATTAAGGAACTTATTTGTTAGGGAAACTTGTAATTATGTTACAAAATATTGTTATTTGAATTAATGGTAGATTAAAAAAATAAGATTGATGTCTTGTAGCTACGAGGCATGTTCGGAAAATAAGTACAGTTTCCATATATGGCCACGTGAGCTCTTTGGTTGTCACTGTGTGCATGCGTGCTGAGCTCCCTCGTACATTAGCTTATCCCAGACACCATTACTGGAGAGGCAATATTTTCTTACGTTTTGTTTTGAACATTTAAAATGTTTAAGACAATAATTATTGAAGGACCCATCGACAGTGAAATACTTTGCTATCAATTTTTTTTTGAATGCGAGAAATGTGAAACCAATCAAAATTAATTGGCAGATTAGTAAAGTTTATTGTGAAAATGTAATGAGTGAAGAAATGGATTAGACAATTTAACGAGAGGTGTGAAAATGTTCATGAGGCACAGATTGGCTGGACATCTGTCATAATGATGATTTGGTGTGCGAGCCAAAGAAAAAATTTGTGAATTTCCACAAATTTCAAGAAGTGTTCTGTATGAAATAATTGTGACAGATTATTTAAAATATTGGATGTTATGCTCTATGAGGTGGACAAAAACAATCGACTTGGAAGTGATTTGACTTCTCTTGATATACAGAGACACAACATCAATGGTGATGAGACATGGGCACCTCACACTACAATGGAAGAGGCACACCACATCTCCAAAAAAGCAGAAAGCTAAGCAAACAATTTCAATCCAGCAAATCATGTGCACTGTTTTTTGGGACAAAAAGGGAGTTTTACTTGTTGATTTCGTGCCACCGGGAACAATATATGCTGCATCCTATTGCAAGACCTTGAAGAATTTGTGTCACGCTATCCAAAACAAAAGACAAGGTATGTCTTGTTGCGGTGTTGTGTGTGCCGGTTGAAGCCGACACTTAAATTGACTTTGTTTGTTTAGTATAATCAGGGGATATTGTGAAACTGAAGGGAGATATTTGTTTGGGTTCTATCTCTTCCTCTTGCCGCTAGAGGGAAGGTGTGGATGAACAGCGACACTGATGCTAGGGCCAGTAAATTGATAGAGCATTTGTAAGTATGATGGACCTCACAGTGGTAACATGAGGGTTTTCAACCTATGATGGGATGCATTATGTTTATGTTCATTGTAACGACTTTTCTGTGAGTTAATCGATGGTTACTGTGATTGTGACATTTTTTATGTTCTTTAACCAATGACTGGTAAAGAGTGATTGTATAAAATATCCATGATAGTTTAACGAAGCGACGCACATGTGTTAATAATAATAATACTTAGCACCATGTCTTACCACCTGTTCGAGTTATATGCTTATATGCATATGTGTTGATTCAAGATAAAGCTCAGCCACACACTGTTGGTCAAACCCAGGAGCTCATCACGTCATTAGGCTGGCAATGAATCATCATCCCCTCTACAGACCAGACTTAAGGCCAAGTGACTATCACCTGTTCCTGCATTTTAAACAGTTCCTTGCAGGTCAGCGCTACGATGATGATAACGTCAAAAGAGCTGTGCAATATTGTCTTCACAGGTGGCTTCATTTTATGAAGAAGGTATTCAGAAATTGATACTGTGCTACGATAAATGCCTTAATATCGGTTTAGTTATGTGGAAAAGTAGCTTAAGGTATGGTCTTTATTGAAATAATCAAACTGTTAAAAAATAAATTGTATCCATTATTTAATAGCCAAGCTGTACCTACTTTATGAATATACCTTTAAGGTTGTATGGTAGTAAACAAAAATAATAACTTTGTATTCAAGATTCAATAAGGCATGTTTAAATTTACTATTTAGATTTTTATTTAATATGAAGGTATAAATATAGGTTACAGGATGTGGTTTTATATTAAAACAATTCAATTCAATTATTTGGGATGAATTTAAAATGACACAACTTTTGCATTTATATTTATATTTTTCAGTATTGTAAGGGAAAATGAGGAAAAACTATTTATTTATTTAAATTGCCTTAAAGATGAGTTAACACGATGCAATATTACTAATAATAAATTGTTATATATCGGTTTCTTCTCCCAACTCCTTGACCCTTCGAGTGCCAAGAGAAATCACAACAAAATGTGTTAAAAGTGCCAAGCTATTTTGCTGAAAAATGCAGGATCTTGTTTAAATTTTAATAACTTATTAGCCTTTGAACTTCTTAAACTCAAATTTTTACTAGAGATGGGCCACTCAAATCTTTGAATCTTCAAATCCACCGAATCCTGACAAGTATTCGAGATTCGAGGATTCAGTGTTTTACTGGATTCGATGATCGAATCTTTCACCTCATAAACAAAGCATATGTTGAATTCAAAAATTACTTATTTAGGCCTACTTGAAAAGCACAACTTAATCCGTAATATTTATTTTGTCTGACAAAAGAGATTAACACGAATAAAATCTTTAAAAAACTAAAGAATTGTTAGGTGTGGAAAATTTTACGTGCCAAGTACCCTACCCTCCCAACCGTATGGGAAACTTGGACTCAACCGTTTCGGCACATGCTCACTTCAAAAACCTTCACCTCACAAACAATCTTGTAAATATTTTAATAAACACATCAACACTCTTCAAAATCTGAAAATCAAAACTAGAATTACAAATAAACTCGAAATAAATTAAACAAATTACGGCATTTTTTTAACAGAAATAAGAACACAATACGGATGATACAAAGTCAGCCGCCACTACACACGATATAAAGTCAGTCGCCCTGACATATATTATGTTTACTCGCCCAAGTGATGATTAAAATAAAGATACTGTTAATTCTTACTACCCAACTGGTTTTAATGATCTAAAACAGGGTTCCTACAGTATTTGTAAAAATATTCTCCCTGACTTTTCCCTGACTTTCCCTGACTATTTTCCCAAGTTCCCTGACCAATTTCTCATAAAATTTCCATTATAACTTTACGGTACTATACACGTGAAAATATTAATTTAAATAAATTTATTTCGGCCTCCTCCCCCCTTACAGCCGACCTTGCCTCACCTCTCATGGAAGAATAAGAAAGCAGACATCTTGCCAATCAGTTGAGGGAAAATGATGGAAAAATAATCCCTATCAAAAATTTGTAACAAACTTGATTCCCTTTGGTATCATGTGCAGAAATACGTATTAAATAACAGGCCACTAAGAACATACTAAAGAGTTTGGTATCATTACAGTTTTATTTTACCTAAACTGTACATTTCCTGAACTGAATAGCTTACAACAGGAACTCTGTCTGCTTTCATATTATTCATGTCTCAAGTCAATTTTATTTTTATTAAAATTATCACTATAGTCATACAATAAGAAACTATGTTATATTTAATAAAGTGAAGCTTGCTTCTTCTTCAGTTCTTGCAACTCCACGTCTATTGCTTCTCGTTTCTCTTCAGTTGCCATCATTAATTTTTTTCTTTCTCCTTCTAAATCTTTAACTTGTATATCTAATTTCCTCTTTTCTGCCTTCTTCTTGTCTTTTTCACTTTTTTCTGCTTCTTCATCTCTAAGTATTCATGATAGCGTTTCCGAGCACCTCTCACGTAATCCAACATCTTTTTGCTAATGTGTATATTTTTAATCCCTCCTGCTTCTTGTATCTCATCATGAATGTGACGCTGTGCAATGACTGTCTTTTCATGCATGTTTTCAACCAGTAAAGATTTATTGACTGAAAAACCACCTTCAACAGTTGCATTCCCATGCGACAAGACAAGGCAAATCTTTATTACTTCCCAAAGATGTTTGTAGTTTGCTTCTCCTATTAGAAAGCTACCATAAATAGTGTCAAGTCCTACTTCATCACTAAACTGATCACAAGGACGAAATATTTCTTGAAGCTCAGATTTTTTGAGGTTGCAAAAATGCAAGTATTCTTTCTTGGCATTTTCAGCCAGAACATCATTTATGATGTTGGCATGGTTGAGTTCCTCCAAAAGAAAAGAAAATCTCTTCTGGGCCAGTTGAGGTGAATGTTGAATAACACAAGGATCCAATGAAGACAAACCTCTCACAGCTTTCTGTTTTAAGGGACTTTTTTCTTGTAGTTTTGCAATCATGGTGGTTAACATACTGCAGCACTCATGTATAAATTCTAATTTTTGTCTTTCTGTTACTGTGATCGCAGTTTCTCCTAACAAACGTTTTGTTGCAAATCCTATATCAATATTTTTGCTAAGGATCAAATTTTCTGATTTTTTTGTGTCAATAGACAGTAACTTTGGACCCGTGCACTTCATAAGATCAGGTTTCACACAACGATTCATAAGGTATCTTAGAAGTTTCTCTACAGCTTCAAAAAGATATGGAGTCATTGGTTTTGATGTCTGGAACCGTTGCAGGAAAGGCTGACATTCATCTGCAATTGTCTTGCAGAAAGCTAGTTTACACTTTAGGAATGGATCACAGGCTGCTCTTTTCAGTGTCTCTACAGGTTTTGTTTTAGGAAGTTTTGCTTCTTTGAGAAACTTAATAACATGGTCCCAAATTTGTAATGCCCTTTGAAAGCACTTCGCATTCTCTAACCAACGCACACCACAGAACTTCAATGGAAAAGTTGTACACCCTGTCAACTGGGTGAACAATGCTCGACGAGCTGGAGAGTCAGTGAACAGGTAGTACATGTGACGTAATAAGCTACTTATATCCCAATCAACAGACTCTACTCCTGTTGTCAAGGAACCATGAACAACATGAAGCCCACATGTTCCCAGATTTAGCAAACTACATACTTCATTGTCTGTTACAGATTTGAGGTGTTCCTGAAGAAGTGTTATAAACTTTAAATTGACATTTGGGCCATTCATTGACACTTGTATCAACTTAGAGAGTGGAAGAGGAGAAATACCATCCAGAAAATGCTTCAGTAATTCTTCAGCAGTGCTCCTATCGAAAAACACACTGTTTAAGTAACGACTGATGACTTTATGATTTTCCTTGTCCCAGAATCTAATTACAATGTCCATCTGTCCTCTTTGAATAACTTTATTCAATGCCTCATCAAAACAAATTACAAAGTTGTTACATGATTTTAGGCGGTCCAGTAAATTATTATGAAAGAATGGAGCCAAGCCATGCACAATGAAGTATGCAGCCTTGTCTCCACCAAGGGTAAAGGCATTGGCAATGGAACACTCGGGAAACATCAATTGAAAAATTGTACTTAAATTATTGCACGAATTGAAAGACATTTTTTTGTCAACAACTTGCATAGCCCAAATGACTTCCGCCTTAGTTATATCATCTTTTATAACAAAAGTGTTATGGTTTCTTTTAGCAACAGCTTCCTTCTGCGACGTTACGATTTTCGATGAAACAGAAAAACTCTTCGAGCAACCAGCAGAATCATCACTAGGTAGAATGTCTTTGTGTGCCAGAGATTCTCTTGAAACTGGGGAGCTCGATGAACCTGAATCACTTGACTTTTTTGAAAAAAAAGTCAACAGAGAGCGTTGATTTGTCAAAGTTTCAAGAGTTTTGATATGAGTTGGTCCTTTTGCATGGGAAGCTAATGCTTGCTTTCCCATATTACTTAAGTTTATAATTTTTTTGCACACTTTACAAAATGCCTGCAGCTTATTACTTTCAACACCACTTATCCAGTATGAGAATTCAGGAAAATGGTCTGGGCTTAGCCAGAGCTGGTTAAAAACTATTTTTTTGTTAGACATTGCTGGTGTAGTCTAATCAGTCCTGGTGCACTGTATCAAACTATAACGATGACAAACCTTGAACAAGAACAAAAACAAGTGATCACTAAAGTTAAAAGAATTGTCATGTGCAGGCTAGGAGACCTCTGCGTTCACATTCTGAAATAAAATGCTACCAAAACTTGTGTTAGGGCAAGTTTGAGCATGGTAAGTGCCCCTCAGCTTTCTTCATTGGGGCAGTGGCTTATGACGCAGTAAATAGAAAAAATATTTTCTTTGTTTTTTCTAAGTGTGACATGAAGACATGAATTGTCATTTCCCTGACTTTCCCTGACCTTTTTAAAGCTTCCCTGACTTTCCCTGACTATTATTTTTTTCCCTGACTTTCCCTGACTTTCCAGAGCGTAGGAACCCTGTAAAACTATATAAAGAACCCCAATTTATTGCATACAATCCTTAAGTTAGACATTTTGTTGGGTTTTATGAAAAATAAATACTGTCAACAGTCAGACAGCGATTAAACTGTTTATTTATCACTATCGACCTACGTATCGTATATCGATTGTTTGTTTAAAATCGATTCAGGTAATCTGATCACTTAGTAAGCGCTCTCGAGTTTTAAGAATCAAATAACGACTTGCTAATCCATTATTTATTTTTAAATTGATTTTAACTTAATTTTTATTGATTTTTAAAATATGTTATTGAAGTAATTGAAGAAATATTTGAACGTAGTCCTGCCTTATAAAATGGGAAAGAACATATTGTAGTCAAAAATATGTTTGTGTTTTAAATAGAATGTATTCTCAGAAATCTATATATCGCAAAAATCGAATATATTTGTTTTCTATGAGAAAATAGAAAATGGATATAAAAGAAAATAATAATAATAATAAAACACACTTAAGCATTATTGAGTTCACTATTTCCAATGTATGTTTAATTGTTAAGCATGTTGTTTTAGTCTTTATTAAAAATATCAGTTTGTATTTTTATTTTTTATATCTTAATACAATAAAATATCCTTTAATGATTAAAGTTGATCAAAGGATATATAGGCCTAAACTGTTTATTTCACATGTTTTTTAGAAACTTAACCCATTCTAACAACACTTTTAAAAATAACTAAAAGTCACTCAAATTTTGATTGATTTGGATTTTAAACAAAATATGAGTCTAGATTGTTTAATTTGGGTGGATTTTAACCCACATTTTGCAAGGGGTGGTTGGGGTTGATTAAAATTGAAAGCATGATTGAAATAAATCTTAATTCACAGTCTAGGCCTATATTGTGTAATGTAGGTCTATTTGTAAATCAATAAAATTTATAGAGATTTTCTAGGATTCGGATATAAAATGTAGATTCGGATTCGAGAAAGAGTGGATTCGACCCATCTCTAATTTTTACACAAGCTATTTAACATGCTTGCCAATATGATTATATAATTATAAATATACTTTTTTCATTTTTATATATAATAAAAAAATCACTAGCCAAGATATAAAAAAAAGTGTTATTTATAATTAATTTTTAAGCTTTGAATATTTGAGTAGCTTGAAATAGAATAAATCACTGAAAAAAACATAAAAACTGAGTAAATAACAAAGTTTACAACAAAAAAAACTAACTTTAGATTTTACACTATAATTGGGTTATGCATAGCAGCTGTTTCAGTGACCATCAACTTTAGCAAGGTTATAGTAAAATAAAGTCTAAAATAAATAATTGGCATGGAATCAGAAGGGCAAGGGAGGTACTTCAGACCTGGTACTTATGATTAAGTATGAAGAGGTTGGGGTGGATTATCCTTATCATTTCATCCCTATAGGAATCACTAGTATTCACACTTGCCTTATCAATGTCAGCTGTCACTCCTACTTGTTCCCATTTTTCACTTTCACTAAAATATAATTCTTGTTCAGTTTTATTATTAACAAATTGATCACTCTCACTTGAACTATCAATAAATATTGCAACTATTTCTGTGTCTTGAATCACAGCTTTCCTCTTAGTAACCATGTTTACAAACAAGGCCAAAGATAAAACTCATAAAGTTAGAAAATAATTTTCATGTTCGATATATCGAACCAGCTTGAACATACGAGAATGCAGTGGAAATAAAATCTACCCTAACTTTTGACTTAATACTGAAATAAGAGCTCAAAAACGTGGGATCGCTGTGAGTGACGCTGGCAATTTTAGCAGATATATCACACATTGCTCAGAGATGTTGGCACTCATAGGGTTAAAGGTGGGATGGAAACAATTATTTATTTGGTACTATTTGTAACCAAATGTATTTGGAGTATGAGAGGATGTATATTAGTTTAAAAGTTACAAAGTAAAGAAGTTTACATAAGTATTCATCTTTATATTTTAAAGAGTAAATGAGGAAATTAAAAACCAACATTTTCTAATAAAAATTTTACTGCACAGGGCTGCTGTTTATATGAGTTTTATCTATTTTGAAGATTTTGAAGATTTTAAAGGTTTAACAGGGATCAAAAGATATTTGAATATTTTAACAGACATTTAGACAGTATTTTTTAGAGGTTACAAAAAACAAAAAATCTTGAATATAAAAAAAATTCTATTGCTCAAAATCAAAAAGCACTTTAATAGTGATCCATAAAAAGTGGTTTATCTATTAAATTCCAGTAGGTACAACAATTATTATTGTAGGAGTGTAAAATAAGCTCGTGTATCAGCACTTATTCCAACCATAAATTATATATGAGCTCATATTGCAAGACCTAGAAATTCAAAACAATGATCGCAAAAAGTATGCCTAAATTTCCAAAATCTTCTTTATCTCCACTTTCATGACAAATAATAAGAGAATTATTCCAAATCTAGGTAAAATTAAAATATATATTTATATTTCAGGGTGCCCAAAGAAACAAAATAAATGTTAGTATATAATATTGTCATCACCTCCCGCAGGATCATGTAATAATGTATTTAAATGTCTGTCTGTAAGAAGTATAGTAATTGTTCCAGCAAGAACTTGTAAGGAAATTAAAATAAAATAGCTTCAATTATTACTTATCAAGCAAATAAAGGATGTCATTGAAATCTTTTATTCCTGGGATGTGTATTAATTACAGTGTAAGTAGATTTAACTGCACCTAAAATAGAGGATACTCCGGTTAAATGTAATGAAAATATTGCTATAATAAAAGATCCTCCGACATGTGCAATGGTATATGAAAAAGGTGGATAAATTAATAAAAATTATGGATGTGCAAGAATTAAAAATAACTTCAATAAATCCATGTTAACAAAAAAAGTTAAGTTTTTACAGCTTATTATCATCAAATGAAGTGTTGCTGAGAAAAATATTTTGGGGCAAAAGAATAAAAAATGCAAGAAATAAAATAAACCTATTCTAAACAAAATTAAATAAATACAGGATGTTTGCAATTAAACTCCACTTTATTGGGTGACCTGGCGGTCTAGGGGTAAGGTGTCAGACTTCTGTGCTTGGAGTCCGGGGTTCATTCCTCGGTCCCGGCACAGATTTATCTGATTACCAAACCTTTCCTTCACCTCTGATTGTATTAATCACAACTTGTGAATGTGTGGAATACCAGGCCTCCACCGTGGTTCGGATCCCACGTTAAACTGTAGGTCCTCCATTTCATCTCACAATCACCCTACCATTACACATTAGCTTAAGTGTGTATAACCCGAACGGGTAGTAAGACCCGGTGCTAATAATAATAATAATAATAATAATAATATAATAATAATAATAATAATAATAATAATAATAGTAGTCCACTGTATTGAACTGAAAGTGCTTAAAATGTTGGAGTCTCATGGTAAACACCATGAACATAGTCACTTTTTTATCCATAATATCTTTATATTAAAAAATAAATATAAATGTACTCAAAACATTAATTACAAGTTGCCTCTTATAACTTCCAGATATCTCATCAATGTAGACAAGGCAAAAGAGCATATGATTTTGTGGAAAACTTTATATGAATGGATAAAAGAGAAGGTACAGTTTGATATGTTTTGTATGTTCATATTTTTGTTAATTAAAATAATATATGGAAAGTAGTGGAATGTTTTTGTGTTTCATTTATTATTAGACCATAAAACTATAATAAAATATCATTATTAGACCATAAAACTATAATAAAATATCATTATTATAACAAAGTTTTTTATTTTGGATCAATGAGCTGAAAACTATACAAGTTATTTTTAGTTTGATTAAATAAAAACAAAGAGCAGATCAATAAAGTGTGTTATAATATGCTTGGTGATAAGTGTATGAATTTTAAATAATATGATATTTTTTGTGGGTGTCTACTTTAAAACTCAAACACTTAAACACTATATGGCATGTTATAAAACAAATTATTATAAAAAAAAAGGTGGTACAAGCACCACAAATTCTATACACTTTTATTATGCCTAGTCAAATTTATTATTATTGTTACTCATTATTGTATTGTTTACATTTATTGTAGACAACGCAATAATAGTTTTGTTTTTATCATCTTTTTTATAAATCCACACACACACTCGCACAAACATTATCTAAACCTATTAAAGTTATAATTCAGTGTGGGAAAGCCATAACATGATATGTAGAAAATGTAATGTGTGTCAATTGTCATGTTATGACAGGTCAAGATTCTAGCTAAAGCAAAATATCAACATATGACAGCTCTTTAAGAATTCCCTAATATATTTACAGGGTAGAGAAACAATCTGCAGCTACACATCAACCAAACAGTAAAAACAGAAACAACGAAACATATATAATTAGGCCAGTCAACAAAGGACACTGTGGGGTTCATATTAGGAAAAACATTAAGGAAAGTTGGAAAATATTTTTCAGTCTTCCTAAAAGTGTCCTTAACATATTAATTTTGCGCCCCTCAGCCAGAATTTGGCCACCATCTTGAAAAAAAAGACTTTAAAAACCTGTTTTTTTTTAAATATCTCACTTCAAAAGCATTTTATAGCAAAACACGTGATTACACAAATCCATCTAAACAAAATGCTCTTAATGGATTATAAGCATTTTTATTCTAAAGAGCCCTGTTTGGACATTAAAGGTAAGAGTAACTTCAAAATATTGTTTACACACTATTTGTAACATTAAAACTCAAGGAAAATTTGAAAAATGAGGGATCCATTGAGTTACTCCAACTCCACATGATTCCAGTTCAGATCAACTTATCACAAGGCTGAAAAAGATCCCTCAGCATCCTTTGTAGGATAGTATTGTCAAGGATATGGAAAATTAATCCAGCACCGAAGAATGTATACATTTAAATGAGGGAGCTCCAATGGTTTTCTGGCAAATGGAAAGGCGCGGGTGATGTTTCATGTTAGAATGGCTACATGGAGAACTGTTTTGCCGTTTTTAGTTTTTCTACATCCCTAATGTTATAGCTCCCATTTACCAGGTCATTAACAGATTACTATACCATTTACTTATTACTTAACAATTCAGTTAATAAATGCAAGGAATTGCAACAGAAAAATTGCTTTGTAATTTTTATCAGCTATTGTTTCTCAAGGCTTGTGAAATTATTGCTAAGTGTGGATAGCACTCAAATATGTTTGAATAGCTGGGTGGTTTCCATCTCTGTGTCCTTTATGGGTTTGATAGGTTTAATTATGTAGGGAACTGGTTTAAAGGAACTGTTGCCTATGCAGCTGCATCTGTGGACAAAATGTTAAGTGGTCATGCTTATGCAAGAACATTCAGAGTGATTATACTAGCACATGCTGCATTGGCTGCAATTGTTCTGGATGAGGCTAATTTTTCCGCCAATGAAGAAGAACTGAAATGTGCACTTTAGAAGTCCAACGCTACCTTGAATTTAAAGAAGGGTAATACTTGTAGTATTTGTAGACTTTGGGTACAGTACTTTGAGACGGTAACACTTTTGGAACCATTCATTGGAGCCAAGTGGTCAGGAAATTGGGAGCTAAAGGTTAGCACCAAAGGAATAAAAGGACTTTGTCCAAAATGGTTATTTCGTAATAAAGTGGTCAAAAAAGTTTTAATCTCGGATCTGGTCAGATATGACGACTGAGCAGATACTGATGTGATCCATGAAGAGTTGTGGGGGATTGACTCATGACAAAGGAATGAGGGACTCTTGGATTCTTGGCATGCCTACTAGTTTAAGGATCACAGATAAACTGTAAGAATACTGTTATGTTGCTTATAACAAAACAGAATATAGATTCACGAAAATATATATAAAGGATAGCCAGGACTGCTCTTTCGTCAGTGGTTTTAATTTCATCCACCTTTCCTTGACTTTGATAGATTATGTCAAATGCTTATGATGTTCGGGTGTCTTAAATTTCAAGCATTAGTGGTAAAAGTTTAGCAAATGTCAAATTTGAACAAAGGAAAGGAGTTAATTCTCGGAACAGTCACTTTTGGAGTGAAAATCAGAGATGCTTTGGGTCCTGTTGATAAGAAGTTATTCAAAAAAATCTCATTTAACAAAAATCAATTTAAAGAAAACTTTAGGATGATCTTGCTTCATCTTCATATGCATTATCACTCTTTGATAAGGTAGGAATGAACCAAACCAAGAAATCATATTTTTATGATGCCTTTAAGTCACTCTCTGAAAGTGAAAGTGTTGAGGATACTATTTACATATATGAGAGAATTATCTTGATAAACAGAGTTGTTTGACAGTAGCAAGATATTTCAGAACCCTTTGTTTTTTAAAGATGTTTCTGCTGAATTTGTGGAGATTGCTAAGGCTGTACGAAAACTTGTTCAACTCCACGGTGACAGTGAGAGTGGATCTCTCCAAGACATATGATACCAGTATCTTGCGAAATAATTAAGCAAAAAACCATCAATCTGGTTTTGTTGCCCCCCTACCGAAAATGCTCTTAAATATCATTGGTTATAATTATATCACCAAGTCCAGAAATTGATGGGAAATTACTTGCCATCAATAGAGTCAGGTTGAAAAGTCACTTACAATGGGCTAGCTACTATCACAACAGATAGAGAACCTTCACCTGCCGAGCCTTGCCACATCAAATATGTTATGCTTTAAAGATTGCACAAAGGGGATTTTTCAATGTAGTAAAGCTAGGTTAAAGGGCTCAGTGATTTGCGAATATTGCAATGAATTGTCAAGCTTGAATTCTGATATTGTTCTAGAAAATAAAAACTGTGGATCTTGTTGCTAACTATAAGATTTCTTCTCTGTAGCAGACAAAGGATAAAAACATAGTTTTGATTTACCCAGAAATAAAATACTACTAAAAAGAGAGTAGTAAACCATGTTCATTTGTTTTTAGTGAAATATTACAAGATTTTTGTTTGATTAACCCTTTGAGTACCAACGCCGCTAAGAGTGATGCAGGAAATATCTGCTAAAATTGCCAGCGTCGCTCACAACGATCCCATGTTTGAGCTCTTAGTTCAGTATTAAGTCAAGAGATAGGGTAGATTTTATTTCCACTGTATTCTCTTATGTTCAAGCTACTTTTGTCTTTGTGGTTAGGGTGTCAATATACCGAACATAAAAATTATTTTCTAGCTTTATGAGTTTTATCTTTGGCCTTGTTTGTAAACATGGCTACTAAGAGAAAAGCTGTGATTCAAGACACAGAAATACTTGCAATATTTATTGATAGCTCAAGAGAGAGTGATCAATTTGTTAGTGATTCTGAATTTGTAAATAATGAAACTGAACAGGAATTATATTTTAGTGAAAGTGAAATAGCAACAAGCAAATAGGAACAAGTAGGAGTGGCCGCTGAAATTGAAAATACGCGTGTGAATACTAGTGATTCCTAAAGGGATGAAATAAATCTTGAAGATCAGGATAATCCATCCCAACCTCTTCATATTTATGCAAAAGCACCAGGTTTGAAGTCCACTCCCCTCCGATTCTAAGCCAATTATGTATTTTAGCCTTTATTTTACTATAACCCTGCTAAAGTTGATGGTCACTGAAACAGTTGCTATGCATAACCCGATTTTAGCGTAAAATCTAAAGTTAGTTTTTTTGTGTAAATGTTATTTACTCAGTTTTTTATGTTCTTTTCATTGAGTTATTCTATTTCAAGCTATTTAAAATTTCAATGCTTAAAAATTAATGTTGAATAATACAGTACATTTTTTTTAAATATCTTTGCTAGTGATTTTTTTTATTATATTTAAAAATTAAAAAAGTATATATATAATTATAACATAGGATTGGCAAGCATGTTAGCTAGTCTATGTAAAAATTTGACTGCAAGAAGTTCAAAAATTAATAAGTTATTAAAATTTAAACAAAATACTGTATTTTTCAGAAAAAGACCTCAGCACTTTTAGCACATTTTTTTGTCATTTCTCTTGGCACACAAAGGGTTAACATACTAGATGTTATTACTTAAAAATACATTTTTTTTACAACCCTACTTCGATAAGATGTTTGGAATAGGTGCTTTAAAATGTAATAAGGACATGATGTCATTCAAAAAATATTATTTGAGTTTCGATGGTACAAAATTGTGTTGGAAAAAAGCATACATCTAGCACCTTAATGGTGCACCCGAAAAGAGAAATATAGAGACCATTCCATGTATATAATTTTGTGTAGATTACATTGGTAGTCATGGATTTCGCTCTAAAATGCTTTTGAAGTAAAAAAAAATATAAATATATAAATTGGCACCCTATTTTACAAGATGGCGGCCAAATTTGGGATGGTGGAGGTGTGCAAAATTAATGTATTTTTAAAGACTCTTTTAAGAAGACAATTAAATTTGATTCTGACTAGTTTTTTTCCTTATTGGAAATCCTTATTGACTGGCCTAATATGGCTTTACCACACTTAATTTTAGTGAATATAAAAAAAACACAAAAAAGGGTTAGATTTAATGACAAAGCATGTTCAATATAAAAGGGTTATTCTTCTTCTAAATAATTAAGTCTTCCTACTACCACAAACTTTTTTATATGTAAATTATATTCCCATTAACATAAAATGTTAATCGTGAATAATCTCAAGATAAAAATAGCTCAGTATTTGAGTCATGGGAAACCAAAACACTTGAAATATTGGATAAAAAGACTTTGCTAATTTAAAAAAAACTTAGCTTAGAATGTTGATATACTATAAAGTTAACTCACCCAAATGAAGTATTAACAATAATTTTCTCCTCTTAGCAGGAAAAAGAAAGAGACACACAGTATTACCTTATACATAAAAAACCCAAAATATATCATAAATATTATACAAAATCGTTTATCATGTAATAAATAAGAGGTATTAAAACGTTTGCATACATTTTTAGGATCATAGGTGTATATACATTCAGTAATATTTTATAGTTTTTAATGACCTGTCTGTAACTAAAAGCTTGAATATCAGTCAGAAAAAGTGCTGTTTTAAAAGTGAATGCCCTTTCTAGGAAGTATTTCTCACACTGCAAGATGCAGCATCAGAGAAACATCAAAGGTTGAAATATTTTCTCACACTGCAAAATGCAACATCAAAGAAACATCAAAGTAGATGCAAACATAATACATGTTGGTAATATGTTAAAGAGCAAAATGAGTAATTAGAGATCAGAATTAGAATCGTGGCAGAGTTAAATAATTGTTTTTAATGAAATAATAACTTTGTTTCTACATTTATAGTTTTGGTCACTTCTTCTGCATAAAATTGTATTGAAAAATATTCTAGAATACAATTAAAAATATGTTGTTTGAGTGAATATCGTCTCTAGCTGAGATGAGGTACATTGATTAGTGATCAATCCATACTAATAAATAAGAGTGTAGCATTCAGTGCCAGTAACATGACACTACACACTTGTCAGTCTGTCTACATTTCGTTGATGGCTATTTAGTTATAAATGATTTGGTCGCATTTGTGTTCTGTGTGTTAAACAATGTATGGAAAAAAAAAGTCCAATCAAGGGTATAATTTGATAATTGGATAATGTACTATTACAAAATTAAAATTCTGTATTGACAAAAAAAAAATCAACAATATACACACTCAAGAATAAAAAAATGGTTTTATAAACCATAATTTAAATATACTTAGCAATGATAACATATTGCTGGACAACTAATAGTTCAATTTAACAGCAATCCTGATGTATGTCCCATAGAGAATTAGTGCTTAAATTGATCAATTAAATTAAATTAAAACATATAAAATCATGTAAAAATAGCACAAAAAATACTTCAAATTATCTTGATTAACTTAAACATCAATGTAATTAAAATTTCATTTCTTAATACACATCTGTATTTAATACCCAACTAGAGAAATAGAAATAAATTTAAAGGTAATTAACATTGTTTTAAAATAACCACAACATGTATTTTGAACTATTGTAAAAATTAAGATCAATGATACAAAATATATTTAATAAAAGGTAATATTAAAGTAGAGATTTGGCTACCGGCTTATATGATGATAAATAAAAATGATTACAATAACATTTTAAGCATTAGGTATATTTTTCTACGGAATATTCTGAGCAGTTTTACCCAAATACATATTTATTTATTTTGCTTTTATATGTTTTATTTAATAATAAAGTCATGTACCTTTCATTTACACTGAAAGGTTGTAAACTTACACTACATTGTTCCATTGTTGCGTAGCTTAAAAGATTGGGCCATAGTATATTCTGTCAAGGTAAGACTGCTACCATTTTTAGTAATAGGAGTGTACATCTTCAATTTAAAATAACATGTACATTGTACACACACACACAAAAAAAAAAGACACAATATATATTTTGATCCCTGCTAGGATGTGGAAAGTCTCTGGATTGGTGTATTATTGCATTGTTTTGTAATATGATGGAAATAAGGTTGGTTTTGTTTTATGTATATATTTCCTGTACACTTATAATGTATATTTATACACATATACATTTAGTTTCTCTCTTAACTCGATGGATTAGACCTAACTTAAAAGCTTAGCAAGGGTAGAATCAAGCAAGGTATGCATATTACCTTTCAGGGTAAAAGGAGGTTACCTATGCTGAGCATAATTAATCCTAGTTACCCCAGTACAATGTAAAAATTTGAAACCAAAACATAATTAGAGCATTATTAAATTTTGTTTTAGATTATGAAATGTAGTAAAACTTATTTGGAGATTTATTTAATTTCATTCACTTAGGTATGGCCATGTACTAGTCATTCAATAAAATTGTATTGTGAATACAGATTAAAGTGACAAATTTTGATTGGAATTAAAACTATGGGTTTATGTGATATATTTTATTTTAACAAAAACTTGTATTCGTTGTGTATTTTCCATTGCTTTATCTTTTTATTACGTGTGCATTTCCAAATACAATTTTAAAGAATTACATTTAGGTTACTTTGTTGGGGTGTTTGCATCAATGTTAAAACATGACTACATAAATTATTATTACTACCACACTCTTAAAATAAGAACACAAGTGATTAACTAAATTTAGAATAAATAAACATTCTAGAACACACCAAAGTATACTAAATATGTTGCTAAAATACAACATATTTATTAAAAGGAGTTGTAAGAAAGTCACAATAATTCATATGTTCCATTGATAGTAAAGAAAATAACATAATGAGAAAAACAAATCAAGACTAGACAATATGTGAAAGACACTAGATAATAAATTTTTTTGATAAAACATGCAGTAACTCTTTCGAGCTCCTTTTAACAAAAAAAAAATTAAGAGAAGAAACCATTTTGTATTTTTGGAAAAAGATCAATGCAAAATTATTTTATTTGGGAATTTTTTTTATGAATAGTTAATATTAGAGATAATACAATATAAGTTATTATTTAAATTTAAATATTAAACACTACTTCCCAGTAAATATATTTAAATCAACATTAAAGAATATCATTTATTAAACTACAAATGTAATCATTTATTAAAGTACAAATCAAACAATAAAGTAATTAATATATTGACATTTCGTTTTTAAATTAAGATAAATATAATTTAAAAAAATTGTTGCATGAAAACAAGACTTTGGGAAAAATAAATTTGAGAATATAAACAAAAGAGTGAAAGAAAGAGAAGTGAAAAAGAACTAGAGAGGTGCTCAGTTTTCCATATCCTAAAAAAAAGAGAGACACAAGA
>JBCFYV010009882.1:16694164-17184314 GCA_039000515.1 Timema cristinae | reverse complement strand
GGAAATTAGAAAATAAATCGTCATCTTAACAGAAAAATTCATAAAGTTTTAAAACTTGGTAGGAACATTGTTAAAGGCATTAGAAATTAAATAAAAGAAAGTTCTTTCCCACACCATAGTAGTTTCCCCACTTAAAATGAGAAAAAAAATATACCCAAATTCGATTAAGCTCATTTATCTGCTGAACCGTTCAATTTTAGCCAACTATGCCGGTATAAAAAATGTTGGAAATAGAATTTACAGCAAGAAATGTTCTATTCGTGTTTTGCATGCAATGAATATTACTTGCAAAAATGTGGCTTAAGACAAGGGTAAGTTGAAGCTCACTATTAAATGTGTGCCTATCGCGGTTTCTATGTATGATTTACTCAGATATTAAATTTAAGCGAAAAATTATTAGTATTTGAATTAATAAGCGATAACATGTCCATCTAAAACTCCCTTTTATGTTTATTTTTTAAATTTGCCGCTAAAGATTATATAAGTTTACTAGAATTACTGTGCACTTCATATTTCAAGCTAATTTCCACCCCATTCTTGAGGTAAAGCTATTGGTGCATTTTTTTTAAAAGTGGTTTCCCCTATAGAACAGTTCAGTTCAGTTCAGTTCAGTTCAGTTCAGTGTAACTCACCTCAGTGCTGTAGTTATCTAACACGCTATTTTCGTGTTGAGCTGGACTACCAAGGACAGTAAAATCGAGGTTCAAATCTCGCTCGAGTGAACTGAGGGGGGGGGGGGGAGGCAGGGGGGGTTCCTAAATGGTTTTCCACTCTCCCTCCACGCAAATGTGGCTTCACTTCCTCTATATTCAACCTTCACAATTCCTAACCCATTAGCGTCATTAATACTTAATCGTATGACCCAAACAGGTAATAAGACGTGATGCTAAGTATAAGTATCCAGTTAGGTGTATTCAAAATCAAGCAAATCATGGTATGTCCACATAAAAATCATCATCAATAGTGTCTGCACTTCCAACATTTAAGCAGGCCTAGCCATAGCAATGGGAGCACATTGTTGAACAGTGTAGACCAGCTTTTTCACACCCGCATCTTTTTCTATATCCTAATTTGTAGCTGCATGAAATCAGAGTTGAAATTGATACTGGAGCTGGTGCTTCAGTTTTAGGAATATGTGATAAGATGTTACCAGCTTTTTTCCATACCCACTGTGTAGGGATGTTGATGAAATGCCGTGCCACATCTGAATTTGGTAGAACACGCGATAGGAGTGCTGACGCGCAGCAGCAGAAGTCTGAGGTAGTTTAGACAACAGCACAGTATTGTCAGCCTTACCAACAAGAATGGTGAAGGCTAAAAATATAGAGTGGTGGAGACTTTGTTCTGCAAGAGGAGCTTTGTATAAAGCAAGAATAAATTGCTCTCCCGCGCTTACAATTTTCTTATGGCTCGCTACTTGGCTATTAAATATTGGTACAATACCTTGCAAATCATTTCTGCTGTTGAATAAGTTGATCGTCTGTGATTTCCTTTGAAAAAAAAAAATATATATATATATGTCGAAGTGTTATCACAACCGCTAAAAGTGTTGGTAATTAGCATTGCTTTTTTGGATTTCTTCAAAAGTTTCAACGACTGTAAATCATGAAAAATGTAAATTATTTTTGTCCTTGTACCCTTGTTATTCTTTAAGAAATTTAATACCTTTATTGGAAGGAGAAAGAGCAATAGCAAGAGTTAGTAGGTCGATATCTTGTCCTATGATGACATCTGTTTCACCTTGATAAAAATTTTCGACAGCAGTTTGTATAGTTAACAATTCAACATCATCCACATCAACAATGACTCTAATTCCTTTGATCTCAAATTTTTCAACTAGTTGCAAAATTAAACGCTCCTTGTTGGTGAGATTGTTCAGGAGTTTCTGATGTATTTCAAAGACAGGTGTGTTTACATTGAAAATAATTTCAGGTGATATGCGTTGCATTTGCTGTAGTTGACGTTCCATAATCTTTGTGCTATTAGTATTATCTGAGTAACCATCAAATACAAGGGTTACTCTTTGACCATAGTGTTTTCTAACATAATCTACGTAAGTGATGTAAATCTTCGCAAATACCTCACTTAGGCCATATTAAGAATATGGAAAGAGGCATTGAAGCGAGCTCATAAGTAAATCCGGTTTTCAAATCCTGGGTCGAATGATCAGTACAGATAATTCATTGAAATACCAGGGTTTAATCAATTTGAATGTCGTTGTCTTTTACATTAACTGTATTGTTCACGAAGGAAATTGGCTTTGCCCGATTTGAACGACTCATCTTAAAAGTCTTAAGCAAGCTTCCTTCTGTTACAGTGTCGTTTAATGAATTTTCGCCAATATATTTTGCTCTGCAGCAATCAATGTATTATGTAGTGACACAAGATTGGAGTTATAATGAATGGTGAATGTCATTGTAGCCATTGCATAAGTTTTTCACAGTCCTCTTTGGCTGTACCCATTCTTAAATCTAGCAACTCGACGTGCTGATGGCTGCTCTCAGTATTTAATGCACACCATTTCTCTATAGTGGTATACACATTATATTCTACTGGCAAGCCAAAGATACGTTTGTTTAGAAGACTGTCAGTGAAGCCTCTTACATGGGTGATAGCTCCCATACTTTTCATGTATTTAATTAGAGTCTGTTTTATGGTCATATCTGACCATGCACCACACCAGTGTTTCTCAGAGCGATGAATGTTGAAAAAGCCTTCTTTTGTGAATTTTTGGAACACCCAGACCATCAATATTTTTGAAAGGAATTCATATCTTGAAGATAGTTTATAAGACTTGGCATATAGAAAATGGCCACATGCATGAAAAATTTGAAGCACAATCTAGATGCAACTCCCAATCACTCCAACGCTCCTATTCAATCAAATGCATCACAAAATTAACAAGCTCAAAATACGGTAACCATAATTGTGCTGTTTTCCCCAATTCTTGAAGCTTTTTAATGTGTTCAGAAAACTTCAATTTTAGGTTTTCAACAGTAAGATCACTTTGTACATTGTCAAACTTAGGTGGAGTGGTTTAAAAATTGATGAGAATTTACTGCATGTGTTTTTTGTTAGCATCTTCAATATCTATTTCATTGATAATTATTTCAGACGAATCAGTGTACGTCAAGAAATGAGCTCGAATTGCTCTGGCATATGCATAATCAGCAAGCATATGGGGTACTGAAGCCGAAGCGTTTATTGTTGACCACAATTTGGATAGTGACAAATTTAAAAAAATTAATAAAAAAATGGCATAATCGATGGACAATTTAAGTCCTAATAATTTTTCGCGTAAAATGAGTAGTTTCCAAGTAAATCCCACATAAAAACAGTGATAGGCATGTATTTAATAATGATTTTCAACCTACTCTTGTCTTTTTTTGCGAGTAATATTCATTACACACAAAACATGACTAGAACATTTCTTGTTGTAGATTTTATTTCAAACTTTTTTTATACCAGCAGATAAATGAGCCTAATCGTATTTGGGCGGGTTTTTCCAAGGGTGGAAGCTACCACGGTGGGTGAGAGAACTTTCTTTTATTTCATTTCTAACGCCTTCAACAATGTTCCTGCCAAGTTTCAAAACTTAATGAATGTTTCCGTTAATAAAACCTTATTTCATTGGACTAAGTGTGTTCTAGAATATATAATATCCTCAGAGCAACCCCACCTCCAACAATTGATTTTAAATTTTATCCAGAGTAAAACAACATTTGTTGATTTGAATTTACTAACTTTATAGATATATTAAAATTATTTATTTTGCAATAATTTTGAAAACATATCTGTTAGATAGGCTCTTAAAGGTTTTCACTCTCTCGATTAGCTTGTTTAGGACTTCTTTCAAATAAGTATGCATTTTTTATGTTCAAAAACCCATTAATTTAGTTTTTAAATAATCACCTACACATAACATTTCAAAGTCATTGTATGAAAGATAACGTGTTTTGTTTTTAAATAAGAATAATGCGGTAGTAAACGCAGGCTCACTTATCTTTTGTGTATTAAAAAAAATCTATATTTATCAACACAATTAAGAAATAAAAGGTTAATTAATTTTCAGTCAAATAAGATTTATATATATATATATATATAGTTTAGTTGGGATTTGAACACGTGAATCTTTGGTCATGCTATTATTATTATTATTATTATCACGTCTTACTAACCGTTCGGGTTATACGCACTTACGCTAATGTGTAATGGTAGGGTGATTGTGAGATGAAATGGAGGACCTACAGTTTAACATGGAATCCGAACCACGGTGGAGGCCTGGCATTCCAAACATTCACAAATTGTGATTAATACACATCTTATTAGAGATGAAGAAAGGGTTTGGCAATCAGATAAATCTGTGCCGGGACCGAGGATTGAACCCCGGACCCCAGCACAGAAGTCTGACACCTTACCCCTAGACCGCCAGTTCACCGTCACGCTACTGAATCAACCACAATGATACATACATTTCCACGACACATTATGAGAAATTTTTAAAATGTGAAGCAAACAAACCCCTTTGTTGTGAAGGATTCCACAAAGTAATCAAAAATTTTTTTGATTTTTTACCTATATAAACATATTTTGAACAATGGCATGTTTATTTCAACAAATTCATTCACAAAAGTTTGCAACTGAAGCAGAAGAGACACGCTAAACCTCGTACATACCCAAAATGGTGGTTCATTGTGTTTGTTTCTCTCTCTCTTTTTTACTCGTGTCTGGTTGGCTATTATCACTGCCATAAGGGAGAATGACTAGCAAGTACTCATCCAAGGTATGTATCGAGGCTATTCTATCTGTTTGGTGTCACAGCTGCCATCTGTCAGTCTTGTGTGGAACTAATAAATAAATTTTGTTGTTTCTTCTTCCGTCTAGTAGATGACAAACATCCTTACTTTTTGTCTGCCATTTTGTGGATACAATTCAGGATTTTTACCAAAGAAGCTTATTTGAAAACAGTCTGAATGAAGACCATTCAGCGTGAATACAATTCAGGTTTTTGTGCATATAAATCAGGTAGATATAATTCAGGTTTTTTCTTAAACGTGTTTATTTGAAAACTGTTGAATAGAGACCATTCAGAGTGGATACAATTCAGCTCCCTCAACATAAGTACTAAGAGTATTCCAAGAAAGATATGTTTCATTCAAGAGAGACACAAGGGAGGGAATTGATTGCCACAATTGTATTGGTCCTGTTTTCAACAATCATTTGTATGTCAGTTCAGTTTTCATTAGGCGATTATCCAATAAAACATAGGACTCACTATTTTATATAGATATTCATTTATGATTTATGGGTATTTATAGTTTTATTTAAAATGAGTGTGCACCTATGTTTACCCTGAAAGGCAGCAGCAAGAGTGAAGAAAGGATGAAAGGGGATTGGGGTGTCCAAAACACCCCTGCAATTAAATGGCTAGGAGGGGTCCATGTATATTTATAATAACTTTCATTGGCAAAAGTTATATAACATTTTCCAGCAGACTCATCTCAGAAAAATTAACTTTATATGTTCTTGGTAGCAAGCTTGCCTTGTTGGATTACACTATGGTGCAGATTATAAGATAAAGCCATAGTGTAAACGGCCACGTTAAGATTGCTATCGTTAAGAGTAAACAGAGCGTATACATGTACAAAAGGCCACGGCTAGGCCAACATTTCAGGGGGTTTAAGTTTGGGTGGCACAACCTCTCAACTGCCATAGGCAAAGAAAAATTTCAAATATTAAATGACTCTAGAAGTTATCTGGAGTTTAATTTAATGGCAGGGATTAAATACTTTAAGTGCTATCAATTTGTTTAACATTTAGAAACTTATATAGTCCCTTCTCCCTCGAAGTTTGAAAATGTATATTGGACACGTCTTAAATAATGGCATAAGTGGTGGCAAAGTTATAAATGGTGGGTAGGCCCTGCCCTTTTAAAATCGTTTTTTCCCCTAGAATAATTCCCCCTCTTCAGCCCCCTATCTTTATAGATTTATTTCACCCCCTTCTTATATTTTTGAACTTAATAGGCCTACATTTTAAAAAAAAACTCAATTTTTAAAAAGGCATTGAATTAAAAAATATATTAGGCAAAGACCGTTCTAAATTTGCAACCACCTATCTTTCCGAAACTGGATTTTCTGCTATGATGACAGTAAAAAATAAATTTCGAAATAAGCTGAATCTTGACCCATATTTGCACTTGAAATTAAGTACAACTGGACCCAACATCTCCTCGCTTGTTTCAAGCATAGAGCACCACCCTTCTCACTGAATGTTTAGACTTTAAGAACATTGTAACTTTTTTTTATAGATAAATAACTGATACCTTCAAATACAGTTGTAGTTTTTTACTGCTTTATCATTCCAAGAACTAGCTCTATCCTAATAGAAATTTTTAATAGTTCAGGGGTACGCGACTGATCCGTGTTACACAAGAGAGGTACGCAAAAAAAAAAGTTTGATAACCACTGCTATAGATGATTTCTTCTTTCTATAGTTAAGTTAGAGATTTGATATTTTGTTCTTGGATAAAAGATTGAATACCCCTGCTCAAATAGTCCAAAACTGTACACTATTCAAATAAAGACATTTCCAACATGACTTAATGTAATGAAGACTTTGACTTTTATATGTACGAGACATAGAGGTATTGATTGAAAAGGATGACCAATGGCACGAAGGAAGGGGAGATGGGACAGTTTGTGCCCTGGTTAGTAGCCCAGCTAATCTGACAACCCTTCCTACAGTCATATTCACATAGGATATTTGTAATTCCTAAAGGATTCTTCCCACTAAAAAAAATTGACTTTTTTTTGTTTACTGGAACTCTTAGTGCTAGCTTAAAAAACAAAATAATGCATACACGATAACTAACTTAATACTAATCTACACTACACACTAAAATCACAACACTAAAAGCATTGACAAGTCACAGTATTTATAACACTTATCTCCAGACAAGCTGTTTGAAAACTGCCATTATTAATATTTTTGCAAACTGTAACTAGTGGGGAGGGGGGGAAGGGGGTAGCTTGGATCCCCTCCCCCTTTTATAATGATTCCTTACCCATTCTCCAATAATTCTTTCTTCCGACTCATTTATGACGTGTTCTCAAATAGTTCCAACTTGATGTTTCCTAATCTCAAAGACTTACCCACTTCTACAGCTTTCCCTACGTTCAAGATGAAATTATTTCTACACGTACAGAACTTCATACGCAACTTGACTTGATTTCTTGTGATTGATTTAGAGGTGACCAGATTTCGGCTCTGCACTTGTTTTCCCGTGAACGTGTGAATCCACAATAATACTTCCTTTTTACTTTGTCGATATTTTGTCATAGTCTAACAAGCTTTGTTGTCTGACTAATGGACACAATCACAAACTATTTTTCTAAATGTATATCGATATTAAAATGGTGGTGACAAGCTTATTCTTGTATTTTATTGTTTATTCTAAAATTTTGTAGGTGGGAGGGAGTGTTTGAACCCCCATAACCCACACCCCTCCCCCTTGGCTACGGCCTTGAATGTACATATTATTTCTGCTGTCTACATATGAGACTGTGAACCACTACACTATTATTCTGAATATTAAAATATTAAGTTTATTTTAATAGAGCCATAATTTGTAAACATTCTTATTTTATTCTTTTAATGAAAACACAAAAAAAATTTTTTTTTAAAAGGAAAAAAATATGATAACTTACTTATTGATGTTTAGGTATGTAACAGCCAGTTGATTGGAATGATGTGGCTCCCCAGGAAATAACTTTATTAAACTTCTGTGAATTGGCACTGCTTTGATATGATGACCTGTATTTGTTAACATAATATATAACTAACAGCTCTAAAAGTGTTAATTTGAAAGAACCATTCAACAAATGGTAGGTGACCTGGCGGTCCAGGGGTAAGGTGTTGGACCTCTGTGCTTGGGGTCCAGGGTTCAATCCTCAGGCCCGGCACAGATTTATCTGATAACAAAACCCTTCCTTCCCCTCTGACAAGACATCTTGTGATTGTGAGGAATGCCAGGCCTCCACCGTGGTTCGGATTCCACGTTAAACTGTAGGTCCTCCATTTCATCTCACAATCACCCTCCCATTACACATTAGCGTAAGTGCGTATAACCCGAACGGGTAGTAAGAAGTGATAATAATAATAATAATAATAATAATAATAACAATAACAACAGTAAACAAATGTGTTCATTCATAATTATGTCCTATATTACAGTTGTAGCACTGCGTCTTACAACCTGCTCAGGTTATACACATGCATATTAATTACATTAATGAGTTAGGTATGAGAAAGGTTGACTTTAGATTAAGTGTACCTGCATGTGTATGGAGGGATAGTGGAAAACCATTTTGGAAAAAAACTCTGTACACTTAACTGGGATTCGAACCTCAGTCTTCCTATCATTGGCAGTCTAGTTTAAAATGAGACTGCTGCCTTAGACCATGAAGTCACCAAAGTAGGGAGGTTTAATAGAATATAAAATAAATAATCTATGAAAATAGATCAGTGTTTCTGTGAACAGAGGATGGGAAACTATATTGTGAAAATAAACACCATTAGTGCACCTGGTTTGGTATTTAACCGAATCTTCCTAGGCTAATGTTGATAGTGATAACTAATAACGCTGTTTTTGTGCACACAGTGTCTTACTCCCCATCAGGTATATTTGCATTTTTACCCTAAAGGACATTTATGACTGTGTTATGTTGATGTGCTACGAAACAAAAATTACTCTAATGGAATAGGGCTAAGGTATATTAAATCTAAAGAAAATGTACCTGTATTTTCATGGTGGGAGTATTAGGAAGGTATTTAGAGAAAACCACTTCAGTTCATATGGCCTGGATTCAAAACCAGAACTCCCTATCACCGACAAACCAGACTAGATAATACCTTTATTTGTGTTCCTCCCAATGTTAGTAATTGTTTTTCTTCTTCTTACTTTAAAGCTAACATTTAAATGATGCATATAAACAATTTTAGATTGTATATAATTAAATTATGTGAAACTTATTCAAATAGATTTTTGTTTGTTAAATTTTTTAAGAATAAATGTTCAAGCTCCAGGAGAAAGGGAAAATTCAGTTTTTTCTTTTATTATTTTTTAATTACCTTCTAAATTAAATTAATAACATAGACTGTCATTTTGTATATATATTTGTTCTGTGTTAATATTGAATTATTTGATTAATGGTTTTACTTTGGGCATTAAAGAATTATATTTTTATAACCGTTTCAATGGATTTAACTAAGTCTTTATTTAAAAGCCTATCTTAGTATGAGGATATTAGTAATTTGCAGAAGCAATTTAATTAACCAGTATATATATCATAGGAACAAAAGATTTATTCTATTTTTTTTTAAATAAAGTGAGATCAGAAAAACTTTTTTATTTAACTTTGCGTATAACCCGAAACGGGTAGTAAGACGCGGTGCTATTAACAATTTATTTAACTTGATATATGTGAACATGAATTTAAATGAACAAAGTTTAACACAACATGAGAATGGAAGGGGCCGTCAGTGTTATGAACTATTATCAAACTGGTTCTAGCCGCTTCAGTGGCCAAACGGTCTAAGGTGTCAACCTCATGTTAGACTGGTGTTGATGACGGGGAGATCGGGGTTCGAATACTGGTCGAATTTACTGAGGGTGGTTTTGTTAAAGGTTTTCCCACTCTCCTTCCATGCAAATGTGGGTAATCTATACTAATATTATAAAGAGGAAATATTTGATTTCTTGTTTGTAATGGATAAACTCAAAAACTACTGGACCGATTTAAAAAATTCTTTCACCAATACAAAGCTACATTATCAGCGAGTAACATAGGCTATATTTTATTTTGAAAATTTAATTTAATCCTCATAAAAATGTTGATAGTATATTATATAGTCATTGGAAAAAAAAAGTTGTTGAAGGGAAAAGGGGTTGGTGAAGGGGGCGGGGGGGGGGGGGTAGGGGTGAGGAAAGAGAAATGAGATGAAAATAGGAGGGAGGATAAAAGAGGGCGGGGACTATACAGTGATGGTAGGACTGTATTTTAAAAAAATAAGTAAAAAAAGTTTTGTTTTTATATTGACATGATGGATGATTTGAAGCTTTGTTTTACTGGATTCTTTACAATATTTTTTTACGGGGAAGGGGGCTAGTTACCTATTTAATACTTCCTTGCTCATCCTTTCCCCATTATAGTAATTATCTTATATGCATATAGGCTGAAGTGGTAGTAAGAAATTATTTAAGATATTCACAAGCATTAATTTTTCAAGAAACTGGATGTTCAACAAGTAGTATATAAATAACTTAGGAACTGAACTAACAATCGTTTGTATAAATCTTGGATGCCTAGCAAATATATAAATAATTAAGAATTTGTCTTACTAAACTTACAGATATTTGGTTTAGTACAGATCTAATATACTGACTTTATAAGAGGTGGAAAGTGAGGGAGAGATGGGGGCTGGAAATGAGTCCAAACAATTAGCTCATATTTTGTAGCTAATGAAATATTTTCCAAAGCTCATCAGAATTAATTTTGTATTTTTATATATTTTTAGAACCATAATAAAATCTCACACTAAACCTTGAGTAAATATATGGCATTAAAAAGTACTAAGATTCCTCTTTAAGAGTTTTATTAATTACATAGTTGAATCTCTTATAATGTTAATAAAAAACACTTGAAAATTACTTATTCATATGTATGCATGCACACACGGTAATAAGTGAATGTATGGACACTATTATGACACTGTTCTAAATTTTATAAAGTGTTTTGTCGAGGTCTCAAATAAATAACCAGTTGTTGATTTGCACAAAATCAGAAAACATTTGAATCAACACTGGGTTTTTAATACAACCCTCATGATTTGGATAATCAAGAAAGTTGATTTGGTTGGTTTTTTGCTTCAGTATAATGACCTATTTAAACTGAATGGCTTTCTCCAAAATTAACACTTACAGAGTGAATAATGTGAGTTGTTGGAGAGTGTTAGATAGATTCTACTTTTAAACAATGATTGTATAGCTCTTTTTTAAATACTTTTCGTAAGTTTAATTGAGAATGATTCTAAGATTGTATGGCAAGTTGTTGAGAACAAAATTGTTAGCAACTTATTTTTGTGAATTTTCTCAATACTCTTGTTTAACCTACACCAAATACAGTTATAAATTGGATACTGATAATGATATATGACTGCAATGTAATTAATAACTAGAGCATCCAAACCAGAAAATTACATTGCAAATAATATAAAAATAACTAAATACGATAAAGGTGTCCAAAATTTGTATTTTACTGACAGGATTTATTCACGATTGGAAGTTATCACTTTTGATTATACTTGTGTTTAGAGCCTGTAATAGTGGCTATAAAACAGTTAACTCTAGGTTAGTTTATAATATAAGTTATAACACATTATAATTATAGTATAAATATAATTATGTATCTATAATATATAAATAATATTTCAAACAAGCTTTTGAGAGCCAAATAGAATATGTAAGAAAAAAAATTGCAGTGTTTTATTTACAGATCGGTTGTAATGTAATTATTAAGCGTCCCCTACAACTGATATAATTTAAAGTGCATTTCACCAAATAAGTTTCATTTTCACACTCAATTTTACTAAAGATTGATTGTAGAATTTTTTTTTTTTACTTTAAATTATTATTATTATTATTAGCACCGCGTCTTACTACCCGTTCGGGTTATACGCACTTACGCTAATGTGTAATGGTAGGGTGATTGTGAGATAAAATGAAGGACCTACAGTTTAACGTGGAATCCGAACCACGGTGGAGGCCTGGCATTCCCCACATTCACAAGATATCTTGTCAGAGGCGAATTTAAACTTCAAACGCACATTAATATAAGCTAATTCCATTTATAAAATAAAGTTAAAACATAACTATCAGAGTATTTAAAAAATAAATATATTACCAAGGCCAAAGATATTCTTTAATAATATATTATCAAATGAAGGCATGCTTTGACCATTGTTTATGATAAATAGCCTACATATTTTGATCGTATTAATGAAGTGGGGATGAGGAAGGTAAAATTGTATACATGTACTCATATTTTTGTGAAAATATAATGAGGGAACCATTTAAGAAAAAAACACCCTTAGTACACATGGACAAGACTCGAACCACAACTTGCCCATCACCAGCAATCTAGACTAGACAAGATTGGCATTTATTCCGCATACCTACAGATAAAATTGAGTATAGTTCTAAAGTTAAATGGCAAACATACATAAATGTATAACTACACTAGTACTTATATAGTTTTTTAATCACTATATCTTAATACCTGTTCAGGTTGTACACACAGACATATAATCAAATGAGGTAAGGGTGAGGAAGGAAACATTTTAGAAGTAATCTACCCACATTTGACTGGAAGGAGAGGGAAACCATTTAGGTAAAACCACCCTCAGTATACCTGGCCCAAGATTCAAACCCATATCTCCCTATCATAACCAGACCAGCCTGACAGAGTAATGCCTTAGACTATTCGATCACTGAAATGGGTCCTAACATAGTCTATTGGTCGTGATATTAAATACACAAATCACTGATTTGAGTCTGACCTACACATTTTCGTCACTACCCATATTCTGGTGAGAATAATACATTTTGGTTAGCAGTGCCTTAGCTCCTTAGCTCAACAAATTAGATGCACCATAAATTGTACAATGGGTTATAATATTTCTACAATATATAATATTTCTACAACTGCACATTCTATCTGAAGGCTCAGTCTTTGTTTATTTGGAAAAATCTTTTCAATTGTTCAAAAATGTTTGTCCATTGAAGCGTGGTGAGGTGGAGAACAGCGTTTCCGCAAACCTCAACTTTTGTGTTCTGACCACATCTCATTCAAATTTGCTTTTCTACTAGTCAATTTTAAGACGCATTTGTTGAAAGTGAGTTATCTACCAAATGTATACTTAGGAATGCTTTTATTACTGACACTAGTGAACCAAACCCAGTGTTAATAGACTGAACCTGGCTCAAAGATGGCAGCAAAACTCTTGTAATGCTGAGGATCTGGTATATACCTTGTCTGTGCACTAGCATCAATGATCATTAAAATTTCCAATCTAGGGCTGAGAATATGAAGTTTATTAAAAATGATAAACAGTTCACTCCCTTCATGTTAATCCTGATACATCTAAAAACCGTTGTCGTTAGAATGAGAACTATAATCTCATCCCTTAATTACTTTTGTATGCATTCCCATCTATTATTTAGCTACATAGAACATGTTGTGTTAATTTTCAAGTGAATTAAATGTAAACACACATCTTACAAATTGAGTCAGACACCTTAGTTTGGTCAGTAGCGTGTTTGTCTACTGAGATAAGGGTCCTGGGTTCGATTCTCGGCATGGCCAAAAAATGTATCATTTGTGAAATGTGAGTTTAAGTTAGATTGTAAGGAATATGAAGCTACAACAGGCCTAGCAAGCCGGTAGTGGAAAATATATGGCTTGAATAAAAATCTTACCCAGGCCATAGGCTGGAAACAATAATGAAAGTAAAGTTATAAAAATCGAACATTGTTATTACCAAAGAACATAAAAAGTTTACGAAATTTCAATATTTCACTGCAGCTACCTTAGGAATTCTACTAAAATCTTTTAGATCTGAACACACATGGTACCACTGATTAAGTTACTATTTAATCATATTGAACTTACCACGAAATATAATCCTATTGATGCATCGATAAGCAATTTCTTTGAACAAGGTGTCTGATAAATCCTTCATTTGTAATATATTCAGGTATGCTTGTATAGTTTGGTCCAAAAGAGCATTACTGTGATGAATATCTGCTAGCTTGTCCAGACTTCTGGTCCTTCCAAGAAGGGCTCTCAGAGAGCCGGGTACCATGAAAAGTATTTGATTAAACATCTTCAAGGCAGCCTCAGGATTCTGCTAGGAGGGTGTATCAAAACAAATAGGTTATTAATTAAGGAACTTATTTGTTAGGGAAACTTGTAATTATGTTACAAAATATTGTTATTTGAATTAATGGTAGATTAAAAAAATAAGATTGATGTCTTGTAGCTACGAGGCATGTTCGGAAAATAAGTACAGTTTCCATATATGGCCACGTGAGCTCTTTGGTTGTCACTGTGTGCATGCGTGCTGAGCTCCCTCGTACATTAGCTTATCCCAGACACCATTACTGGAGAGGCAATATTTTCTTACGTTTTGTTTTGAACATTTAAAATGTTTAAGACAATAATTATTGAAGGACCCATCGACAGTGAAATACTTTGCTATCAATTTTTTTTTGAATGCGAGAAATGTGAAACCAATCAAAATTAATTGGCAGATTAGTAAAGTTTATTGTGAAAATGTAATGAGTGAAGAAATGGATTAGACAATTTAACGAGAGGTGTGAAAATGTTCATGAGGCACAGATTGGCTGGACATCTGTCATAATGATGATTTGGTGTGCGAGCCAAAGAAAAAATTTGTGAATTTCCACAAATTTCAAGAAGTGTTCTGTATGAAATAATTGTGACAGATTATTTAAAATATTGGATGTTATGCTCTATGAGGTGGACAAAAACAATCGACTTGGAAGTGATTTGACTTCTCTTGATATACAGAGACACAACATCAATGGTGATGAGACATGGGCACCTCACACTACAATGGAAGAGGCACACCACATCTCCAAAAAAGCAGAAAGCTAAGCAAACAATTTCAATCCAGCAAATCATGTGCACTGTTTTTTGGGACAAAAAGGGAGTTTTACTTGTTGATTTCGTGCCACCGGGAACAATATATGCTGCATCCTATTGCAAGACCTTGAAGAATTTGTGTCACGCTATCCAAAACAAAAGACAAGGTATGTCTTGTTGCGGTGTTGTGTGTGCCGGTTGAAGCCGACACTTAAATTGACTTTGTTTGTTTAGTATAATCAGGGGATATTGTGAAACTGAAGGGAGATATTTGTTTGGGTTCTATCTCTTCCTCTTGCCGCTAGAGGGAAGGTGTGGATGAACAGCGACACTGATGCTAGGGCCAGTAAATTGATAGAGCATTTGTAAGTATGATGGACCTCACAGTGGTAACATGAGGGTTTTCAACCTATGATGGGATGCATTATGTTTATGTTCATTGTAACGACTTTTCTGTGAGTTAATCGATGGTTACTGTGATTGTGACATTTTTTATGTTCTTTAACCAATGACTGGTAAAGAGTGATTGTATAAAATATCCATGATAGTTTAACGAAGCGACGCACATGTGTTAATAATAATAATACTTAGCACCATGTCTTACCACCTGTTCGAGTTATATGCTTATATGCATATGTGTTGATTCAAGATAAAGCTCAGCCACACACTGTTGGTCAAACCCAGGAGCTCATCACGTCATTAGGCTGGCAATGAATCATCATCCCCTCTACAGACCAGACTTAAGGCCAAGTGACTATCACCTGTTCCTGCATTTTAAACAGTTCCTTGCAGGTCAGCGCTACGATGATGATAACGTCAAAAGAGCTGTGCAATATTGTCTTCACAGTGGCTTCATTTTATGAAGAAGGTATTCAGAAATTGATACTGTGCTACGATAAATGCCTTAATATCGGTTTAGTTATGTGGAAAAGTAGCTTAAGGTATGGTCTTTATTGAAATAATCAAACTGTTAAAAAATAAATTGTATCCATTATTTAATAGCCAAGCTGTACCTACTTTATGAATATACCTTTAAGGTTGTATGGTAGTAAACAAAAATAATAACTTTGTATTCAAGATTCAATAAGGCATGTTTAAATTTACTATTTAGATTTTTATTTAATATGAAGGTATAAATATAGGTTACAGGATGTGGTTTTATATTAAAACAATTCAATTCAATTATTTGGGATGAATTTAAAATGACACAACTTTTGCATTTATATTTATATTTTTCAGTATTGTAAGGGAAAATGAGGAAAAACTATTTATTTATTTAAATTGCCTTAAAGATGAGTTAACACGATGCAATATTACTAATAATAAATTGTTATATATCGGTTTCTTCTCCCAACTCCTTGACCCTTCGAGTGCCAAGAGAAATCACAACAAAATGTGTTAAAAGTGCCAAGCTATTTTGCTGAAAAATGCAGGATCTTGTTTAAATTTTAATAACTTATTAGCCTTTGAACTTCTTAAACTCAAATTTTTACTAGAGATGGGCCACTCAAATCTTTGAATCTTCAAATCCACCGAATCCTGACAAGTATTCGAGATTCGAGGATTCAGTGTTTTACTGGATTCGATGATCGAATCTTTCACCTCATAAACAAAGC
Source organism: Timema cristinae (assembly GCA_039000515.1). NCBI lineage: Eukaryota > Metazoa > Arthropoda > Insecta > Phasmatodea > Timematidae > Timema > Timema cristinae. The sequence continues at coordinate 17,167,972 of JBCFYV010009882.1, read as the reverse complement.
ATATGTTGAATTCAAAAATTACTTATTTAGGCCTACTTGAAAAGCACAACTTAATCCGTAATATTTATTTTGTCTGACAAAAGAGATTAACACGAATAAAATCTTTAAAAAACTAAAGAATTGTTAGGTGTGGAAAATTTTACGTGCCAAGTACCCTACCCTCCCAACCGTATGGGAAACTTGGACTCAACCGTTTCGGCACATGCTCACTTCAAAAACCTTCACCTCACAAACAATCTTGTAAATATTTTAATAAACACATCAACACTCTTCAAAATCTGAAAATCAAAACTAGAATTACAAATAAACTCGAAATAAATTAAACAAATTACGGCATTTTTTTAACAGAAATAAGAACACAATACGGATGATACAAAGTCAGCCGCCACTACACACGATATAAAGTCAGTCGCCCTGACATATATTATGTTTACTCGCCCAAGTGATGATTAAAATAAAGATACTGTTAATTCTTACTACCCAACTGGTTTTAATGATCTAAAACAGGGTTCCTACAGTATTTGTAAAAATATTCTCCCTGACTTTTCCCTGACTTTCCCTGACTATTTTCCCAAGTTCCCTGACCAATTTCTCATAAAATTTCCATTATAACTTTACGGTACTATACACGTGAAAATATTAATTTAAATAAATTTATTTCGGCCTCCTCCCCCCTTACAGCCGACCTTGCCTCACCTCTCATGGAAGAATAAGAAAGCAGACATCTTGCCAATCAGTTGAGGGAAAATGATGGAAAAATAATCCCTATCAAAAATTTGTAACAAACTTGATTCCCTTTGGTATCATGTGCAGAAATACGTATTAAATAACAGGCCACTAAGAACATACTAAAGAGTTTGGTATCATTACAGTTTTATTTTACCTAAACTGTACATTTCCTGAACTGAATAGCTTACAACAGGAACTCTGTCTGCTTTCATATTATTCATGTCTCAAGTCAATTTTATTTTTATTAAAATTATCACTATAGTCATACAATAAGAAACTATGTTATATTTAATAAAGTGAAGCTTGCTTCTTCTTCAGTTCTTGCAACTCCACGTCTATTGCTTCTCGTTTCTCTTCAGTTGCCATCATTAATTTTTTTCTTTCTCCTTCTAAATCTTTAACTTGTATATCTAATTTCCTCTTTTCTGCCTTCTTCTTGTCTTTTTCACTTTTTTCTGCTTCTTCATCTCTAAGTATTCATGATAGCGTTTCCGAGCACCTCTCACGTAATCCAACATCTTTTTGCTAATGTGTATATTTTTAATCCCTCCTGCTTCTTGTATCTCATCATGAATGTGACGCTGTGCAATGACTGTCTTTTCATGCATGTTTTCAACCAGTAAAGATTTATTGACTGAAAAACCACCTTCAACAGTTGCATTCCCATGCGACAAGACAAGGCAAATCTTTATTACTTCCCAAAGATGTTTGTAGTTTGCTTCTCCTATTAGAAAGCTACCATAAATAGTGTCAAGTCCTACTTCATCACTAAACTGATCACAAGGACGAAATATTTCTTGAAGCTCAGATTTTTTGAGGTTGCAAAAATGCAAGTATTCTTTCTTGGCATTTTCAGCCAGAACATCATTTATGATGTTGGCATGGTTGAGTTCCTCCAAAAGAAAAGAAAATCTCTTCTGGGCCAGTTGAGGTGAATGTTGAATAACACAAGGATCCAATGAAGACAAACCTCTCACAGCTTTCTGTTTTAAGGGACTTTTTTCTTGTAGTTTTGCAATCATGGTGGTTAACATACTGCAGCACTCATGTATAAATTCTAATTTTTGTCTTTCTGTTACTGTGATCGCAGTTTCTCCTAACAAACGTTTTGTTGCAAATCCTATATCAATATTTTTGCTAAGGATCAAATTTTCTGATTTTTTTGTGTCAATAGACAGTAACTTTGGACCCGTGCACTTCATAAGATCAGGTTTCACACAACGATTCATAAGGTATCTTAGAAGTTTCTCTACAGCTTCAAAAAGATATGGAGTCATTGGTTTTGATGTCTGGAACCGTTGCAGGAAAGGCTGACATTCATCTGCAATTGTCTTGCAGAAAGCTAGTTTACACTTTAGGAATGGATCACAGGCTGCTCTTTTCAGTGTCTCTACAGGTTTTGTTTTAGGAAGTTTTGCTTCTTTGAGAAACTTAATAACATGGTCCCAAATTTGTAATGCCCTTTGAAAGCACTTCGCATTCTCTAACCAACGCACACCACAGAACTTCAATGGAAAAGTTGTACACCCTGTCAACTGGGTGAACAATGCTCGACGAGCTGGAGAGTCAGTGAACAGGTAGTACATGTGACGTAATAAGCTACTTATATCCCAATCAACAGACTCTACTCCTGTTGTCAAGGAACCATGAACAACATGAAGCCCACATGTTCCCAGATTTAGCAAACTACATACTTCATTGTCTGTTACAGATTTGAGGTGTTCCTGAAGAAGTGTTATAAACTTTAAATTGACATTTGGGCCATTCATTGACACTTGTATCAACTTAGAGAGTGGAAGAGGAGAAATACCATCCAGAAAATGCTTCAGTAATTCTTCAGCAGTGCTCCTATCGAAAAACACACTGTTTAAGTAACGACTGATGACTTTATGATTTTCCTTGTCCCAGAATCTAATTACAATGTCCATCTGTCCTCTTTGAATAACTTTATTCAATGCCTCATCAAAACAAATTACAAAGTTGTTACATGATTTTAGGCGGTCCAGTAAATTATTATGAAAGAATGGAGCCAAGCCATGCACAATGAAGTATGCAGCCTTGTCTCCACCAAGGGTAAAGGCATTGGCAATGGAACACTCGGGAAACATCAATTGAAAAATTGTACTTAAATTATTGCACGAATTGAAAGACATTTTTTTGTCAACAACTTGCATAGCCCAAATGACTTCCGCCTTAGTTATATCATCTTTTATAACAAAAGTGTTATGGTTTCTTTTAGCAACAGCTTCCTTCTGCGACGTTACGATTTTCGATGAAACAGAAAAACTCTTCGAGCAACCAGCAGAATCATCACTAGGTAGAATGTCTTTGTGTGCCAGAGATTCTCTTGAAACTGGGGAGCTCGATGAACCTGAATCACTTGACTTTTTTGAAAAAAAAGTCAACAGAGAGCGTTGATTTGTCAAAGTTTCAAGAGTTTTGATATGAGTTGGTCCTTTTGCATGGGAAGCTAATGCTTGCTTTCCCATATTACTTAAGTTTATAATTTTTTTGCACACTTTACAAAATGCCTGCAGCTTATTACTTTCAACACCACTTATCCAGTATGAGAATTCAGGAAAATGGTCTGGGCTTAGCCAGAGCTGGTTAAAAACTATTTTTTTGTTAGACATTGCTGGTGTAGTCTAATCAGTCCTGGTGCACTGTATCAAACTATAACGATGACAAACCTTGAACAAGAACAAAAACAAGTGATCACTAAAGTTAAAAGAATTGTCATGTGCAGGCTAGGAGACCTCTGCGTTCACATTCTGAAATAAAATGCTACCAAAACTTGTGTTAGGGCAAGTTTGAGCATGGTAAGTGCCCCTCAGCTTTCTTCATTGGGGCAGTGGCTTATGACGCAGTAAATAGAAAAAATATTTTCTTTGTTTTTTCTAAGTGTGACATGAAGACATGAATTGTCATTTCCCTGACTTTCCCTGACCTTTTTAAAGCTTCCCTGACTTTCCCTGACTATTATTTTTTTCCCTGACTTTCCCTGACTTTCCAGAGCGTAGGAACCCTGTAAAACTATATAAAGAACCCCAATTTATTGCATACAATCCTTAAGTTAGACATTTTGTTGGGTTTTATGAAAAATAAATACTGTCAACAGTCAGACAGCGATTAAACTGTTTATTTATCACTATCGACCTACGTATCGTATATCGATTGTTTGTTTAAAATCGATTCAGGTAATCTGATCACTTAGTAAGCGCTCTCGAGTTTTAAGAATCAAATAACGACTTGCTAATCCATTATTTATTTTTAAATTGATTTTAACTTAATTTTTATTGATTTTTAAAATATGTTATTGAAGTAATTGAAGAAATATTTGAACGTAGTCCTGCCTTATAAAATGGGAAAGAACATATTGTAGTCAAAAATATGTTTGTGTTTTAAATAGAATGTATTCTCAGAAATCTATATATCGCAAAAATCGAATATATTTGTTTTCTATGAGAAAATAGAAAATGGATATAAAAGAAAATAATAATAATAATAAAACACACTTAAGCATTATTGAGTTCACTATTTCCAATGTATGTTTAATTGTTAAGCATGTTGTTTTAGTCTTTATTAAAAATATCAGTTTGTATTTTTATTTTTTATATCTTAATACAATAAAATATCCTTTAATGATTAAAGTTGATCAAAGGATATATAGGCCTAAACTGTTTATTTCACATGTTTTTTAGAAACTTAACCCATTCTAACAACACTTTTAAAAATAACTAAAAGTCACTCAAATTTTGATTGATTTGGATTTTAAACAATAATATGAGTCTAGATTGTTTAATTTGGGTGGATTTTAACCCACATTTTGCAAGGGGTGGTTGGGGTTGATTAAAATTGAAAGCATGATTGAAATAAATCTTAATTCACAGTCTAGGCCTATATTGTGTAATGTAGGTCTATTTGTAAATCAATAAAATTTATAGAGATTTTCTAGGATTCGGATATAAAATGTAGATTCGGATTCGAGAAAGAGTGGATTCGACCCATCTCTAATTTTTACACAAGCTATTTAACATGCTTGCCAATATGATTATATAATTATAAATATACTTTTTTCATTTTTATATATAATAAAAAAATCACTAGCCAAGATATAAAAAAAAGTGTTATTTATAATTAATTTTTAAGCTTTGAATATTTGAGTAGCTTGAAATAGAATAAATCACTGAAAAAAACATAAAAACTGAGTAAATAACAAAGTTTACAACAAAAAAAACTAACTTTAGATTTTACACTATAATTGGGTTATGCATAGCAGCTGTTTCAGTGACCATCAACTTTAGCAAGGTTATAGTAAAATAAAGTCTAAAATAAATAATTGGCATGGAATCAGAAGGGCAAGGGAGGTACTTCAGACCTGGTACTTATGATTAAGTATGAAGAGGTTGGGGTGGATTATCCTTATCATTTCATCCCTATAGGAATCACTAGTATTCACACTTGCCTTATCAATGTCAGCTGTCACTCCTACTTGTTCCCATTTTTCACTTTCACTAAAATATAATTCTTGTTCAGTTTTATTATTAACAAATTGATCACTCTCACTTGAACTATCAATAAATATTGCAACTATTTCTGTGTCTTGAATCACAGCTTTCCTCTTAGTAACCATGTTTACAAACAAGGCCAAAGATAAAACTCATAAAGTTAGAAAATAATTTTCATGTTCGATATATCGAACCAGCTTGAACATACGAGAATGCAGTGGAAATAAAATCTACCCTAACTTTTGACTTAATACTGAAATAAGAGCTCAAAAACGTGGGATCGCTGTGAGTGACGCTGGCAATTTTAGCAGATATATCACACATTGCTCAGAGATGTTGGCACTCATAGGGTTAAAGGTGGGATGGAAACAATTATTTATTTTGGTACTATTTGTAACCAAATGTATTTGGAGTATGAGAGGATGTATATTAGTTTAAAAGTTACAAAGTAAAGAAGTTTACATAAGTATTCATCTTTATATTTTAAAGAGTAAATGAGGAAATTAAAAACCAACATTTTCTAATAAAAATTTTACTGCACAGGGCTGCTGTTTATATGAGTTTTATCTATTTTGAAGATTTTGAAGATTTTAAAGGTTTAACAGGGATCAAAAGATATTTGAATATTTTAACAGACATTTAGACAGTATTTTTTAGAGGTTACAAAAAACAAAAAATCTTGAATATAAAAAAAATTCTATTGCTCAAAATCAAAAAGCACTTTAATAGTGATCCATAAAAAGTGGTTTATCTATTAAATTCCAGTAGGTACAACAATTATTATTGTAGGAGTGTAAAATAAGCTCGTGTATCAGCACTTATTCCAACCATAAATATATAATGAGCTCATATTGCAAGACCTAGAAATTCAAAACAATGATCGCAAAAAGTATGCCTAAATTTCCAAAATCTTCTTTATCTCCACTTTCATGACAAATAATAAGAGAATTATTCCAAATCTAGGTAAAATTAAAATATATATTTATATTTCAGGGTGCCCAAAGAAACAAAATAAATGTTAGTATATAATATTGTCATCACCTCCCGCAGGATCATGTAATAATGTATTTAAATGTCTGTCTGTAAGAAGTATAGTAATTGTTCCAGCAAGAACTTGTAAGGAAATTAAAATAAAATAGCTTCAATTATTACTTATCAAGCAAATAAAGGATGTCATTGAAATCTTTTATTCCTGGGATGTGTATTAATTACAGTGTAAGTAGATTTAACTGCACCTAAAATAGAGGATACTCCGGTTAAATGTAATGAAAATATTGCTATAATAAAAGATCCTCCGACATGTGCAATGGTATATGAAAAAGGTGGATAAATTAATAAAAATTATGGATGTGCAAGAATTAAAAATAACTTCAATAAATCCATGTTAACAAAAAAAGTTAAGTTTTTACAGCTTATTATCATCAAATGAAGTGTTGCTGAGAAAAATATTTTGGGGCAAAAGAATAAAAAATGCAAGAAATAAAATAAACCTATTCTAAACAAAATTAAATAAATACAGGATGTTTGCAATTAAACTCCACTTTATTGGGTGACCTGGCGGTCTAGGGGTAAGGTGTCAGACTTCTGTGCTTGGAGTCCGGGGTTCATTCCTCGGTCCCGGCACAGATTTATCTGATTACCAAACCTTTCCTTCACCTCTGATTGTATTAATCACAACTTGTGAATGTGTGGAATACCAGGCCTCCACCGTGGTTCGGATCCCACGTTAAACTGTAGGTCCTCCATTTCATCTCACAATCACCCTACCATTACACATTAGCTTAAGTGTGTATAACCCGAACGGGTAGTAAGACCCGGTGCTAATAATAATAATAATAATAATAATAATAATAATAATAATAATAATAATAATAATAATAATAGTAGTCCACTGTATTGAACTGAAAGTGCTTAAAATGTTGGAGTCTCATGGTAAACACCATGAACATAGTCACTTTTTTATCCATAATATCTTTATATTAAAAAATAAATATAAATGTACTCAAAACATTAATTACAAGTTGCCTCTTATAACTTCCAGATATCTCATCAATGTAGACAAGGCAAAAGAGCATATGATTTTGTGGAAAACTTTATATGAATGGATAAAAGAGAAGGTACAGTTTGATATGTTTTGTATGTTCATATTTTTGTTAATTAAAATAATATATGGAAAGTAGTGGAATGTTTTTGTGTTTCATTTATTATTAGACCATAAAACTATAATAAAATATCATTATTAGACCATAAAACTATAATAAAATATCATTATTATAACAAAGTTTTTTATTTTGGATCAATGAGCTGAAAACTATACAAGTTATTTTTAGTTTGATTAAATAAAAACAAAGAGCAGATCAATAAAGTGTGTTATAATATGCTTGGTGATAAGTGTATGAATTTTAAATAATATGATATTTTTTGTGGGTGTCTACTTTAAAACTCAAACACTTAAACACTATATGGCATGTTATAAAACAAATTATTATAAAAAAAAAGGTGGTACAAGCACCACAAATTCTATACACTTTTATTATGCCTAGTCAAATTTATTATTATTGTTACTCATTATTGTATTGTTTACATTTATTGTAGACAACGCAATAATAGTTTTGTTTTTATCATCTTTTTTATAAATCCACACACACACTCGCACAAACATTATCTAAACCTATTAAAGTTATAATTCAGTGTGGGAAAGCCATAACATGATATGTAGAAAATGTAATGTGTGTCAATTGTCATGTTATGACAGGTCAAGATTCTAGCTAAAGCAAAATATCAACATATGACAGCTCTTTAAGAATTCCCTAATATATTTACAGGGTAGAGAAACAATCTGCAGCTACACATCAACCAAACAGTAAAAACAGAAACAACGAAACATATATAATTAGGCCAGTCAACAAAGGACACTGTGGGGTTCATATTAGGAAAAACATTAAGGAAAGTTGGAAAATATTTTTCAGTCTTCCTAAAAGTGTCCTTAACATATTAATTTTGCGCCCCTCAGCCAGAATTTGGCCACCATCTTGAAAAAAAAGACTTTAAAAACCTGTTTTTTTTTAAATATCTCACTTCAAAAGCATTTTATAGCAAAACACGTGATTACACAAATCCATCTAAACAAAATGCTCTTAATGGATTATAAGCATTTTTATTCTAAAGAGCCCTGTTTGGACATTAAAGGTAAGAGTAACTTCAAAATATTGTTTACACACTATTTGTAACATTAAAACTCAAGGAAAATTTGAAAAATGAGGGATCCATTGAGTTACTCCAACTCCACATGATTCCAGTTCAGATCAACTTATCACAAGGCTGAAAAAGATCCCCTCAGCATCCTTTGTAGGATAGTATTGTCAAGGATATGGAAAATTAATCCAGCACCGAAGAATGTATACATTTAAATGAGGGAGCTCCAATGGTTTTCTGGCAAATGGAAAGGCGCGGGTGATGTTTCATGTTAGAATGGCTACATGGAGAACTGTTTTGCCGTTTTTAGTTTTTCTACATCCCTAATGTTATAGCTCCCATTTACCAGGTCATTAACAGATTACTATACCATTTACTTATTACTTAACAATTCAGTTAATAAATGCAAGGAATTGCAACAGAAAAATTGCTTTGTAATTTTTATCAGCTATTGTTTCTCAAGGCTTGTGAAATTATTGCTAAGTGTGGATAGCACTCAAATATGTTTGAATAGCTGGGTGGTTTCCATCTCTGTGTCCTTTATGGGTTTGATAGGTTTAATTATGTAGGGAACTGGTTTAAAGGAACTGTTGCCTATGCAGCTGCATCTGTGGACAAAATGTTAAGTGGTCATGCTTATGCAAGAACATTCAGAGTGATTATACTAGCACATGCTGCATTGGCTGCAATTGTTCTGGATGAGGCTAATTTTTCCGCCAATGAAGAAGAACTGAAATGTGCACTTTAGAAGTCCAACGCTACCTTGAATTTAAAGAAGGGTAATACTTGTAGTATTTGTAGACTTTGGGTACAGTACTTTGAGACGGTAACACTTTTGGAACCATTCATTGGAGCCAAGTGGTCAGGAAATTGGGAGCTAAAGGTTAGCACCAAAGGAATAAAAGGACTTTGTCCAAAATGGTTATTTCGTAATAAAGTGGTCAAAAAAGTTTTAATCTCGGATCTGGTCAGATATGACGACTGAGCAGATACTGATGTGATCCATGAAGAGTTGTGGGGGATTGACTCATGACAAAGGAATGAGGGACTCTTGGATTCTTGGCATGCCTACTAGTTTAAGGATCACAGATAAACTGTAAGAATACTGTTATGTTGCTTATAACAAAACAGAATATAGATTCACGAAAATATATATAAAGGATAGCCAGGACTGCTCTTTCGTCAGTGGTTTTAATTTCATCCACCTTTCCTTGACTTTGATAGATTATGTCAAATGCTTATGATGTTCGGGTGTCTTAAATTTCAAGCATTAGTGGTAAAAGTTTAGCAAATGTCAAATTTGAACAAAGGAAAGGAGTTAATTCTCGGAACAGTCACTTTTGGAGTGAAAATCAGAGATGCTTTGGGTCCTGTTGATAAGAAGTTATTCAAAAAAATCTCATTTAACAAAAATCAATTTAAAGAAAACTTTAGGATGATCTTGCTTCATCTTCATATGCATTATCACTCTTTGATAAGGTAGGAATGAACCAAACCAAGAAATCATATTTTTATGATGCCTTTAAGTCACTCTCTGAAAGTGAAAGTGTTGAGGATACTATTTACATATATGAGAGAATTATCTTGATAAACAGAGTTGTTTGACAGTAGCAAGATATTTCAGAACCCTTTGTTTTTTAAAGATGTTTCTGCTGAATTTGTGGAGATTGCTAAGGCTGTACGAAAACTTGTTCAACTCCACGGTGACAGTGAGAGTGGATCTCTCCAAGACATATGATACCAGTATCTTGCGAAATAATTAAGCAAAAAACCATCAATCTGGTTTTGTTGCCCCCTACCGAAAATGCTCTTAAATATCATTGGTTATAATTATATCACCAAGTCCAGAAATTGATGGGAAATTACTTGCCATCAATAGAGTCAGGTTGAAAAGTCACTTACAATGGGCTAGCTACTATCACAACAGATAGAGAACCTTCACCTGCCGAGCCTTGCCACATCAAATATGTTATGCTTTAAAGATTGCACAAAGGGGATTTTTCAATGTAGTAAAGCTAGGTTAAAGGGCTCAGTGATTTGCGAATATTGCAATGAATTGTCAAGCTTGAATTCTGATATTGTTCTAGAAAATAAAAACTGTGGATCTTGTTGCTAACTATAAGATTTCTTCTCTGTAGCAGACAAAGGATAAAAACATAGTTTTGATTTACCCAGAAATAAAATACTACTAAAAAGAGAGTAGTAAACCATGTTCATTTGTTTTTAGTGAAATATTACAAGATTTTTGTTTGATTAACCCTTTGAGTACCAACGCCGCTAAGAGTGATGCAGGAAATATCTGCTAAAATTGCCAGCGTCGCTCACAACGATCCCATGTTTGAGCTCTTAGTTCAGTATTAAGTCAAGAGATAGGGTAGATTTTATTTCCACTGTATTCTCTTATGTTCAAGCTACTTTTGTCTTTGTGGTTAGGGTGTCAATATACCGAACATAAAAATTATTTTCTAGCTTTATGAGTTTTATCTTTGGCCTTGTTTGTAAACATGGCTACTAAGAGAAAAGCTGTGATTCAAGACACAGAAATACTTGCAATATTTATTGATAGCTCAAGAGAGAGTGATCAATTTGTTAGTGATTCTGAATTTGTAAATAATGAAACTGAACAGGAATTATATTTTAGTGAAAGTGAAATAGCAACAAGCAAATAGGAACAAGTAGGAGTGGCCGCTGAAATTGAAAATACGCGTGTGAATACTAGTGATTCCTAAAGGGATGAAATAAATCTTGAAGATCAGGATAATCCATCCCAACCTCTTCATATTTATGCAAAAGCACCAGGTTTGAAGTCCACTCCCCCTCCGATTCTAAGCCAATTATGTATTTTAGCCTTTATTTTACTATAACCCTGCTAAAGTTGATGGTCACTGAAACAGTTGCTATGCATAACCCGATTTTAGCGTAAAATCTAAAGTTAGTTTTTTTGTGTAAATGTTATTTACTCAGTTTTTTATGTTCTTTTCATTGAGTTATTCTATTTCAAGCTATTTAAAATTTCAATGCTTAAAAATTAATGTTGAATAATACAGTACATTTTTTTTAAATATCTTTGCTAGTGATTTTTTTTATTATATTTAAAAATTAAAAAAGTATATATATAATTATAACATAGGATTGGCAAGCATGTTAGCTAGTCTATGTAAAAATTTGACTGCAAGAAGTTCAAAAATTAATAAGTTATTAAAATTTAAACAAAATACTGTATTTTTCAGAAAAAGACCTCAGCACTTTTAGCACATTTTTTTGTCATTTCTCTTGGCACACAAAGGGTTAACATACTAGATGTTATTACTTAAAAATACATTTTTTTTACAACCCTACTTCGATAAGATGTTTGGAATAGGTGCTTTAAAATGTAATAAGGACATGATGTCATTCAAAAAATATTATTTGAGTTTCGATGGTACAAAATTGTGTTGGAAAAAAGCATACATCTAGCACCTTAATGGTGCACCCGAAAAGAGAAATATAGAGACCATTCCATGTATATAATTTTGTGTAGATTACATTGGTAGTCATGGATTTCGCTCTAAAATGCTTTTGAAGTAAAAAAAAATATAAATATATAAATTGGCACCCTATTTTACAAGATGGCGGCCAAATTTGGGATGGTGGAGGTGTGCAAAATTAATGTATTTTTAAAGACTCTTTTAAGAAGACAATTAAATTTGATTCTGACTAGTTTTTTTCCTTATTGGAAATCCTTATTGACTGGCCTAATATGGCTTTACCACACTTAATTTTAGTGAATATAAAAAAACACAAAAAAGGGTTAGATTTAATGACAAAGCATGTTCAATATAAAAGGGTTATTCTTCTTCTAAATAATTAAGTCTTCCTACTACCACAAACTTTTTTATATGTAAATTATATTCCCATTAACATAAAATGTTAATCGTGAATAATCTCAAGATAAAAATAGCTCAGTATTTGAGTCATGGGAAACCAAAACACTTGAAATATTGGATAAAAAGACTTTGCTAATTTAAAAAAAACTTAGCTTAGAATGTTGATATACTATAAAGTTAACTCACCCAAATGAAGTATTAACAATAATTTTCTCCTCTTAGCAGGAAAAAGAAAGAGACACACAGTATTACCTTATACATAAAAAACCCAAAATATATCATAAATATTATACAAAATCGTTTATCATGTAATAAATAAGAGGTATTAAAACGTTTGCATACATTTTTAGGATCATAGGTGTATATACATTCAGTAATATTTTATAGTTTTTAATGACCTGTCTGTAACTAAAAGCTTGAATATCAGTCAGAAAAAGTGCTGTTTTAAAAGTGAATGCCCTTTCTAGGAAGTATTTCTCACACTGCAAGATGCAGCATCAGAGAAACATCAAAGGTTGAAATATTTTCTCACACTGCAAAATGCAACATCAAAGAAACATCAAAGTAGATGCAAACATAATACATGTTGGTAATATGTTAAAGAGCAAAATGAGTAATTAGAGATCAGAATTAGAATCGTGGCAGAGTTAAATAATTGTTTTTAATGAAATAATAACTTTGTTTCTACATTTATAGTTTTGGTCACTTCTTCTGCATAAAATTGTATTGAAAAATATTCTAGAATACAATTAAAAATATGTTGTTTGAGTGAATATCGTCTCTAGCTGAGATGAGGTACATTGATTAGTGATCAATCCATACTAATAAATAAGAGTGTAGCATTCAGTGCCAGTAACATGACACTACACACTTGTCAGTCTGTCTACATTTCGTTGATGGCTATTTAGTTATAAATGATTTGGTCGCATTTGTGTTCTGTGTGTTAAACAATGTATGGAAAAAAAAAGTCCAATCAAGGGTATAATTTGATAATTGGATAATGTACTATTACAAAATTAAAATTCTGTATTGACAAAAAAAAAATCAACAATATACACACTCAAGAATAAAAAAATGGTTTTATAAACCATAATTTAAATATACTTAGCAATGATAACATATTGCTGGACAACTAATAGTTCAATTTAACAGCAATCCTGATGTATGTCCCATAGAGAATTAGTGCTTAAATTGATCAATTAAATTAAATTAAAACATATAAAATCATGTAAAAATAGCACAAAAAATACTTCAAATTATCTTGATTAACTTAAACATCAATGTAATTAAAATTTCATTTCTTAATACACATCTGTATTTAATACCCAACTAGAGAAATAGAAATAAATTTAAAGGTAATTAACATTGTTTTAAAATAACCACAACATGTATTTTGAACTATTGTAAAAATTAAGATCAATGATACAAAATATATTTAATAAAAGGTAATATTAAAGTAGAGATTTGGCTACCGGCTTATATGATGATAAATAAAAATGATTACAATAACATTTTAAGCATTAGGTATATTTTTCTACGGAATATTCTGAGCAGTTTTACCCAAATACATATTTATTTATTTTGCTTTTATATGTTTTATTTAATAATAAAGTCATGTACCTTTCATTTACACTGAAAGGTTGTAAACTTACACTACATTGTTCCATTGTTGCGTAGCTTAAAAGATTGGGCCATAGTATATTCTGTCAAGGTAAGACTGCTACCATTTTTAGTAATAGGAGTGTACATCTTCAATTTAAAATAACATGTACATTGTACACACACACACAAAAAAAAAAGACACAATATATATTTTGATCCCTGCTAGGATGTGGAAAGTCTCTGGATTGGTGTATTATTGCATTGTTTTGTAATATGATGGAAATAAGGTTGGTTTTGTTTTATGTATATATTTCCTGTACACTTATAATGTATATTTATACACATATACATTTAGTTTCTCTCTTAACTCGATGGATTAGACCTAACTTAAAAGCTTAGCAAGGGTAGAATCAAGCAAGGTATGCATATTACCTTTCAGGGTAAAAGGAGGTTACCTATGCTGAGCATAATTAATCCTAGTTACCCCAGTACAATGTAAAAATTTGAAACCAAAACATAATTAGAGCATTATTAAATTTTGTTTTAGATTATGAAATGTAGTAAAACTTATTTGGAGATTTATTTAATTTCATTCACTTAGGTATGGCCATGTACTAGTCATTCAATAAAATTGTATTGTGAATACAGATTAAAGTGACAAATTTTGATTGGAATTAAAACTATGGGTTTATGTGATATATTTTATTTTAACAAAAACTTGTATTCGTTGTGTATTTTCCATTGCTTTATCTTTTTATTACGTGTGCATTTCCAAATACAATTTTAAAGAATTACATTTAGGTTACTTTGTTGGGGTGTTTGCATCAATGTTAAAACATGACTACATAAATTATTATTACTACCACACTCTTAAAATAAGAACACAAGTGATTAACTAAATTTAGAATAAATAAACATTCTAGAACACACCAAAGTATACTAAATATGTTGCTAAAATACAACATTTTATTAAAAGGAGTTGTAAGAAAGTCACAATAATTCATATGTTCCATTGATAGTAAAGAAAATAACATAATGAGAAAAACAAATCAAGACTAGACAATATGTGAAAGACACTAGATAATAAATTTTTTTGATAAAACATGCAGTAACTCTTTCGAGCTCCTTTTAACAAAAAAAAAATTAAGAGAAGAAACCATTTTGTATTTTTGGAAAAAGATCAATGCAAAATTATTTTATTTGGGAATTTTTTTTATGAATAGTTAATATTAGAGATAATACAATATAAGTTATTATTTAAATTTAAATATTAAACACTACTTCCCAGTAAATATATTTAAATCAACATTAAAGAATATCATTTATTAAACTACAAATGTAATCATTTATTAAAGTACAAATCAAACAATAAAGTAATTAATATATTGACATTTCGTTTTTAAATTAAGATAAATATAATTTAAAAAAATTGTTGCATGAAAACAAGACTTTGGGAAAAATAAATTTGAGAATATAAACAAAAGAGTGAAAGAAAGAGAAGTGAAAAAGAACTAGAGAGGTGCTCAGTTTTCCATATCCTAAAAAAAAGAGAGACACAAGAAGATGAAATTAACATTTATTTGACAATTTAAAAGACATATATTGTATAATCTTATTAAAAGAACCTTTTTCACTAAATTTATATATATATAATTTCTAAACTGGTATGTATTGTTGTTTTGAACAGGTTACACACTAAATACTGGGCTTTTTTCAAATATTCACTTACAAAATAATGTCACCTATCACTAATTTGAGTTAGTTCTATCCAGTCCACCTCTTTACACCCTATCTCTTTCGAGTCCATTCTAATGTTATTCTCCCTTGTGTATCTATCTAAGTCTTAACCGTTGTCTGTTCCCATTGGGTATATAAGTCAATACCCTGAAAGTGATTCTTGATTCTTCCATTCGCATTGCTTGTCCTACCCACCGTAATCTGTGAGATTTGATTATCCTGACAATATCTTGTAACTTCCTCCCCTCGCTAGTGTCTTCATCCCTTTTTGGACCAAATATCTTGCCAAGCAATACATATATTATCGTTAAAATTATTTGAAATTGTTTTAATTTGTCAAGAAACTTGTTGGTATAAAATGTAAAGTGATACATAGTGGCTTTATTTTATAATAGTCAATAGTGAAAATAAAATTTGATAACTATACTAAATAGTAACTTAACTTAATTTAAGTGATGGTTTCTTCCATTTAATATGTTTTTCACTCTAGAAATGTTTTAAACTTTTTAATTTTTTAGTCTAAACATAAATAAAAATACTTGAACAAAAGTATCTATATTTAAATTAATTTGCCTCATAAGATAGGCATTTTGGGATTCAAAAACATGGAACAAGCTCTGACAGATTCAAATCCATCAAAACATATAAAAATTAGAAGAATTTTGCATAGCTGACCATTGGAAATAGAAATCAAGTTTTATAGCGGAAATTTTGTACTTGTAATACTATTTAAAAATTAGAGAATTGTTCTTTCATAATTAAGATTGAAATTTGTATAATTTAAAATTTTCCGTTTACTCTATGAAATAAATAAAACTAAAATCAATTTAAATATTAATTATTATTATTAGCACCGCGTCTTACTACCCATTCGGGTTATACGCACTTACGCTAATGTGTAGGACCTACCGTTTAACATGGAATCCGAACCACAGTGGAGGCCTGGCATTCCCCACATTCACAAGATGTCTTGTCAGAGGTGAAGGAAGGGTTTGGTAATCAGATAAATCTGTGCCGGGACCGAGGATTGAACCCCGGCCGCCAGCACAGAAGTCTGACACCTTACCCCTAGACCAAAATATTAATTAAATTGAGATGAAATAAATTCAAAAACTTTTTTTTTGCAGCCATCATAAAAACAATACTTTTTAATTATCTATACTAATATTATAAAGAAGAAATTTTTTTTTTTTTTGTTTGTAATGGATAAACTCATAAACTACTTGACCGATTTTAAAAATTCTTTCACCAATATAAAGCTACATTATCAGCGAGTAGCATAGGCTATATTTTATTCTGAAAATTTAATTTAATCCTCATAAAAAAGTTGTTGAAGGGAAAGTGGGGTTGGTGAAGGGGGGTGGAGTGTAGGGGTGAGGAAAGAGGAATGAGATGAAAATAGGAGGGAGGATAAAAAGCGGGAGGGGGCTATAGTGATGGTAGGACTGTATTTTTTAAAAAAATAAGTAAAAAAAAGTTTTGTTTTTATATTGACATGATGGATGATTTGAAGCTTTGTTTTACAGGATTCTTTACAATATTTTTTACGGGGAAGGGGGCTAGTTTTCATAATAAAGCGAAATAGGTTACAAAACAGGAAACCAGGTTAGTTTCTTGCCTTTATCTTCTCTGCCTTAATCATGGTGAGAGAGACAGTATAAAAAGAGGTGGATAAGTGTATGTAGGACCATTAGTAGAAGATTTGTGTATAATAGTAATAAGTGCTTTGATATGGTAAGTTACGGCTTTCAATCTATTATGATTTCAAGATATATTGTTACTGAAGTAATACTAGTGAGGGAAGGTATGGAAGTTAGCGATCTTATTTCTCACATATAGAGGCTAGAGTTTGAATCCAAGACAAGTGCTCTGGCATAAGTTATTTCTAATATGTGTGTGTTTGTGTATATATATATAATTCATGGGAAAGCTTTGGTGGCAGATGTGAAATAGCTAATGATTCAAATTAAAACTATTTATTTAAACACCTGTAACCTGTAACACTGTATCCTGGTGTTTTAGTACACCACCTCATAGTAGTTTTGTTGTTTTTCTTTGCACTGTGTCTTACAACCCAACTCCTAGTAGTGACAAAGGTAATGATATGCTGGCAAGCAAGGCAGTCTTTATAGTAGGGAAACTGGTTTGTAGGAAAAGTGCAAGCGCGCTCAGGGTAAGAATAAGCAATTCTTGTACTGGCTAAAATGTGCCAAAACCAATCAGTAGAGTATCCTTACTGTAAGCAACAAATCCTGTCATGGGTGCTGGCAGGATCATTGCTAAAAGCCTGATTTACTCTATACTAATAATTACTAAAAGAGACTGTAAATTAGCCCTTAGATGTCCGAAGCTATGATGGGAGCCAAGGTTAAAACTTAGGGCCCATCTCTTGACAAGCTGGCGAGAACTAAGACTATGGGAGCATGGAATGTGAGAGGAGTGTATGGTTAAGCGAAAGAACTATTAGAAGAAATGATTGGAAAAAGAATTGATATTTTGTGTCTATATAAAACTGAGTGAAAAGGGAAAGATATTTTAATAACGAGTTATAGTAGCCTGGTTGGCACTACAGTCAGGTTTGGATGAATGGGCAAGGAAAGCCAGGGAGTAGGCTTAATTTAAAGCCCAAAAGCTAATATTTTTGTAAGGAAGGAGTTGGTGTCATCTAGAATTGTATGGGTAAATATGAAAAAAAAACATTCATAGAATTATGTTAGTGTTATGCTAGTGTGGAGGCTGTAAACGAAAATGTGAGAATGAAATTTTTGAATCAGCTCTATTAAGTCTTGAAAGCATGTGAGCTAGGTGAAAGAATTCAGAGTGTGTGTTAGGAAGGTATGGTTATGACAGGATAAACGAGAATGGTAATGATTTACTGAATCAATGTTTAGAAAAAGGTTTATGTGTGTCAAACACATGGCTTAAGCAGAAAGCTATTCACTTGTATATAAGGCAAAGGGGTGATAAGAGAGTGATGATTGATTTTGTAGTGTATAATTAGACACTTAGAAGTTTAGTAAAGAATACTAAGGCTGTGTGTTGAGTTGAATATGGAATAGATCACTTCCCAGTGATCTCAGTCATTGAATTAGGTAGGAATTTGGTGAGGAAGCAGTGCAAGAGTGCAACGCAAATAAGAGTAAAAGTGGAAAAAATACAAGATAAAAAGTATGAGAGGACAATATGAAAGAATTCTGGGTGAAAAATTAACTTTACAAGAGCATGGAGCAGAATGAGAGGCCATAGTTAAGTGCGCGAAAGATGTATCTGGAGTTGTGGTGGGGAGTGGGAGGGGTGGAATTTAAAAATATATGTATGGTGGAATGAACAGGTGAAAGAAGCTGAGACTGAAAATAAGAAGCACACAAAACAATGATTTCTGTAAAGATTGAAACAGAATGCAAGAAGTTGTGGGACATAGACAAAGGGAAAAGGTTGAATGCAAAGAAAATAGTGAATGAGAGTAGGGAGCAATGACATTTAAAAAAGAAGAAAAAATGCAGAATGATTTTGAAGGAAATAAGAAGCTATTTTAGAAGTGGGTAAAGCGAACAAAACAATGATAGCTTCAGAATGAGTGCAGTGAGATGATGTGGGATGAAAAAGAGTATAAAAGAGAGATTGAGGGAGTATTTTGAGTAATTATATGGTGAAAGCATAGAGAAAGTAGCAGTAAATAAAGAAAATTGTATGATTAGTGAAAGAATTAACAAGGCTAAGATGTTAAAAACTATGAAAGGTTAAAGAATGGCAAAGCTGCAAGCGAAGATTGCAAAATTGTTTGAGTTGATCAATATGTGGGCTGGAAATATGAATGTTCCTAATGAAAGGAAGAATGCCGTCATTGTTCCTTTGTAAAAAGGCAATGGCAGTAAGAGTAAATATAAGAATTATAGGGCAATTAGTTTGTTAAATATTCCAGGCAATGTTTTTGGGAGATTATTAATTGAGAGTGTGCGTGAAAAAACTGCAGATAAGATTTGGAGTGTGAAATGTAGTTGAGATAAGTCGTCATGGTTGTTTAATATATTCGTGGATAAATGTATGAGGGATGCTTGTGAAGATGTGGTTGGTGTGCAAATGGTCAATGTGAATGTGAGTGTGCTGCTACATGCAGATGATGCCATATTAATTGCTGAGAATGAAAGTTACTTGATAGATGTATTAAATTGTTTAATGTAGTGACAGGCAAAATGAATCTTCATATAAATGTATCCAAAACTAAGTTGATAGTTTTTGACAAGGACGGAACAGGAAACGACTGTTAGTTTGTTATGATGTAAAACTGTTAGAACAAGTTAGTAAGTTTGTGTATCTGGGCCGAATGTTTTGTAAAATTGTAAGGATATATGGGGAAATCGAAAGAGGGGTGAATGCGTCTCAGAGAGTAGTTGGACTAGTGCAAAAAATTTAAGTAGTATTGAAGAGGCAAAGATGGCAGTATATGAAAGTGTGTTAGTGCCAATATTGTTTTATGGATGTGACGCATGGATTTGAAATGATAAACAAGATGAATAGATTGGAATGAGATATCTAAGAAATACATCTGGAAAAACTCATATGGACAGGGTCCATTATTAATTGGTGCTGAAGGAGTGTGGTTTGAATGGGACTCGAACAGGTCAATTTGAAAGAAGCGCCTTGGGTTGGTTTGGGCATGTTGAGAGGCTGAGCTGGGTGTGTATCATGTGACAAAGAAAATAAATGAAGGTACTAAATAAGGTGTATGGATCAAAAGGAAGGGTAAGCATTTAGACGTATGTGTGAAAAAGATAGAAATTAAGAGTTTTAAGAATAAAAGACTCTGTGTATGGATGTTGTTGGAGTCAATGAGTATGCAAGGATAGTTAGTGTATATAAAGTAAGTAAGGATGGATTAAGCACAGTGTTATTTTTTTAGCTATATGCATCATATCTTGCCTATCCCGTAAGGGAATGACATGGTGTGTGTGTGTGTGTGTGTATTTAAAAAGATCATGATTGTATTTTATAATACATTTATTTGATCAATAAAATAATGTATAAATAATATTTACAGTGTTAAGTAGTTTTGTGAAAGTCTGTGTGCATGGATCTTTCATAATAAGGTTTGTGAGAGTAAATTAAGTTATTATTTGGCTTAAAAATTTGAAAGCTTCTCCCAAAAATATGATATGTATCAAGAATATTTTATAAGAGGGTTTGAGAGATTAAATAAAGTTTTTATTTGGAACATAAAAATTTGAAAGCTTCTAACAAACAAAATTACAATTTGTACATTAGTATTGAAAAATGTTGTATATTAACTTTTATATGTAGGCCTATATTAAGCTGATGGGATAACTAAATATTTCTTCACCTGTGGTCCAAATTGATGATCAGATTTGGCTCTTAGAATGAAAAACGTTGGACCACCCTGCTGTAGATGAATTGTGATCCATTTCCTTAAACTTTTTTTCATTCCAACTTCTCTTATAACAAACATTGCAAATAGCTAATAGCAGGCAAATAGGAAAAAAGTGTGATACTCACTCTATGACTCGAAAGATCATTGCCACACATTCAAAAGTAAAGTCTGTTAAGCGTAGGAATTGTTTTTTGAAAGGTCTCTTTCCCTACCAGAAATCTATTAAATAGTAGGATATTGGTAGGAAAAAAGACCTTTCAAAGAGTAATTCCTACCGTGAATGGAGTATATGCCAATTGCCTTATCTTCAGCTAGTTCTATCCAGCCCACCTTATTAAAACCTATCTCTTTCATGGACATTCTAATGTTATATTTCCATCTGTGCCTCGGTGTTAGGTCTTCTAATAAAATATTTATAAAAAACTTTTTTTTTACAATATTCTTGTGCATTTTATTTAATATGTTGAAATTCAATATAAATATATTGTAAGGAAACCCTCGAACCAAATTTTTCTGAAGCGCACAAACAAAAAAATTATATTAATCAACAATTTTTAACTTCTTTATACATGAGGTAGATAAATATATCAGAAGAAATATATAGGTATCTTTTTTTATACAAATAAATAACCTCTTTAACAGATCACTGTTTTAAAAATGTATATACTTTGTGTGATAGCATGAGCTATTAGATAATACAGCCACCTTCAACTCAGTAAGGCTTTACACTGCCAAATGTATAATTAAAATTGTCAGAATGTGCATATCATGATGGATTAAATTAAATAGCCAAACTGATATATTTGATATTTACAGTTATAGCTGATAGCTCATAATCTTAATATATCACGTATATGTAAGTCCATCATAGACTTTGACTTAAAATGAGTGAAGAATGATCCTGGGCATAAGACAATTCCTGGCTAGCTCAGTGGTTGGAACATTGACGTACTAAGTCAAGCGTCCCAGGTTCGATTCCCATGTCAAGGTGTCATTTTTCAATTTAAAGTATGTATATATATATATATATATTCTTCAAATTAAAATAAATATATATATATTCTTCAAATTAAAATAAATATATATATAAATAATTATACATACATATAAAAATACAATACCAATCATAATATTATATTTAACTGTGATTAGTTTATACTCAAACAGATTATATTAATTTTAAGTGTTAGGTGATTTATAGATTGCTTTAGAGTTAAATAATAATTATATTGGGTTTTCACCATAGCTGTCTTAATTTGGGTCAGGGAACTATTTTTTGGGGGAAGTCTTACTACCTTCACAAGCTATTTACATTTAATTACAATAACTGTATATGGATGAGAGAGGACTCAAGTTTCAAAATCATTTGTTGAAATAGTTGGTTAATTTTATAAGGGCCTCCACGAATCTCCTTATAGAGTTTGTATATTGTACAAATTAAGCTATATATACTAAGAATTGGCTTTATAAAAAAGCAGGTAAGGTGAACTCATTTAGCATATACCTAGAAAGAGCAAGGAAAGCCGTTTTGAGTATAGTCAATCTAAGTTTAATTGGTTGGGGATGTATTCTGGCCACATAGATCAAAAGTCCATAATAGGGGTATGTGAAGTACAATTTTTTTTAGTTCAAAATTAATATGAAGCGAATTTATTAAATATTCTCGAAGCCAAACCGAAGTTTAAATATTTTCTGTTAGTACTTTTAAGCTATACAAATATTATCTTCTTGATATTTATATATTATACCCTAAATTTACTTGGAAAATGTTTATTGCACAATGGTATTGTAATATTTTGTTTTATTCTGATATATCCAGTTACTATCACAACAATTCAATTATTTAATAGTTTGTTGTATGCATATTAATTTTAATAGCTCAAAATAGAAATAATCAACGCTGTCAATATCTTTATTGGCAAAGCTTCGTAATTGTCGAAGACAAAATTTTTTTCGGAGTGAAGTTGAAGATGATATTTGTTCCAAAGCAATCTGACGCTTCGCAAACCCCTTCTCCGTAAGTATACAAACTTGATCATTTGGATTAAGTACATGCACACTAGTCATAAATGTATTCTAACAAACCATAAATGATTTTTAACTCATAAAATATGAAAAATTTGATATTGTGAATTAGAAACTATATATATATATATATATATTAGCCCCTTTCCCCATAAAAAAATATTATAAAGTATCCTGTAAAACAAAGCTTCAAATCATCCATCATGTCAATATAAAAACAAAACTTTTTTTTACTTATTTTTTTTTTTTGAAAATACAGTCCTACCATCACTGTATAGCCCCATCCCTCTTTTTATCCTCCCTCCTATTTTCATCTCATTCCTCTTTCCTCATCCCTACCCCCCCCCCACCCCGCGCCCCCTTCACCAACCACACTTTTCCTACAACAACTTTTTTTTTCCAACGACTATATAATATAATTTCGACATTTTTATGAGGAATAAATTTAATTTTTTAAATAAAATATTGTCTATGCTACTCGCTGATAATGTAGCTTTATATTGGTTAAAGAATTTTTAAAATCGGTCCAGTAGTTTTTGAGTCTATTCATTACAAACAAAAAACAAAAAATCAAATCTTTCCTCTGTATAAAATTAGTATAGATATATTTTAAAAGGGAATTTTTCACTCGGCTTCAACTTTTAATTCAATAATTACATATTTTGTTTAAGAATGTATCCATACAGCCAGTGTTTAAAATTGTATTTTGATCTAAATATTTAAGGTACCTATAAAGATAAAATGTATTTAATTAGATTGTTTGAATATGGTACATGTTAATTCTTGTTTATCATATGAATTTAAATATCTGCTTATAATACGCATTTCTTTATTTAAGTACAACCTAGCTCAAACTTATGAGCTGCCCCTTTGTGCAGATGATCAAGGTAAGCTTGCTACCTTTCAGGGTAAATAAAGTATACATTCTAAGGCAATGTAAAGTTTGTCCTTTATTTTGGCTGGTTTCCAATTTTGTGTGCATTTGTCCCATTTATTATACTTGTCTATAACTAGGCCAAGATAAGTATAGCAGTTTATTGGTACAGTTATAGTATTGTTGAGTCCCATTGTATAAACAAGTATAGCTGTGTTGAAGGCTATTTGATCTTGTGTGTCACATTTTATGAAAATATAAATGCATCACTATAGTTTGTTCTGAATTTATTACTAGAGAATGGTCATAATGGTCATGTATAATTTATAGGTTATTTTTTGTTGATTTTGGAATTTTAGGTATGTTTTCTAATTTAGTCTTTTAAAATCATTTTTATACATATTTAGTGATTTTTGAGTCATGTTAAGGCATTCATTCGTGTTGATTAAATTTTTTTTTAACCATCAATATTTTATTAATGCATAAATGTTTTCAAAAAACAATTGTCTGAAAAATAAGATAATGTAGACCATGAACTTTGTATCCTCTTTGCTTGTGTGGTTGTAAAATACAGATTCCTTGTGAGACACAGTGACTAAGCTGGCGAGGATTGCGTTGTGTGGGAGGAGAACTGTTACTTCTGAGGCGAATATTTGTAAATCAATATTATATTTAGCAGAAGTAAAGAGTGCTGATGCTAAATACTTCATCACATGGATGAATTTTAGTTTAGATTTATAAAGCATGTGTTTGATTTTAGTAGTGTGCATTTATTACATCTCTTTGGTTCTAGGGATGATTTTATTTTCAAGAAATAAATTATTTTCAGAGTTAACATTTTTTGGGTGCTCAGTTTTGATTTTAGCTATATTATTTGAGGTATTTAACGTGTATGTTCAGAATTGACTCAATATATCAGTACATGAGAATTTCTGTTAGCAAGAGCAAAAGAGCCTACCAAGTTTATCAGGAAACATATTTTCACATATCTTTCAAGGTTTTTTTGCATGCCACAATCAACATGGGACATCTTTACTTACCCCCCAAAGGAATTTTTGTTACCGATTTTTAACGATCAAGAAACCTCCGTCGACCTGGGCTGGGTTGAATCCACGAACATTGGCCACCAACGCAAGCACTTTATTCCAATACCACCAAGGTTAATGATTTTAGATATCCAATTTCAGCCAAACCACTATTAATTTTGTTTAGAACATCATCACTTTTATCAGATACAAAGTTAATTGATTGTATTTTGATATGAGACTGAATTGTCTAAGTAAAGAAATTACTTTAACAATATATGATAAATCACTTAAAATCAACATGTGCATAGTTTTCTTACACAGAGGCAAAAGCATTCAAAGATCAAACCTTTTTATATTGACATGCATTTTTAAGGCCCTTTAACAGTTTTAAAGGTAATGGCTGAACATTCATTGAAATGGAGAAAATTTGCACCACCAAAGTCTTTAACTAAATGCCCTTCATTAATTATTTTGTTACAGTCATCACAATTTAAAGACATGATGCAACGAGGAAATTGATAAAACTGTGAAAGTGCCTAAAACACAATTCTGGCCACTATGGTGTCATCACTATAAGTGTAATAGTAACAAAGACAAACTGACATTTTACTTTGTTTTCGAGTATTTTGTTTGTTTCTCCCACAGGCTTTAAAAGTTATGTTTCTCTGTTGAAGCCACTTTATAATGTTGTTTTTGTGAAGGTGGTGAAGGTAGAGGTCTCTCTGAGGTTGGAGTCTTGTTTTGCTCTGGCTTATTAATGTTAGTAAGGGCTGGGTTCGTACTGTCTATATATGAGAACTTGCTTATTAGCAATTTAATATTATCTATTTATTATATTTATAAACTTAACACGATAAGGTAGCTCAGTGACTGTTTCTTTGTACTTGAACTGTTTTTATTTTTGAAAATAGAGAGATTAAATTAACACAGACCATTCCCATATAATATTGTGGGATGACTGTGGACCACTTTTAATTGATATAATTTTTTGATCATTCAATTGCGAACCGTTCCCATAAAAAGCTGTGGGATGAATGCGTAGAGAAGCCTTCTTTTTACATATATCTTTTGAAGGAAATTGTTCCAGAACCATCCATGTTTTTTACACCATGGTCTATCCTTCGAAAAGCGAAAGAAATAGATGAAACAAAAAAAAGAGAGATGAAACAAATAAAAGAGAGATGAAACAAATAAAAGAGAGACAAAACATGTCTTTCAGCCAAGTTTCACAAGGGTTTGCATTAGGGGTGGAGTTCGCTTTGAACGATGAAATTTAGTTGTCAATAATAACAACAATGAATATCTTTAGTCACCCAACTGTAAGAAGATGTCCTAACACATATGGATGGATGCTTTGAGTATTATATTTTGAAACTATTCATTCATTTAAAATATATGAAGGGTGGAAAATTTTGATTCGAATGATAATCTAATGAAATTCTATTTCATTACAGATACTTCCCCTTGTTTCTGAGCTGAATGAACATGTTGTGATATTCAAGAAGAAACAATACTAAATCGATTAAGATGCTGTGTCAAAAGTTATTAATTCAGTGAAATAGTACAGTCTTACATAAAATGCACGAATTTTTAATAAATTATTCAAAGAAAATGAAAATTTTATAAATACTTTATACTTGGCTTGATTATTGTACAGTACAATTATTTTTCTTGAGATGACTTCTTAAAATAAAGTTATAAAATTTAATCTACTATGTTTTATATATAGATAGATATTTGCAATTATTTTTAAATTAATCGATGAATAAAATTTACTTATTATGTATGTCTCATCCTTGAATTTATTTAATATTTGTTAACACATATATTTATGATTCATCTAACTTTGAATTTCTGTTGTATTGTCAGTTTTTATTTTTATTAGTTAAATTAATTAATTTAGAATTAGGGTTGCATCAATTCACTTGACCATTTCAATTATTTTCATAAATTAATACATTTTATAGTTTGGATTTATTTAATCGTTGCACTTTCTTACTCTTGGTTTTTGTGGCACATGACATTAATTATTTTTAAATATTAAACAGATTTACTATACTGGATGTTTTGTATTGATAAAGAAAAAAAACTTTAAGGTTTAATACTGATTCAATAGTTTTTATTTTATTTTAAATAATATTTACTTTTATTATTTTAAAATTAATTAAATCGTAGTGTCATTAATTACTGATGATTCACCAAGAGTAAAAAAATGCAATGATCAAATAAATCCAAATTATAAAATTTAATGCAGACCATTCCCATATACTGTGGGATGAATGTGTAGAGAAGCCTTCTTTTTATGTATATCTTTCGAAGAAAATTGTTCCAGAACCATCGGTGTTTTTGTTTTTTTAAGTTACACCATGGTCTATCCTTCGAGAAGCGACAAAACATGTCTTTCAACAATGTTTCACAAGTGTTTGCAATAGGGGTGGAGTAAACTGTGAAAGATGAATTTAGCTGTCAACAATAACAAAATAAATATCTTCAGTCACCCAACTTTGAGAAGATTTCTTAACACACATGGATGCTTTGAGTTTTATATTTTGAAAATATTCAATAATTTAAAATATATGAAGGGTGGAACATTGTGATTAGAATGATTACCTAATGAAATTCTATTTAATTACAGACTTACTAAACTTGTTGTGGCCTACATCTGAGTAGTAAAATTAATAGTAACAGCAGTAATAGCAGTAAAAATAGGACTAAACTGAGTTATAATTTTAATAGCTATGATAAATTTAATATTAGTTGAAACAATCAATTGCATTCATATCTATGCCTGCTGAGTTTCTACTTTCACAATGACGACTTAACAGCCAGGGGCTCGATGTTGTATCTATTCTATATTTAAGTTAGTATATAAGTCATGTTCTGACATATTCAGTTGTTGCAGAAAGTGTACGTTAAATACCTCAAATGAACAAAAAACAATATTAATAAGAGTGAAAGCAATATAAAATATACTATTTACAAAGATAGTATAGAAAATAGATAATTATATCTTTAAAAAAGCTTTTGTAATAAATTTGTGTCCAAGTGTGGCCAATTTGATGAGGCATTTTAAAAGACTTCACTAATTTAGATTTGTAGAGGAAAAAACCGTTAATTTTACTTACCGTTTCCAAATTAGTCTCTGCTGCATTAAGTACTCTCTCCTGAAATAAATGAAGCTTATATAAACGACAAGTATATCTCTTGCAATAAAATTACTCAACTATATAGCACAAATTATAAACTCAATGAATCTTTAGAATACATTTTTGATAACATTTATTTGGATCAAAATAGATGTTCGTACTAAGAAATATAGGTCCATACATGGCAAGAGTAACAGAGAAATAATGAAAGTAGTAAGAATTATTAGTAAATTTTTTTTTTAATTATGTGTCTCTTCAAGCTATTTGAAGTGATCCTTGGTTGTATTTTATAAAAAAACATTGGCCACTGCAAGATATTTGGAATATGTTTTTAATCGTGATTTTAGATCAGTGTGTCCTGCCAAAAATAACCAAATAATTATTTCTTACACTTGTGTGTATGTCCCGGGTCTTATTGCCTGCCAGGGCTATCTGTTATTTACAATAGTTTTACTATTTATATAAGGCACAATATGGATAAAGTGTTGTCGTTGATGTGATGAAGTCTTGGAAGGCCTCCAAAATTTTTTGTTGCGGAATATATATTAAACAAAAAATGTATACAATCAAGCCTGATACAGCCATATGTTGGCAAAACCTATGGAAATAATATGTGAATGATTTAAAGAGTTTTCAAACCATTAACAATGAAGTGAAACACTTTGTTCAGATGGCCAGGCAAGTGGGTAGTGATGGCTTTGTTATCATCCAAGAAGTAATTAAAGAATTATTTGTGGATCATAGAGCAAAACTGACTAAAAAAGAGTGAGAGAAACTGGTTAGATTAGCTAAATAAAACTGACGACAAACATGAGCATGAAAGTAGTATCCTTCATAAATTTGCAGCGAAAGACTTGAATGATTTAATTTATGGAAATTATTCCTCTATGAAATCCCCCATAGTATTACAGGTGATACAAGACCATACCAAAAAAATGTTTTTGCAGCTAAAGAGACAACGGTGACATTTACCAATCACTATGTTAAAAAAGAAAAATAGCCAGCAGGAGATGGACTCACACGATTAATTTCTTACACTTAAGGCTGTGCAAGAGTGATAATATTTTATTTTATTTTCTTATTTTTATTGTTATGAGTCTTTTTAATAGAATAAAAATATTAAAATAAGTAATAATAGAGCAAAATTGTCATGTATTTTTTGATTAAATAGTTATAATGATTAATTTAACTTAATAATACTAATTCGTATCCAAGTATTAAGAAATACAAGCAAAAGCCTTAATTTTTTTTGTGGATGTACGGATAATATAGCACTATATGGTAAACATATTTTAGACACGGTCTGTACCATATTTTCCAAGATATTAATTTTTATTTAATAAATAATGAAACTGAATCGGCGGCAGACTTTCTCATTCTTTTACAAATAAATTTCCTATTAGAAAACTACTTTGTATTTTGAAATTAAATTTAACTCTCCTTATTAAGCAATAAATACTGGTTCATTTGACATTTTTAATACAATCGTTAGTATTATATTTTAGAAACTGGATAGGAAATAGCCACAAATTACGTTATTTTCACAGAAATAAATACAGCCAAACCGGGCCGTACCGTTGAGAACCAAACACAGGTAGGAGAGACCGCTTGTGTTTTGATTGACAGCGGCGGGCGGGTGGGGAGTGATGAGGGGGATGAAGATCATTATCAAACTTTTCAAAACCAGCTGAGAAAAGTATTGAGGTATAAAAAAACATACAAAGAGTAATATTCTGATATTTTAGACTGTTATTGCCTGTTAGCTATTTAAAGTGTTAAAGCTGTACAGTCTATTGTTACCAGTATTTTTGACATTGTTTAGTTTTATATTTTAGTTTGAGCGTAGGCTAACATTTAACTGGCATAAATATAATTATATTAATCAAGGCCTTAGCCAGCAAATAATTTCAGGGGGTGGGGGCATCCCCCAATTGATGGAGGCTAGGACAAATTCTAAGTATTAAACTCCCCTAGAAGCATTTTTTATGGCAACATAACATCATAACTGCCATAGGATAGAAAAAAAAATCAAAATATTAAACACCTCTAAAGCTCTCTAAAGTATTTTTATGGCAACCTAACACCATAGCTGCCGAAGGCTAGAAATAATTCTAATTATTAAACACCTCTATATGCTCTCTGAAGTGCTTTTTATGGTAACACAGCCCCCTAATTTGTACTTGTACATTAATTTTGGTATTGTTTAAACCATAAATAAAGCAATATATATTGTTCATAAAATTTCCCAACTATGGTCTTGATATTAATCAACTTTTTATGAATTTTACTGTGTACAAAATGTCTAAGCCTCGTTCATTTCCAAGTAAAGTATTCAAAAGAAGAAAACGATCCAGAGATTTAAAGAGATGGAGAATCCAGAAAGAAGAATCATAATTAACCGGAAACAAATTTGAATCACTTAAAAGGTAACTGTAGTTTGAAAATATTACAACTAATATTTGTATTTTGTGTTTGTTAAAGTATATGTAGGCGTATTTTATTTGTTTATCCTCTAAAAAAATTCTACGAATATGCCAAAAATGTGCCAAATATATTTATGTTGATAGATAAATTGTAAAAAAAAAATTACAGTCTTGTACATGAAATGTGGCCGAGTTAAATTGGTTCCAAACGGAAATGATGGCAAGTTTTTGAAATCGAGTGTGTTGGCTACCTAAAGTTTAAAATAGTCCTTAGATATACACAAAATATAAGGGGATGATTGTATTATAATATAATTTATAAGTTATGGGTTAGTGATTATAAGCCCTAATCAGTATGCATGCCGAATAAATTACATGTTTTTCTGGTTTGTTAGTGAGCGGGAGGTCAAGGTTTGAATTCCGACTTGGTGTAATCTACTAAAGCTTCTTTTAGTAACAGCTTCCCACGCTTCCTCCACACAAACGCGGTACTTTTCCTCTCTAATCTACTTTACTCACTCTTACCCTATTATAATAACTAAATGCGAATAGCTTAGATGAATGGTAAGACGTTCTGTAATAAATAAATAACTATGTAAAATATATATATATTTAATAGTTTTTAGGACTTACGCCCAAGAAAGTGAAGACTTTACACCAACTGCAGGAACCTCCAATTCCAAAGATATGCAGGAAGACACATACTTTTTTGATGAAGATGACGAATTGAAGGATTTACTACCGAATGTGGAACATCCTTCACTCGTTAGTGAAAACACTATTTCAAAATATGAATATAGTAATGAAAATACCTTACCAGCACTTTTCATAGAAAATATTGAAAGGTTAAAGAACACAGAATACTTCCACTACGGGTCACCGAATTATTGATGTAATGCCTTTTTCTAAACAGATAATTAAATTAGATGAACTCTCCAAATCATGTACGTTAGGTCACTATAAACTAGAAAAGGAAATAAGAAATGGGCTTGAATTTACTCTGGTTAATTTTTGTGACAATTGTGATGGTAAGCAATGCATTACCTCAAAACAACTCGTAAAAATTAACTATTTGTTGGGAGAAGAACACATTGAACTCTAAATACAATTGAAGATATTTTGAAGCTAACCTATAGATTCTAGAAGCATCTAATTAAAATAAATCCATATAAGTATAACTCCAAATAAATGAGAGAGGCATCCATTTTTTTTATCTGGGGTGGGAAGCTCCAAATAGCTTTTAGAGAGATCTTATTTAAAAAAATAATATCAGACGATGATATGGGAGGGAACTTGGTAAAATCCCAGTGGCCCCCCTGATGGAAATGTCTAGGCACACCACTGGCTTAACGAAAGGGTAAATTTGATGGAACAAGATAGAATGGAACAGGCATGATGTAGTAGGCGTCTAGATTAGTAAAATATTTTTAAAAATACTAACATACAATAAATGTGTTTCAAAGAGTAAAAGCTAAAGCGTCTTAGTTCAAGTGTTTGTATCCAAGGTTACGAAGCATAGTATAAACTTTGTCATATTAAAATGTTTAGTTTATAAACTAGGAAGTATCAATTCTACTTCCTCACTAAGCAAGTGTTGGTGTTAGAGAGTGGTGATACAATGTTAGCTACACATGAATTGACAGACAGCCCTGTGAGCAGTTTTCTTGTTGCTGAGTAGTGTCCAAACACATACCAGGGTAACCACTCTTTTACTTACTAATATCAAGATAAAGTATTGTAATCCTGAAAAAAAAATATTTCAAGATATTAATGAATTTTTACTTATTTTATAAACTCAAACTCAAAAACCTAGTTTTTACAATTCTGTTTGTCCCCATGTCTATCTGTCAACCTGTCCCTGGCCACGTATCGGATACGGTTTGATTGATTTCTTCAAACTTTATAAGTTATAGGGCAATATCTCAACAAGTTTATTTTATTTTGACCCTAGCCTTCAAATTAAGGATAGTTTACAAATGAGAGATTTTTTAATGCATTTTTCTCAAAACTGGATCTAAAGATTCTGATTAAAATGCAAACCTAGGGAGTAATTGATCTCACAAATAACGTAGAGGCTATTTGGTTTTTGGTCAGTAAAATTTTGAAGTGTGATGAGTGATTTTTCAAAAACTTGAAATATTTTAAAAAGCGAGTTGATGTAGGTATCTTGAACTTGTTTGAGAATAAATCAACACACTGCTGTTGGCAACAGATATATTAGCCTAT
Source organism: Timema cristinae (assembly GCA_039000515.1). NCBI lineage: Eukaryota > Metazoa > Arthropoda > Insecta > Phasmatodea > Timematidae > Timema > Timema cristinae. Next base: position 17,135,227 of record JBCFYV010009882.1, on the reverse strand, counting down.
ATCAAGAAATATTTTGTCAATAAGTGATTTAACAATGTTAATTGTAATTAATTGCGAGGTATATATCCAAAGTAATATTTTGTTAAGACGTGAATTAAAAGTGTTACTTGTAATGAATTGTGAGAGATAGAGCTAGAGTAATATTTTGTCAGTAGGTGATATGAGTGTTATTTGTAGTTAATTGTGAGGGATATACCACAAGTAATATTTTCAGGGTGGCCACTCACCAGTAAAATTGGGAAAAATCCCGGGAAATGTTCTTGAAAATTTGCCATCATTTGAGAATTTAAAGGCGAGGACCACTATAAATAGTTTTTGGGCTTATACATTTAAACATTTGCCATGGGGAAAACCACTTTAAATATATTCTGGAAAAATTAAATTAAAAATATTATAGGTAAGGAAAACTATAATTAGCGTTTAGGGGTATCCAAATATCAAAAAAGTTCTAGAGGAGGATCACTCCAAATATCTCGGAAGGAGTCTAATTTTCAAAATATTACTAGACAAGGACCTTTCAAAATGGATTCTAAGGGTATTCAATTTTCACAAAATATATGGTGTTGAGTCCCTGGATCTATTAATTGGAAGAAAGTTCCTTTTAAAAAAAATTGTATACACTCTTACACAAATAAAGTTCCACCGCCACTGGGTGAATCACCTTTTGTAAATGTATAGGCCTATGCATACTACTGTTTATCTTGCCTAATCTCCACTTGTAGTTGAGCACACATAACACGTGCAATAATGGCCTTTTGATACAGACCTTTAAAAAATATACGTTGAGAATGTAGCGTAATATCATGGATGTACCCTTGTTTTTAGTGGGGAGAGAAAGGTCCTGTCTATGGTGGATCGTGATAAAGTCTCCCAACAGGAGATGGTCAGAATTTTTTTTATGCATGGACTCATCTAATAAATGTGTGTAGTACTGCAATCTATGGTGGTAGAACCAAGGTGGTGGTGGGGGGGGGGGGGGGGGGCAAGAGGGGCCTCGTTCCCCTGAAAATAATCTCAGCTGGAATAAATCCCACCCCCCTAAATATATTTTAAATCCTCTGATACTATCGAGAATGAATTTGAAAGATCTTGCATTAACTTCAAAATAACTTCTATAGACATTCAATTACCAAAAGTTTTCCAGAGAAGACCACCTCAAAGTTTCTAGAGGCATCTAATTTTCGAAAAAAATTCAAGCTAGGAGCAGTCTATATATTTTCTAGAAGCACCTAAATTTTAAACATTTTTGGAGGAGAACCCCTTCAAATAGCTTTCAGGAGATCTAAATTTAAAAAGTAAACTGGTTGAGGACTATTAAAAATAGCTTCTGGAGGTATCCAAACTTTTAAAAAATTTCCGAAGGATGCTACTCAAAATAGGTTCTAGGAACATCCAAAGTTCTAAATAATTTGGAGGCGGGACTACTCTAAATATCTTTTAAAAGAGTATAATTTCAAAAAAGTGGGAAAGGACCACTTCAAATTAGGGACAGAGAAAACGATAAGTGGAGTGTAGAGAGGGGTGATTGCCCTTCTTGGAATAAATTAGCCCTCTTCTAGATGTAGTTCACACCTACTGATATTCTCGAATATGAAGCTAAATGACTTTAATAAAACGGCAAATAACTTCTTAAGACATTTAATTTTCAAAAATGCGCCAAGTGATTGAGATGACGATGACCCCTGTAAATAGTTTCTAGAGACATCCAGTTTTAAAAATTTGCTGGAAGGGAAGCACTCAAAATAGATTATGTATGCATATACTTTTCAAAAATAGCCCAGGTGACAATGCCAAATAGATCCTAAATACATTCAATTAAAAGATAATACAGGTGAGAATCTTTCCAAATAAAGTAATATTTAATCAGGAGATAACAATGTTAATAAGGCTACTTGTGAGTGATGTGGTTAGAGAATTGTGTATATTTTTGTTGATTATTTTATTGTTATAAAAATAATAACTTTAATATTTGTATGAATTCCTTGTATTTTCTTCTTATAGAACATACCTTTTCTGCTATTATTTTACAATAATTTGGTTTACATTTTCGCTGTATATTATGTATATGATTTACCAACATTTAATTGTTTTTATTTGTACATTAAACAGAAGGGACATTGTTTATTTAATGTTAAGTAAAGCGCACTATTTTAATCGATTGACATTGTTATTATTAACGGATGACAGACGTTCACTGTAATGTAACTAAATATATAGTGGAAAAAGAACACTTGGATAAAAAAATAGAGCACCTGGCTTTTGGTTTAGCGAGTTCTTTATTCGCTATGTATTAACTTGTAGTCAACTATTATATGGATCCATCTCAACATTTGTCTGCCAGTTTTTTTTTTTTTTTTTTTTTTTTTTTTTGTCGACCCGTTGGCTGTCTATCACTTTGTGGTTCTATGTACGTATTTTTCGACGAATCGACGGCCACTAGTTACCTAGTCTATCAAATATTTGTTAATATTTTGTCGATCAGTTGGTCGTCTAGCAGATGGTCCTACCCTTATCAACAAATTGGTCAAAGTACTCCTTCGTGTAGATTACTTGTCTGTCGATCACTTTGCTCACACGTATCGACCAGTTTATTGTTGATTAGTTTTATGAACCCAAATTGGTCAACTATTCGTTTGTATATCACTTTGTCCTCATATTTATGAGCTAGTCGACCAGTAGTGTATATCACTTTGTCCTCGTATGCATGAACTAGTCGACCAGTAGGTCATACTAGGGTCAGATAATTAACCCACCAAGCATTCCAAATATTTGTATACTTTTTGTCAACCAATTGGCTCTTTATCACATGGTCCTACTCACATCGACCATGTGATCAACACTGCTTTTGCATGACAAGTCACTTGTCTGTCGACCACTTTTTACACACATGTTGACCAGTGTGCTGTCGATCAGTTAGATGGAGTCCCAATTGGTCGGCCATTTTGCTGTCACTTTGTCCACCTAAGCATGAACTTGTCAACCAGTTGTTCCAAATCGTGTTCGGCTACATGTCTCATCTAGCCTACGAGATATTTTTTACAGCTTATCGACCAGTTTGTATGATGACAATGTAAACAATATGAACCTGTAACTAATTTTGTTTACAAATACAACTATAGTACTTAGGCCCAGAAATTTAAATCATATCAATAATAGCAATCAGTCCTAGTTAAATATAATTGTGTCCAAAAATATCAAGATCATTACACTTATTGTATTTCATTGAATATCATATAAAAAAATGTTTATCTTAGATTAAAAAACCTTTAGTTAGTCATTTTTATTCCACATATTCCAAAAAGTGTATTTAATTTTGTATATTAACTTGTTGGAATATGTAATCATCTTTACAAACAGCACAGTGAATTGGTTCTCATTTACATTAAAAATCATATATTTATTCGAGTTTCCCTGACTAGGCCAGGGGAGGATCCAGGTGGGGTTGGGTGCAATCGTCCACTCCTGCATAGAAAATAATCATAAATATCGAAACCAATACTTTAAAGTTGTAAAGAATGACTGACTAACACCTTCCTCATCCTATCTCCTACACGACCTAATCAAAATTAGGCAACATCTCTTTCAACTTAGCTCTAGAGCAAAGAAAGGAGAGTAAAACTAAAATGTTCCAGTATTAATATTAAGTTTAGTATTAAAATACATATTTTTTCTTTTATTACTAAAACACTTTAGACCTATGTACAGTATATATTTATTTTTATTTTGACGGCGACTTTTTGTTTTATGTTATTTTTGTATTAAAATTACAAATTGGTTAATCTAAATTATGTTCTTTCTTAAAGTATTATTATTATTAAGTTAATTGTTAATTTCAACTAGTTTGTTAAACTCGCAATATTATAATTAAAATATTTATTAATCAAAATTATTAAATTTATCCTTGAAGGAGCCTTGTAAAAACCAATTTACCTCTACAACTAGCCCTGGATCCACCCTTGAGCTAGGCATAGTTAAAAGTATTTGTCCTTCTAACCATAGCATTGTATTCCACCAAACCCCCCTGTAAACATTTCCTGTTAGGCTACTAATCCCCTCTTTCCTTACTTTTATTTGTACTCAAAGCGAGAAGTTAAGTGAGAGTGAGAGGTAATGATACTGTCTCCGTCTTTAACCGGGCCGTCACGAGCACGACAAACCGATAGTACTACACTCTATCGGAATATATCTGTCCCTAGCAGCCTGTGCACAACGTTAACCAGAGTCAACAACTTCATCCACACCTTGCTATTCATCACCAAAGCCTGGCCCCTGATAATTTTTACTATATGCAATTTTTCCCTAACAGAGTTTTGACATAGACACTCACATAAGTGGATGCTTATATTGCATACAATTTTAGTGATTTAATATTCTCAAAAAATAACTAGCATGCAAATTGAATCAAGAGTGATTTACCAGTCGTTGATGTTCCCCGCTTTCATTTTTTGTTTTTCCTTCTAGATCTGAAACTGATTCACTTTCGGATGATTCTTCTTCACCTGACTCTGATTCTCCAGCAGATGCTGGAATACATTATTTGCAATTAAAATTCAGGATATAACTAAACAGATACTGTGCAATAATTTACCATGGTAGTATAGATAATACTTAACCCTGATAAAGATCAAATTTAAAAAATGCTACAGGTAAAATATAATAAACACTAATACAGAGAAAATATTATTTTAGTATTGTTTTATTGAAAACTGAATAGATACACACTGTGTCCACTTAAACTTTAATTTCAATAAAAACAGTTTGATATAGTAGTAAAATAGTATTGAATGTTTATTTAATTGAGGACACTTTAATGATGAAATTGGAAAAAAACCTCTTTATTTCATGTTTAAGGTATTAATTAAAGTTACTTTTGTACTATCTTTAAGCATAAGCTCATTTTACTATATAAAAACCTGCATTAGTTTAATAATAACCACAGCATTTTAAGAATATATTCAAATAGGCAGGAGACTCGCCTACTGTTGACAAAACAGAAAGAGGAATAATAAAATCAATCCTGCTTCTTTAAATCAAATTACCAGGGAATTTAAATACTACATAAACCAATTTAGTATTATTTTTACTTTCTTACTATCTTACAGGCAGATAAAGTATTGTGATCGATAAAAATCGAGCTCAAGATTTTGATGAATGGTGATGTTTCATGAACCCCCATATGCAAAAAAAAAAAAAGGAATTTCCTTTTATCTGCACATACCTTGAACTAGAGCCTAAGCTATTTTACCAATCGGGCTAAAACTTGGAATGTAGGGTTTTCATAGGGTTGCCATGAAGGGTTATTGGAATTGGATATCTAACTATAAAATTATTGGTAGTTTTCTGCAGAGCAAAAATAGAAAAATTTGATTTTCTCAAAATCGGCTTAAATGATAAAATTTCATTTCTAAACATTTATTAATATTTCAAACAAAATTGCCCCTCTCAATATTTCGGCAAAATGACTAAGGGTTTCAATGTAAAACGTAAATTCTTTTTTTTTTACCATATCTAAGTAATTCTTTGAGGTATGAAATTACTTATTATTGAGCATATGTAGGGATATTTATAATAATTTATAATACAAATCCTTTAATTGAAACATATATTTATAAAACCAATAACGTTCAAGCTATACACACACAAAAATATATATATAAACTTTTCAAACACTTAAGGTGATGTATTGCGACCGTAAATAAATAAATCTAACTTGTTGATGGCTGTGGACGCCTCATGACACTCCCCCTCCCCTTCCTCCTTGCGAACACGAAAAAGTAGTTTTTGAAATGTCTGTCTGTGTGTTTGTTTAACCCTAAAATTAAGAGTAGATTAATAAAAAGTGAAAAGAAAAAAAATTGATTTTCTCAAAATCAGCTGTAACAATTTTGATTAAAATTCGTATCTAGACGTTGATTAAGATAATAAATAAAATGGCTACTTTCATTTTCTATGAAAATGACTTTTAGAGTACTTTAGAGAAGCAGATTTTTATAAAACCAACAATTTGTGATATTGGCAAAAATATTGATACAATTTTGTGAGCTTTATTTGTAAAGTTTTAACGCAATAATTCATAGAATAAGAAAAAAATAAGTCTCTCAAAAAGTGTATGTTTTCTTTCATTCAACCTCTTAGGGGAAATGTTTGTACAGCATTTTAGACACAATAGTCAATATCTATTTTATTAGTCAACATTTAGAAATGAGTAACTTAATGGCAATGTGATAAGATGTGACACCCCTAAGAAAATGTCAAAAGTTTTAACAGGAAGTTAACATTTTAATACGACCCTTGGGTACCCAATATCAATATTTTTACTTTCTCGCTACCTCACAGGTAGAGTAGGTATTGTGATCATCAAAAAAATCCAAATCGAGATTTTGATTAATGTTGACATTTCATGATCCCCAGAATCCGAAAAAGTTGTTTTTGCACTGCCATCTGTCTGTGTTTCTACAACAATGTATAGATTTATTATTTGGTTTCACAAATCTTACGAGTTTTTACTATCCAAGTCAGAAAATAAGATTTATTGTTATGCTCTTTGGTGGTAAAGATGTTTTTAATTTCTTAGTGTTTCTATAGAAGAGTATGATATTTGATTCATGCTTTTTGGTGAAATATAATGATGCTCTACTTTTTCTCGACCCATTGGAGAGATAAGTATTGTAATTGTTAAAAAAAAAAATTGAACTCAAATTTTAAAGTTCGCCCACTGAAACATAAAGGGGGTTTTCACAATGCTGTCTCTCTGTCCAAATCCTAACAAATTGTTAACAAATTTAATGATTTACAAATAGACCTACATTACACAATATAGGCCCAAACATTAAGACATAGTTCAATCATGCTTTCAATTCTAATAAACTCAAACCCCCCTTTTCCCCCCTCACAAAATACTGGTTAAAATCCAGTCAAATTAAACATTCTAAAATCATATTATTGTTTAAAATTCAAGTCAATAAAAATTTGAGTGTATTTTAGTTATTTTTAATAGTGTTGATAGAATGAGTTAAGTTTCTAAAAAAAACATGTGAAATAAAAAAACAGATTAAGCCTAGTTACCTTTTTATAAACTTTAATAATCATTGAAGGATTATAATTTATTTTAATAAGAAAGCAAAAATAAAAATATAAACTTTTATTTTAAAAAAAGAGACTAAAACATGTTTAACAATTAAACATATATTTGAAATAGTGAACACAATAATGCTTAATATCGGCCTATTTTTATTATTATTTCCTTTTATATCAATTATCTATCTTCGCGTAAAAAACAAGAAATGTATTCAATTCTTGCGATGTATCTATTTCTGAGAATACATTCTTTTTAAAAATGAACATAGTTTCAACTCTTGCAATATGTTCATTCCCATTTTATTAGGCAGGACTGAGATTGAATATTTTTACAATTACTTGAATAACACTCTTTTTAAAAAATAATAAATTCTAAGTTAAGATTAATCTAAAAACAAATTGTGAATTAGCAAGTCATTATTTGATTCTTTAAACTCTATAGCGCTTACTCGGTGATCAGTTTACCACAATCAACTTTAAATAAACAATCAATATACAATACATAGGCCAATAGGCAAAATTCAACTGTTTTATCAGTGTCTAAATGTTGACAGTATTTATTTTTCATGAAACCCGACCAAATCTAACTTAAAGATTGTATTAAATAAATTGGGGTTCTTTGCATAGTTGATGATTAAAACCAGGTGGGTAGTAAGAATTAAGTCATATTTATTTAACCATCACTCTGGCGAGTAAACATACACATCATGGCTGCTGACTTTGTGTTGTGTGTAATGTGTTCTTATTTCTGTTAAAAAAAAGCTGTAATTTGATTTATTTATAATTCTAGTTTTGATTTTCAGTTTTTGAAGAATTTTAACGTATTCATTAAAATATTTACAAGATATTTTGTGAGGTGAAAGTTTCAGAAGTGAGCATGCGCTGAAACGCGCAAGTCCAAGTTTCCCAAAGAGGTGGGAGAGTGGGGTATTAGGCATGTTAGATTACCTATACCAAACAATTATTATTAAAAGAAAAAAAGATTTTCATGCTTATCTCTTTTGTTCAACAAAATAATGATTACAAATTAAGTTGTACTTTTCAAGTAACCATAACTTACTAATTTTTTAATTCAAAATACAATGCTTTGTTTATGAGGTGAAATATTCGACCATCGAATCCAGTAAAAGAATGAAAATATATATATATATAATAGGTCACACTGACACACAAAACTAATTTCTATATTGTTACCTGCCTCGATGGCGTAGTTGGCTAACGTGTTAGTTTCGTGTGGAGTTTGACTGCCGAGGAAGGGGAGCTTGAGGTTCGAATCACGGTCAGGTGAATTGGGTGGCTTTTCCTAAATGTTTTTCCACTCTCCATCTACACAAATGCGGGTTCACTTCTTCTAAATTCAACCCTTCCAATTCATAATCTATTAGCATAATTAATACTTAAGCGTATAAACCGAACAGGTAGTAAAACGCGATGCTGAATAAAAAAAATGCATCCCTTCTGACAAAGCTGATATACTATTAGGAGATTTTAACAATAATATTATTGGATATAAAGATTATTTTTGTTGGAATTAATGAGCAAATATAATTTGAAACCGATTCTGAAGTTTTATGAGTCAACGATAAACGCAGATATACGCAGATAGATGTCATTTTCAGTAATATGACAATAACTGGATTTGGCGTGAACGAAAGTTGTTTTTTCAGACCATAAACCAATTTACTGTGAATTTATAAATCAGTTTCCTGACTCTCTGATTGCTTTAATATCTGGAAATACATTAATCTAGATTGTTTATATTCTTAAAATTAGAGATCAAATCTTCTGTCTTGTTTTTAAGTTTTACTACTCTTTACTAATTTGGTTTTACCTTTATACAAGCAACAAAAAATTGTAAAAAAATATAGTACTAACAATAATTAATATTACACTTTCACGTTCTTTCATTAGTTACTGATTCCTTAGATTTATTTTTCTTCCCTCCATTCATTTATAGTAAATACAATTTTCATAAATTGAGCATGTAAAGCTGATCCCAGTTTCCAAGCTGTCAGCAAATGGTTCAAATATTTTATTAAGGTCTTTGAAATATGAAATTTTTTGAAATGCTCTTTGGTGGACAAAGATGCGCTTCTTTTCTCAATGTTCCTATATCAGTGTATATTATTTTATTCTTGTTCTTATGTGGAGTGTTGATGCTACAATGTACTTTACATTATTCCGTTCAGAAATCTTACGAGTTTTTAGTAAATGTATCTTTATTATAAGATATAGAGAGAAAGTCTGTGCGGTGTGGCATACCATTTATTTCTCCTAATTATGCATGTAAATTTGTATGGTATAAATATAGAGTAAAAATGGTTCAATAGATTGCCACATTAATAGTATTCTTAAATTTTAATTTGCAAGAGGTGTATAGCCTCTTAAAACATAAGTTATATAACATTTCTTAGTGCTTTCCTTTACTATTTAGTGTTCACAAATTATATGTAGACGTATTTTGTATATTTTCAATCTATTAGTAAAAAAAAATATATTTATATATTTATTTATACAGGATGATTCGCAATTGTATACAATGAAGTGGTGCAGTGGATTCTACTTGAAAGAGAAACCAAAAGTAGCATAACAATAAATTTCCAGGACCGCTTTGTTATCGAGAGTGTAACAAGAATAATTCAAACAAAGACTGCCATTATAGCATTACATTTTGTATTGACCTGGGTAGTGGAACATTGCACGCTCATAGAAGATGTCCTAAGTGTCACCATTGCATTACAACACAATTCAACCTCCTGCACCACGACTGCCATGTTTGTTGAAAGATGTGTGGCAAAACTGGGATCGTATTTCCAGCAGCCAAAATTGCTATCCACATATGTTCTCTTGTATTGTGCTGTTGGAAATACATAATTACCTTCATGTGGCCCCAGAACCAGAAGTTGAAAGGCATAAGGCCGGGAGATCGTGCCAGCCATGCAACAGACCTGTTGTGTCCAATCCATCTCCTGGGATAATATTCGTCCAAATGGTGTCTCCTTGCACAGTCGTAATGTGCAAGGGCTCCATCCTAAAGCAGCAATAAGGTTCAGCTGTGTTTCCAGCAGAATGACCTCCAATTAGTTGGGGGAGAACGGTCTACAGAAAGTATAAATAGTTTTCAAATTATAGTCGTGCAGTCATTTCATATGGTTCAAATAGAATATCACCCACTCCCGCCCAAACGTTGATGGAGAAATGATATTGTGAATGGACCTCCAGGATGGCATTTGGATTTGTGTCTGCCCAAATGTGTTGGTAGCAGAGAGTGACACTGATATTTCTGGTAAATGTTGTTTCATCCATTGCCAAAACTCTGTTGAGGAATTTTGGATCTGTGGCTTGGTGATGCTGCTGCAGAATGTCCTACAGTGTTTAAAAGTGAGAGCCGGATTCAACTCCTGCACAATATGCAAATGGAAGGTGTACAGTAATTGGTCATGAACTGCTTTCCACACAAATTTCTGTGACATGTGATGGGGCATGACTAATCGTCTTGTACTTGTATCCAGTGATTGTGCCAGAGAATGCAGTATTGCCTCTTCCAGTGCAATAATCATGGCCATCATGGCCTACTGCCCTTGATTATCACAGGTGCTGAGAAACAGATTTCCCACAGGCGACGATTCAGTGTCACAAATGTCCTTTTTTGGGTTTTGTCGGACAGGAAAATGTGCAGCATACATACAAGCAGTGGCAGCAGAATTATATCGTTCCTCAATGTAAATCAAAATAATATTGGCTAGTTCCTCGCTTGTATATTGGTCCCCATCTTTCTGGCCACTTTCAATCGCATCAAGTAACCAAGTGGGAGGTTGCATGTGTCTGGAACACCGGAGGATGCATGAGCAATGATACCCCGCAATGATGCCATATCTTGATAATGAAGCGGTCCTGGCCATATATTGTAATGAGACTTAGTTTATTTTTTAGTGCCAATTCCACTGCACCACTTTGTTGTATACATTTACAAATCACCCTGTGTGTGAGAAATGTTTTATAGGATATTAAGTATTACATTTTTCGGTGAAAGTAAATAATCACGAGAAAAGATAGTTAGCTCTATAAAGATTGTGTTCATTATTGACCCCTCTTTGTCTTTACTGAAGTTAAGTATCCTTGGAAGCAAGCAATTAATACAAAGCTGACTAGTCAAGACTTTTGTTTTCATTTACTGGGGTGTTTAAGGTGCACTTTCTAGCCCGACTGATTATATCAGCTCACTACATAACGACTAGGCAACTTAAATCTAGAACAGACACAACATATATCCGCTGGCCATTAATTTATTACTGTGAAAGAGTAAACCTACATTTTACCAATGACAAATTTTTCGGCCATGCCGGGAATCTAAAACAAGATTGTTAGCACAGTAGAGAGAGGTATTTTGTATATGTATTTGGAGGAAGGTAAAGGAAAGGTGGATAAAAAAAATTCTTTTCAGTGCCCTTCGTTTAAGCTGAAAAGAAGCAAGTTTATCTTAGATGGTTCAACTTTAGCACAGCTAATAAGACATGGCCATAGTGTAGTTGGTCAAGGTAAGAGTGCTACATTTCTAGGTATACTTAGTGTAAGTAGGTTATACATATATATATACATAATATGTTTGATAAACATAGTTATGTCCATGTATCACAAGAAATCATTATGTATTTTTGTTATTCTAAAATGTGCGGAATGCCAGGCCTCCACCGTGGTTCGGATTCCACGTTAAACTGTAGGTCCTTCATTTCATCTCACAATCACCCTACCATTACACATTAGCGTAAGTGCGTATAACCCGAACGGGTAGTAAGATGCGGTGCTAATAACAATAATAATAATAATAATAATAATAATAATGTTATTCTAAAAAAGTTATATGTCTACCAAATTTGGATAAATTTGATATTTTTAAATTAGGCACTAGGTGTAAAGCATTCTTAAATAAAGTATACACTATAAGAATAATATGTCTATAGGGAGCGTGTTTAAGTTAAATGGAAGATTAAAAAAGAAATTGAAACAGTTTGGCCACTCTTGGTGTGGCAAAAACTAATATAAATTATATGTATCTTTTAAATATTTCACAGCACTTTTGAACTAGTCTATATGCATGAAAAATGTATAAAATAATTCTGATGTTCTAAGTGTCATAAACAAAAGTACTGTAAAAATATTATATCACAGCTGGTTTATAACTCGGATCAACTTTAGACACCATGTTAAAAAGATTAGTAACCATCTTTTACCTGCTATTTTCCTGGCAGCATGACTAAATACAGGTTAGTTGGAATAAGTGTATTAAAGGCATTACATTAATCAATACAGAATTTCCCAAATCGACTATTTATTCTGGTGTGCATTAACCAAAAATAGTCTTCTCCTGGTTAATAGGTGTATGTGTTCCAAGTTTTTGGTCAATATCAATTATTAATTTAGAAAATTGAGAGTGTGGAGGACACACAGACCAAAGTTTTGTCAAAAGAATAGAAAACATATGTAACATTAGCATAGTAGCTAATGCTACAAGGTTACTAACTGCCCCAAATAAACAATACATATACACATCCTGCAATTAAAAGATTACAAAAAACTTATCATATCTACTATATGTGTTGTACTCCCACATTGTATGCTTGGCCTGGCACAACCTGTTCGAAACTAATTCTAAAAAGAAGTAAAGTCCTAACAAGTTTTGAATGATGCAACAAAAACGAGGGGACTGAATTGTATCCACTCGGAATGGTATCCATTCCGATAGTTTTGTAAAAGACTGCTTTTGTGAAAATTCTGAATTGTATCCACTGGAATTATATCCACAAAAACTGGAGTTGTATCCACTCGGAATGGTATCCATTCGATAGTTTTGTAAAAAACTGCTTGTGTGAAAAATCTGAATTGTATCCACAAATGGCCGACTTGAGGTTTAACAGACGGAACGTTTAACGTAAAAACTTTGTCACACTTCTGGTAGAGGGCAGGGGGATGGAATCCTCTTAACTTACTAATTGTATACTAGAGTGCAGCCTTGTCTAAAATTATTTTCTTAAACATGAAGTATTCATTCTCTTTAAAGATTGCACTGCATACTAGAACATTAATTTGAAACCTTATTTAACTTGTAAGATTCTTTTTTTCAGGTCATTACATTTTAAAGCATGTATATTATTATTATTATTATTATTATTATTATTATTATTAGCACCGCGTCTTACTACCCGTTCGGTTTATACTCACTTACGCTAATGTGTATTGATAGGGTGATTGTGAGATGAAATGAAGGACCTACAGTTTAACGTGGAATCCGAACCACGGTGGCGGCCTGGCATTCCACACATTCACAAGATGTCTTGTCAGAGGTGTAGGAAGGGTTTGGAAATCAGATAAATCTGTGCCGGGACCGAGGATTGAACCCCGGCCGCCAGTACAGAAGTCTGACACCTTACCCCTAGACCAACAGGTCACCTTAAAGCATGTATAGACTTCTATAATTTTAAAGAGATAAATCAATTATTTTATTTGGCAACAGACTTTAACCACTATGTTAAAAAATGATTATTGAAAATCTAGCTTTAATTTATTCAAATCTAGTGAGAAACGAGACACAGTTTATGAATTCTGGCAAGAATTTTATTAATGTGAATTGGCAGCACTGCTTTGCTCATGTCCTATGCTCAATGTGCTCTAGTGATGGGAAGAATCGAGTAAAAGTAGTCGACTACACCTTTTGTTTATCGTAATCGGCTTTACTCGATTCTTCCAGAAATACTCAAGTAAAAATAGTTGGGTCGTGTTCTTCTTTTAGTTGCTCCCTTTTTTTTTATCCAAAGATATAATACACAATATTGGTTTTCTCGCGTAAATATATGTATTTGTATGGTACTTGTGTACTTTCAGTGCTGGCCTGTTACAGGTCCTACGACTGTTGGCCATCACTATAATAAAGGAAATTGAAATTATTATTATTAGAGTTTACCAACATTTTTTTATTTATTTCTATTGAAGTTTACCGATGTATCGATACAAGAAACATCATTAAGATTACTTTACTCATTTTAATATGCACAACAATATCCATTATTTCTAAACTTTTTTTTAACAACCTATATATATGTGTGTACATGTGAGTGTAATTTATTTTAAAATAAAGAAGTCTTAAAATTAAAATCATACGATGACAATTTTCAGGGGACAGAAATAATAGCTTTGACACACATGACCCGTTCCCCTAAATTAAATTCCTGGATGCACCCCTGAATGTTAATATCTTCAAAATTAATCCTGCTTTAAGTACTAAAAGGTCTTGTTTGTCTATAGAACACGAATAAAGCTATTTAGATAAAGCTTTTTTTTTAAATTTATTTAGCACCACATCTTACTACCCGTTTGGGTTATATGCTTAATAAAGTTGACATTTGATCACTGTTAAAACTGGTGGCTTCATAACAAAAACTAAGAAAATGTAACAATTAATAAACATCGATAAATCATCTTAGAAGGGATGTCGAAAATATTAACGTAAAAATTAACTTGTCCTCGAAAAAACTGAGATTTCCAAATATGTGATTTTTCTGCAAGACCTGTCCAGTAGTTAGCGCCATCTATAGTTTCCGTGATCCATCTGTTTTGTTGGCCCGGAAGGATACTTTGGTTGGTTGTAAATACACGTCACGCCTTTCAACCCACCACCCACCATCCCCTAAAATAGGTTTAAGACTTGCACTCGACAGGGTCAAAGGCTTTAACAAAGAAACATCTGATCTTGGTTGTAGAACTTACATATTATGACGCAACATTTCTAATATGTAGACACATGCAAGAGGTGAGGTTATTTTTAGGGGAAAAGTGGTGTTATTTTTGTTAAAAAGCGATGATATATGTTGAAGACGATATTATTTAAATAAATATGAGTTGAATTAGAATTAATTTTGAAAAAAATTGGATAAAACTGTAAACATTTTTAGTTCTAGAACTAATTATATATTTTATGAATCATATAGTGTATTTAACTATTTATTAATATATTCAGAGACAAATCAAATATAAATACACACAAAAGAGTTTACACTTAGTAATGTTAAACTCAATATCTCAATATCATTTCCATTACCTTTGTGTTTTACAAATAGCAATATCCAAATAATCAATTATCAATTTATGTTCAGTCGTTATATAAGACTAAACTTCTATCAAATAAGGAGAAGGAAATAAAAATATTATTATTAGCACCGCGTCTTACTACCCGTTTGGGTTATACGCACTTACGCTAATGTGTAATGGTAGGGTGATTGTGAGATGAAATGAAGGACCTACAATTTAACATGGAATCCGAACCACGGTGGAGGCCTGGCATTCCCCACATTCACAAGATGTCTTGTAAAATAAAAATAAACAAAATGTAATTTTGTCAAACACGACCCTCTGTAGCAAGGGCCATATATATTAATGTCTTTGTTAGGACCTAATATGAAATCTTTTTAAGGCTGAAAACAAAGAATTGATCTATCAAAATTGGAATTTAAGTATTGGACTTGTAATGTGAAAAAGTATAAATCGTAATTTTTAATGTTAAACTAAAAAAAAAAAACTGTGAAAATACTCATATCCTTGATCTGTTTTATACCTTTAAAATCAGCAAAAACGGATAATATTCGTATGGATGGCATCCCTGGCATAGCGCTATCGGCAGTGCTACCACACTGAAAATTATATTGCATTACATGGCTTTTACTCAATTACAAAGAAATTGTGATTATTTATAAAAAAAAATCATATTATCCGAGTGACCACAGTAGAGTTTGCATAAAATTCAAGTTTTTGCATGTCCCTATTAATATGTTATGTAAGGCCAAATGAAAAGCAATGCTGTTGACATATCTTTGGTGAGCTAAAAGAGGTTCACAAAATAATTGTCTTGAGATGAGATCAATAAATGGTTTTAAAAACTTATAGAATTCTGATAATAGAATCATGAAGTCTTATTAAGGAAATACAATATGTTGGAGAGGAAATAAACATATCCTAGGTATATACTTAGAGCTGACACTAACGCATTTATAAATATAATTCATTATAAAATAATATTAAAAATTAATTTAATTATAAGTGTATTTATAAAATGTTGTTCAATCCTATTCACAAATAATAGAGAAACATTTGTATTAATTTGTTACTTCTTAAAAGCGCGCTATACATAACCCAAAGAGTTATAGAACTATGAAAATAGCAAAATAATAATAGTAATAATAATATCAAACTATAGTTCAAATTGATATTAATGTTTGAAGTTAGTTAGTTTGTTAGGTAGAGTAGACGTCTGATAATCTGACACACTCGGGACTTCAGTAATGCCAGATTACCAAACGTGCTGAATTATTATCGGACTTTACTTGAGTAGTATTGTAAAAACAAGGAAAATAACTTGGAAAATGGTCATAGTTAATATGTAGTGTAATAATTTATGTATTGATGAAAACATTATTGTACTATCTGTAATGTTTATATAATAAAGAACAATGTACAATCTCATAAACGTAAACAAATACTGTCTAACAGATGAAAGATGTTACTGGTGCTAAGCCAAAGGAAGTGCGATGGGAGCAGTGCTAGATGCTAGGGAGTGTGCCGAGCCATTGGGTGTAGGATTATTGGACTTTTACTGTATTATGATAATTGTTTACATTTTAAAATTAAACTAGTCAAATTAAAATAATACTATTAATAGTGTTTTGTTAGAATGTTTTATAACATCTAACAAATAGAATAACCTTTGAATGTGTTTGTGTAACAGTGTCATAGCTCCAAGGCCATGAGAGCTATAAACCCCATACATAAAGGGTGTATGTACCCAAATTTCATTTAGCGGATTCAAAAGTGAGGCCCTTATTTAATATTTTTTGAAGGGTTATGAAGATCAAATCAAAATCTTATCTGTTATTTTTATAACAACAAAGCTACAAAAGATAAGTAAACTTTTTATGAAAATATATTTTTAAATAAATCTTTTTTGGTATTGATCAAATATGGTATTAATCAAATAATTAAATATTCACTTTAAAGTTTCCAATTAATTAGTTTTCTATCAATCAGTGATTTTTGGTTTAAAAAAATGTTATTAATCTATTTATATATATATATGTATATAAACCTCATAAATAATTGTCTAAAATTTAAAAGAACCATATTTAATTTCCATCCAATTTACATGTAACTTGACTAAACTATTAAATTTAGAAAATCCTTATGAGAAGCTTTTCATATAAATTTATGTATTGCACTGACCAAAACAAATAATATTTATTTCATGGGTTTCAGCAATAATTATTCTCCAATGAGGGTTTTCAATAAAACAATATCATTTATAGTATTTTTTTCCACATATTATATCTTTGTTTTAAATTCAAAGTCCAATTTTAGAAACTTCATAAAACTATAAATAGCTAACTAATAGCATATTTCTGATAAATCAAATCAAACAAACATTAATCCTGGTATGATTATTCTAGTAACAAAAATAAACTGGATGCAAAGCCTTTCATCCATCTGCAAGCTTGACCATAAAATACGACAAGATATTGTTGATCCATTCAGTCATATATAATAAGGCACAAGGTTCACCATTAGCTGTACTCAATGACAAGTAGTGGTTGTTCAAACATCGACCTGATGCACTGAAAGTTGTCTCGAACTGTCTTAGTTAAAACACCAAAAGTGTCGACAAATGGTGAATCTGGTATACGATGGCTATTCAAACACTAAGACAATATTCAGCATGATTCCCTGTTTTCTTATCAAACTATTTTCGTTGATTTTTAAAAAGGCTTTTTCTCCAATAGTAAGACTTTGAACAAATGATGCCGAATGAATGAAAGTTTTGTAAGAGATGTGATGAACCGCCGAATTCCAAATTTTAATACTTCATCAATTATTAATATAAGTGTTTTTATCCAATGTGTAAACTAGTAAATTAAAGTATTACACAAATCATACCATCTACTGTACAATCTTTGTTATGTTATTAAAACACTTTACTTTAAGAGGTACGTAATGTGAACAAAGTACCTTACCATTTTCTGCAAGGAGATGTCACCAAAATCCAATCCAAGTAGGTACAAAAATAAGCTAGGTACAAATACATGTTGGGTACAATCGGGAATTACTCACTCTCTTCATATTTTTTTAGGTATGGACCAGAAAGCAATTATTTCACTTGTGATGTGTTAGGAATTGGGAAGGTCAAATTTAGAGCAAGTGTACCCGTGTACCCGCATTTGTGTGGAGAGAGTAGAGAACCATTTAGGAAAAACCACCCCCAGTTCACCCGACCTAGATTCAAACCTCGATCTCCCCGTCCTCGGCAGTCAAGCTCAACACGAAACTAGCGTGTTAGCTAACTATGCCACCGATGCGGGTATGAGAAGCGTATAGACATGTTAAACACAAAGTACAGAATAATAATTCTCCAAGGAAGAACAGTATTTGACTGTTATAAGTATTACTAAAACCACAAACAACACCTCAATTACCGCAGCTGCCACCCTTCTTACACCCTTATCTCCCCTACAGCCTGGCAACTAGGCCCAAACATATATTATGTTCAGACACTATTGACCTCACTCAGTATTGCAATAAACTCTCCTCAGGTTTTTAGTAGAAAGAGTACCCTTCAACTCTCATTGATACTCAAATCTCTGGAACCCTCTCAAATGACTCAACAATCATAATTCACCATCAAATACCATCTGGAACTGAAAAGAATCAACACTATCCTTAATAATTGCTACAACTTTACAATTTCTTAAACTCAGACACAAAACCGTATCAGCTCTGCCCAAAGAATCTCTTTCAAATGACCACCTTAACTTCACAACCTTCTAGTACACCCAACATTGCAGGACTACAACAAAACTTTCCGCTCAATCAACACAGTAAAAGGTTCACACACCTGTATGAAACAACCCTGCAACACCTGCAAGATCCAAACCACCCAGCAAGATCTTCAATAGTAAGAATAGAAGGAGTAATACCTCATCCAAGGCAACTTTGACAGCAACACAGCCAACTTTACTACAGACTTCACTGTAGTTTTTGTGAAGCTGAATATATTGGACTCACAACAGGAGAATATGCATGAATGTTCACCATTATGAAACCACCCACAGAAATATAGATAAACCAGTTATTTCCCAAGCCAACATCCACAATAAGGACTTAAGACTTTTGCTACACCACCTGAGTATTGAGAGCATTCCTTAGATCCATTTGCCACAAATCTCATCTCAGACAATGGGAACTTCAGTGGGTAACCAAATCCAGACTACCCGGGCCTGGTTTAAATCTGAGACAAAAAAAAATTAATTTCAATCATAGTCTTGGTTAGTCTTACATATATTTTTAGTTATTAATTTTTCAGCAAGCTATCTGTCTCATAGATATTTTTAACAATCAATTTTTTCAGTAAGCTATCATCTATTCAAGCCTCCATTCTGTTGCATCAATTTGACAACATTGCAAGTTTTCAGTTATATTTCAAATTTTTCAAGCATCTAGTTCCAGTTCGTTTCTTTGTGCTTTATGTGTCTCTTTATATGGAAAAGAAATAGTTCTGAAAATTAAAATAATGTCCACTGTTTAAGTGTGAAGAAATGGGTGTTTTAAAAGTATAAGAAGAATTTAAGAGAGAAGTGTGTTTGTTCCTATCTAGTCATTACCTATCCTTTCAGGTTAGCTTCCTTCACTATCACTTACTTTACATTAATGTACAGTGTTTCTAAACTATCTTATTACAAAACCATTCTAATATATTCATACACCAAGTCACATAAACCTGGTTGTCACTTCAGATAAGATTATATCAATTTCTATAAAATAATATTAATATGGTACCAATGTTGATATAAAAAAAATTATTTTATAAACTGTTTCTCATACTAGTATTCTACTATATGGATTCAAATGTTTCCAACACAAATGTGGTGCACTTCACAATGGCAGCACAAAAAATATAATATGATGCTGGTAGGAAGGCACTTTTAAAATACACAAAAACCTATTTTTTGTGATTAACAATGATATTACTTTGAAGCATCACCAATTTATTCGCACTTAGATTCAAGTGCAACTACATGATAATGTTGAATTTATTATATATAAGCATCAATTGATCAATTAACTTCATTTATTAATAGGCCAAAACATTTATTATATTAGTATTATTTTGTATAGACACCTTAGATCAGTAGGTAGCCAAATTTAACATGGGTGAAATGTGGGTATACCCTTTCACAGTGATGAATTAACGACCAAGGACTGGAAGTTGTGCCTGTCCTTGTCTTAGGTTAGATTATAAGGTATATGAAGCAGGCCTAGCAAGCCAGTAGTGGCAACTATATGGCTTGAGTAAAACACTGACTTAGGCCACAGGCTGCAAACAGTAATGGATGTCAAGTAAAGTATCATTTTATAAGTATTGATACTAGCCATCAAAATTAATAACTGCAGACTACAAAACATCACATATTAATATTTAAGATTGATTTAGTAAATTTAATAACTTTCAAAAAAGTGCCTTCCTATATGAATCTAACTCTGTGTGTGTGTGTGTGTGTTACTTAGATCATTTTTTCTTGCACTTTATGTTGCGACAACTCTCGTTTAAAGTCTATGTTTCAAAACTAGCACTAGCATGAGGTGATCACAGATCCCTTTACTTTTCCAGGTTTCCAGACCAAAATTTAATTTCCCCCCTGATTATGTTTTACCAGTTTATATAAGGTAGCTCTACAGTATGGTAAACATAATGCAATAAATTACCAAACTAATATTTAAAATACATGACCATGTGCCAAGTATTATATACAATTACTATAAAAGGATTTGATAACTAATATTATGGTTTCAAATTATAAAGTTCTGTTTAATCCTAGCGAGGAATGATTTTGAACCAATTAAATCAAAATTATTCAAGTTGCTTTTAGATTATTGTTCATTACTCCCACAACCTGATGTAATAAAATACTTGTATGAATATTATATAGTGAATATGATAGTGACTCCCATTCCTGCCAAACCTGATCAGAGTTTACAATGTGCAATATATGGCCTTGGTTAAGGTGAAGAAAATATTCAAAGCAACAAAATGTGTCCTAGGTCGATTATTAGTTTACTTGACCTCAATTGCCGTTTAGAATATTGAAGAGCAGTTAACTAAATAATATAGTGAATCTCTTGTTTTTATTTAATGTAGATAATGTCTCATTTTCACTGTTTCGTGGTCAAATTCCCTGAATTTTCCCCTATTTTTCTCAGTTTTCAAATGGTCTTACCATTCCAGATGTTTCCTGTTTATGGCCACCTTGTTTAACTATGTTGCTGTACATATAATGAAAGCCGCTGGCTTACATTGTGGAAAATGTTTATTGCATAATATTTTCAATGCAACATTTGAAAGATTCAATGCAGCAATTGAATTGTTAACTATAGTTTCCATTTTATCTCTGCATAAATGCTGATACACTTCCTATAATTTCCTACCATCCTCACCCATACACTATTAGAGTAAGTTTGTTTTCTTCCCACGAGACCTGATTTTGTAAACTAACACAAAACTGGAGCAATACTTTTCTGCTCATTGAACATTCACATGGAGAAATATTTATTCTCAAGCCCTTGAACCAATGTAGTCAGTATTCAATGAACCTCCCAACTTTCTACCAAGGAAATGTGGATGATCCCAGCCGGTAGTTGAAATCCATAAATGGATCCAGCTAGCATGTTAGGTATTTGATTATTAGCTCAGTGACAAAGGGGGGCCAGATGGTTTTAGCATGTAAATGTAGATAGCCCTTGGGATTAATGTTAAATTGTATATTAAGATATATTTAAATAAGTTATGATTTGACTCTTCATAGAAAATAAATATAAAAGAAGTGTGCATTATAAGTTGAGTATATTCTGAAAATTGAAATTGACACCTCAGAATATGATGTCTAGATGGAGTAATCCTCACTAAAAGCATAAATAATAGCTTTGGCTATTTGATTCATTATAAGGTAAAATAGATAAAATAATAACAGCTGATTAACCCACACAATATTCTTTCAATTCTGTTTTTTATATCGGCTTCCTCCTCTTCGTCTTCATTTTCCTCCTCTTCCTCCTCGTCTTCATTTTCCTCCTCTTCCTCTTCCTCATACTCCTCCTCTTCATCTTCACTTTCTTCATATTCTACCACATCTTCTTTTTGACTTAGGTCCTCGCCTTCCTCTTCGTCACTACTTTGGTGTGTCGAACTGAACAATGCATGTGCTGCAGTCTGTGTATTATGAAATTTAAAGCAAAAACAATATTAAATAACACAAAGAAAAAAGTGTCCCCATTTAAAAAAAAGATGAAGTATGATTTAAATTTACTAATGACAAAAGTAATAGTAAAGATGGCCAGGCATACTATATATTTACACAAGCTATTTTTACTTATATCTGTGTTTGTTCAGAGGTAGATAAGATTGTTGTTTCTTTCAAATATTTGTAATTTTTTTAATGAATGTTTATTAAATTTATTTATGTTGCACACAAACTCGGCCATTCATTGATTGAAATAAATGTTTTTCAGCTCTATTGTTTAGAAGTAAAGCACAATCACAATAATAGCAAAATATATATTTATACGGTTTAAATAAAATTATTTTATTTTTAACAGCGTTTTGATTTGCAGTAATACACAAATTTAGCAAAAATAGAATATATTTATAAAAAAATGCAAATTACCACAATCAAATCTGTAATATTTAACTTATAGTTGGATTGTCGTAGAATAATCTTATCCGACATATTCCAAATTTAAGAAACCAACTATAATATAGTTACTAAGTAGGTAATGTATTCAAGCTATCACTTTTTACAGCTGTACAATAATTAAATGTATTCAGCTTCTAGCAATGTTGGCTATACTTAATTTATTTGTAATATGGTCTACAAAGTTATTTCTATGAAGATCCAACTATAGCTTATAGTGGTTGTTTGTTTAGTAATACTTGTGTTAGAAAGGTCTTGTCCTCTGCCATTTCCTCTTCGTTATCTTTGATGTAGTCCACAGGATTTTTCCAGAAGTCTTGCAATATTTGTGAAGAAAAATTTTCTGTTGACTTGGGCAAAGATAAAGTCTCTTTCGATTCTTCTCCTTCTTCTAGGTTGTTATTTTTATTCTTGTTGTCTAAGTGACAAATATTTCATATAAATATGATGTTTTATGATGATAAAAATGTAAATCCTTAGTACAATGCATTTCAAAACAAATGCATTTTTTACATGTCATATGCATGTTGTGAATAATGCCAACCAAAACATTTTGCATATGAGGCAGACAAATAGCCATCACCACCCAAATAATAGATGCTAAATGGAAAAATTCCAAACTTATCGATACACTTTAACATTAAATTATTCTATGAGGAAGGGAGAAAGTCAATACTATATGGATACTCTAGTTATCCCTTGCCATCTTGTTTATTTTAGATTGGGTATGTTTTTAAAATTTATGAGTTATGTATTTTTTTTACATATTCCTAGTTTTCAAAATAATTTTAGACAATGACCCTGCTAATCAATACACATAACTATTGTTGAAGAAATAAATAAAATTTATATTTATGACAGTAGTATACTGGGTATTCCTGGATTAAATGGCCAAACTATGGTAAGTGGTAGGAGACAGACACTAACTCAAAATGTACTTGATAAATTAGCTCTTTCACTTATTTTTTGAGCAAACAAAAAAAGCTTAACACAATCAAAATGTATGTATTAAATAAAATATTTTATTTATTTATTCTATAAATTATTTTGTTCAAAATAATGGCTTCCAGCCCTGAGGCAAACATTGCACTTCTCAATCACAAAACAAGTGGCTGACCAAAAGTGCACGTTGGATGTTTCTTTGCACACTTGTGCTAACCTTTGTTGTAATGTCATTAATAGGCAGTTCGTACACTCTTTTGCTTGAGGGCACCCCACACAAAATAGTCTGATGGAGTTAGCTCAGGTGAACGTGAAGACTAAGCCACAAGTCCAGCTTGATAAATTAATCCTCCTGGAGGATTATTATTAAGCCAATGTCAAGAACCTCAATCGTAGTGAGCAGGACAGTAATTATGTTGAAACCATGAACTCCCTTTTATATTCAAAGGAATGTCTTCTAAATAGGGACACTGACTTTTCGCTAACCATTTTTGCATAAAATGTTTGAAAAATCAATTTCAAAAACTGCCAAAACTAGTTTTAAACTCAAAGAAATCATTAACACATATGTTTGAGCTAATGAGATAACTAAAAGGTATTTATACACAAAATCGAAGATTTCTCACAATTTTGTATTAATAATACCCATATTTAAGCAAAATTTATGTTTTATAGGTTATATCCCATTTGTAGAGTGGCCTATATTGCACACTTAGATAATACGTAAAAATATTTTGCATAGAAATAGTTTATAATCTCTACAATAGACATTGATTCAAAAAAGTTTTTTAAAAAATTGATAGACTTTGACTCTAATAGTAAAAAGTTAATTCAAAGCCAAAATAGCTGACAAAATAAATAATCAAACCTTCTATAACTGCCATTACTACTTTTCACAAATTGTTCTAAATACTTTTTGTTGTAGTTGCTGGTTTCTTGAATAACTACTTTGAATATGTATTTTATTTTTGTTATAAAAATACATATTGAATAAAAAAAATTAACGCAATTGCATCTAGGGCTGAAGAAAAGGCAAGACTTTCAATGTCCTACTTACCTCACTTTTGAAGGCGATGAAATTGATGTATTAGTAACTAATAAAAAGTACATTGAAGATCATAATTTAAAAATGGTTATAACAAAAAAACATAAAATCCCAGTAATATGAACATTAAGAAAGTCAAATAATTCATTTTAAGATATAAATATATTTTTCCTCTCAAAGTGATTTTAATTTTAGTGTGCTACTTCCAGGGTAAATACAGATAATATGGCCTACAATGATATTATGTATGTATTTAGTAAAATTTGAATTATAAGCAATGTAAATATTTGGCATAGGCCATGCCTTATTTATAGGCCTGTAAAAAGGACATATACTTTTAAAGGGTTTGCAAGCTAAAAATTTTTTTTTACTAAAACTATTTTTAAATGTAAGTTAAAAAATGGTAACTTTTGTGATTTTTTAAGGTGTTATAAAACCATCATTACAATGACTTTGTTTATTTTGAGAATTTTAAACCAAAATTCAGGTTTTTTATGAAGAAAAATCAAATATTTATTTACCCCATTATAGTGTATTTACTTCTAAAATGCCGTAAAAGTCATTGTTTAATGAATTGAGAAATTTGTCCACATTCAAGCCAGATGGTAAAAAAAAAATGGGGCCACATTAAAGTGTACAATATTCTTAAACACACAAACTAAATATCATACTGAAAATTTTGTTCATGAATCTCTTGCGCATTCTCATGTGAACAAACATGACTATTACTTCGATTAATGACACCTTGTCTGATAAATGTGGCTTCAAATGACCACAACATTTTTCGTCGAAATTGTGGATTGTTAAAAGTTTGGTTTGAAATCCAATCTCCTACTTGGAAGTTCTTCCAACAATAAATGCTGGACAGGTTGAAGCTGTATGGCTGATGTCCATTGGCTAAGAGTGTCTTCCATAAGAACATGGGTGAAATTCCCAACTCAGAACTAAATCTTCAGGTACTTTTTACAGGTTATGGTCAAAATGTTGTAATATAGTGGCAGTTCTTCTTTCGTTCTGGAGTGGTGCAAAAACTCCAACTCGGGATACCATAGTGAATTACTCAGTTTCCCTCAGTTGTAGAAATGTTTAAGTGAATACTGACTTGTGCAGCAAACTTCTCAACAGAAATCGTGTGGCATATTCATGGCGATGAGTGTAAGCCTTTTCGTTGCAAAGCCCATAAACAAATACCATATCGGCATAGTCAAAATTAAAGTACATCTGAGCATTAATTGTTAGTAGGATGAACTAACAATTATTTGGTGTAAATGAATTGAGATTTGTTCAAGGTTCAAACAGAAGTCTGTTAATTACCGTCAATCTTCAAAACAAAGAAATATGACTGTGAATAACACCTAGAGTAGTTGACACATAATTATTATTAAAATGTCAACTCAAAGGTAATTAAGTGGTGAACAACTTTTGAAGCAAATTTTTTTTAACTTAATTTATTTCATGCTTCTAACAAAATTAATAATGTGGTTTTTCAATTACTTTCACATTAATATCTCAATGGATGTTTCATAGAGGATTATCCTTAAACTAAGCAAAAGAATGGAACAATAAAGAGTCCACTTAATGATCATGAATTTAATACTTCAATACTTTTATAGCAAGGTGTTTTTTGAAGGACATAATATTTGTGTTATTTCACTTTTTATGCAGAAAAACCTGTTTTGATTAGGTTTTTGTTGTTTGGTTGAAAAGGAAGTTAAAACAAGCTATTCTACAAAGGACATTTTGAGTTAGTTTTTTGATCCCCTATCATTCACCAAGGTTTGGCTATTTAATCCAAAAACACCTTGTAGACATAATTAATCTATTATTGTTTTCATTGATATAACCTCACATATAGCCTAGGAGTTAAGTGAAATAAATAGTGTCTTTGAATTCAATGAAGTGTGAACACACCTTGTATTTGCTCTAAATAAGGATATTGCTCCTGAACTGATCCCTCAGTTATCAAAGTTTGTCTTCTCAGTATTAACTCGGGAACTTCATCTACCTCTGAAACAATAGTTCTCTCTTGTTCTTCTGAAACAAGCACATCTTGAAATTTATGTTTCACAGTTATTATTAGGATATAATAGGCCTTTCATATAAATGTATATGTTATAAGACGCCAGAGCACTTAAATTCCCAAATCTTAAGCTCTGGCTTTCTACTGCTCAATTTTTGTTTGAATCCGATTTAAATCATTAATGTGAAGCATTAACAGTAGTATATGTTATTAAATCAGGCATTTTAAGGTAGTAAAAATAAAAGTATCAGTAATGGAATGTGTGTTCACACATGCACACACACACATGTATATATATATATATATACACTACTATAAAGCCACACGGCTGACTCACTCATTGACATTAATGCTTACCCACTTCCAGATGAGCTAGAAACTTGAAATTTGGCAAACTTATAGCTTCTAGCCTGTAGCCGACAGGAAAATCCCAAAAAGTTAACCCCCGAAAAAAAATCAAAATGGTGGAGCAACTTTAAAGTCAGTGCAAACCTTTCTTGTGAGGTCTCTTGCGGCCAAACGGTAAGACCTATCAAAAAATGGCTCTGGAATTACATTAGTTTACATCCACTTGCAAAGAAAACTCCCTCGGGATTTGGGGTTGATACGCTCTTTTTATTAAATTCCTTGACTTTGACAGGTGACACAAACACACACATATATGTTGTTGAGATAACTAACCAATGACATAATTATATTAACTAAAACTTAACACACACACACAATTATACATACATATGTATATATGAGCTTTTAGATGCAAGCAAAATGGAAGGACTATAATTGTTAATACAACAGCACATATACACCAAAGTATTTCAAACCAATGCATATGGAGTTTGATAAATATGATTAATCTAGTATTATTTTGCTCAACATTAAGCATATTTTTAACAAAATAAATGGGTTATTTTTAGATTTGTTAAATAGTACAAATATGTTATACTGCTCTAAAATGGGGCTAGTTTTAGCTAGTTTCAGGTTTGGTTCAGTGTTACTTTAACCTTTTTGTAGTTAATTTATATTTATGAGGCAACTATATGGCATTTGTGAGTTTCAAGTAAATTTATCATTAAAAGAGGGTGCTATTTTTGTGTAGGAATGTTGTTCGATGTTTTGTATAAAGCCGCTAGGTTAACATGGGCTAGTTTACATTGAAACTTCTTATTTTTAACTGCCATGTTCGGTGCATCATATTTGTATAGCTAGTTAGTGCTTTTATTTTAGGCTTTAGAAACTCACAATGTAAAATAAAGCCTTTGTTTATTGCCACTGCTTTAGGCGCTAGAAGTATCTTGTAATTTACTTTATGATTTATCACCATTAATTTGGGGATTAAGATATTGTAAATATATTTAAATTCCACAGTGTTGACGTAACTTTATTTAAATGCCGTCATGTTGGGCATAGAAATTCTCATAGCTTACTGTTTATTATCATTATTTTGATAATGGGTATTTTTTAAAATAAGCTCAATGTTTATTGCTATTATTTTGGGCTTTAGAGTATAGACTATAAAGTTCAGTACTTGAAGCCACCATTTTGGGCTTGGAAATACTTATTTACACCCATTATTTCAGTACTGCCATGAATGCATTGAATACAATTAAGAGCGCTATTAACAAGTATGTTAAGTAAAGCCCACAACTGCCGGTATGAATTACTGCCATGTTTGTGTCTCTTCAATTGATCACACACCAGGTCATAAAATTTCCATATGACATTTGGACCATCCATGAGTAGTTGCAGTAGAGACTGTTTCGGAAGATCAATTTCAGAAATCAACTTTTCAAAGGAAGTGAACATATCTTCTGAAGTAGCATGGCCCGGGAAATCTGAATGAATGTAACAAGACTGCACTTTATCTGCTTCCCAGTGGCGAATATGGTAATCTAACTGCTTCTCCTGAAGCTTTCTGTTGAGGCTTTCATCGAATAACAAAACAAATGAATCCTGTTTCTTAAGCTTCTCCATTAGTGCAGACTGAAAATAAGGAGCAATGCCAAAACAACATATATATGCACATTTTGTCTCTCCCAATGAAAAACTTTTTGCAATTCCACTGTCAAAAAACATTTTTTGAATAATAGTCTGATATCTTTGACTGCTGAATACTTTCAAGGCCCAAATAATTTCGGCCTTTAGCGTTTCCTGTCCAGTTAAGAAGGAGCTTTCTATCTACTGTCTTTGTGGTAGTTGTTCTGAATCAGGAGCCGCAGAACCGAAGATTGCTCTGGTTGTGTAGCACTGAGAAAATAGTGAGTTCCAAAATAAGTTTTTTCATATGCAAGACTACAATGTTTTTTTCCCATTTATGTGACTTGTTATAGCAGATACCCCCATTTTGGCAATGTCAAATACTGAAGAGCATATGCGACATCTGGCTTTGTTCCTGTCTGGCACTTTTACAAGCCATTTATTAAATTTGGGGTTATGTAACCACAAATCATTGAAAGTACAATTCCCCGCCATATTGGCAGGTAAATAAACACAAAACATGGCAGAATGCGATTTCCTGCCTTTATGTAACACAGGGTATTAAAAGTTACAAAAAAATTCATTCAAGAATAGTGAAATAACATTATATTTATCTATGGCAGATTACTTGTTATCACACTTTCCAACACAAGGCAGAAACTACAGTATCTTGTCCTGATTAATAGACTAATCATAGCACTCATCACTGTTTACATAATAAAACTTTCGTGTGGAAATAAAAACAAGGGTAACAGACCAAACTGAACCAGTACTTAGAGATTTCAATAGAAATAAAACTCATTAAGATAAAATGAACTACAAAACTACCATCTAAACACAAACGGGATAGTGTTTACAGACCCCAAAATTGTGTAACCATAGATAATAGAGTTATAGAATGTCTGCTCCCTGTAGTATCGGTAGAACAGGAATTTGAGCGCTAAGGTGGATGAAAGCTGAACTAATAGCTATTGGCGGGCATTTTAGTGTAGAACTGTATTTGTAGGTACTTAAAGTGTTAATTGGTAGTAGAAAATCTTCAAAGAATTATTACAAATGAGGGTTTTAAAGCAACTTATTAAAAAAAATGGCGAATGCACCAGAATCGAGTTTTTAAATATAGCAAATTAGAGAAAAAATCGCATTTCATCGAGAGTAGCGCTAATGCATTTGCCAGAGAAGTTAACACTATCTCCCCTCACCTCTATAGAGAACCCAACCCATGGGTTGATGACGTGATAAGATAACAAATTTAAAAAAAGAAGTGGGAAGAGTAGCGGAGAGTAAAGTAAACAGCAGACAACAGCTAATACTTGATCAAAGAGGATGCAATAGACATTTAATGCCCCAGGGCATCTTAAGCCACAGTCTTTACAGCCATACTTCATAACCATTTCAAAAATAAATATTGAAACCTGTAAATTCCAGGACTTTTTAAGGCCCAGAGCAATTTAAAGACATTTCCAGGTCTTTCAAGGACCATACAAACCCTGAATACAATTATATGATGTAGAACTGTGTTTCAGACTGTTTTATGAACATTGTGTTGACAAAAGTGTCTTCCATCAGTTGAAAATTAAAGAAAATAATTTAGTCAAACAGGAAATACTCAATTTATACCATAGGAATCTACTCAGGACTAGGCCTGACTGAGGTATCGATATAACTTGAAAACCCAATTAAAGTTATAATATTATACCACTATTTCAATTTTGGATGTGGTGATTACCTTTTTCAACAGTAAATCATGAATGACAATGCACCAAGGCTCATGTATCATGAAAGATAATACATCAAGGTACACAATGCATTGCGATGGACAATATATCATGGTGGCTGATACATCGTGGTACACACACGAAGCATTGCGACTCATGATTTATCATGAAAGAAGATGCATCACAATACATGATTCATAATCTTTTATGATATATTGTTGATATATATATAAGATGTTCAGAAACTCATGGTTGAAACTGCACATATAGTTTGTTTGATCAAAAGTAATACAAAATCCATATACATTTACATCCAGAAAACTATGTTATTACCATTAAATTGTGTTCAAAGTTCCGGCGTTCAGCGCTGGGAGAGCAAAGTTGTTCAAGCATGCATGTACAACCGGTTGCATAGGAATTAGGCACAGAGCACTACACATCTCGACATCTTGGAGTACGGCAGCAGAAAATACAATTTATAGTAAACAACACACCAGTCCATCTAGAAATGCAGATGCATTCTGAGGGTCATCATTAACGGTCCTACATCAGAGAAAGTTCTTGTCATTATTACATGTGCAGTGCCGCTTGCCTAATTCCTATGCAACTTGTTGTAACGCATGCTCGCCCAGCTATGCTCTCCCGGTACTATACGCCGAAACTTCGAACTCAATTTAATGGTATTTGCATTGGTTTCCAGATGTAATTATATAGGGATTTTGTATCACTTTCGCTTCAAACAAGATTTATGTGCATTTTGAGCTGTGAGTTTCTGAACATCCTGTGTGCATGTGCGTGTATGTGTGTGCATGTACACATTGTGTGTGTGTGAGATCCCACCCTATGATAGATGTGTTCTGATGTTTTATGGACCTTATTAACTTTTTTGTTTTAGATTACTGTGAGTCACTAATTGTCAGCTGTAAAATAATCTGGTCAACTACGTGTTGGACACCTGCAAATTATTGTGTGTTATAAATTCCATTTATAAATAAACTTCACTAAAAATGTAACAAAAACTATTTTGTGTGCAGATCGGCGAGCATCGTCCTACTCGCAATACATCGCCCCATTCGGTAATGTATTAGTATACTTCCTACCAAT
Organism: Timema cristinae; assembly: GCA_039000515.1. NCBI lineage: Eukaryota > Metazoa > Arthropoda > Insecta > Phasmatodea > Timematidae > Timema > Timema cristinae. The sequence continues at coordinate 17,103,568 of JBCFYV010009882.1, read as the reverse complement.
AGGTTAATACTGATCTACGTTACAAACACAATTTAAATAATTGATTGATGGCAAGTATTCACATTATTAGTATCACTACAAGCATGGTGAATGTAAATAAATACTTAAATTTCTAATTAGAATTATTCCAAAATATTGTTAAAATATTTAAACCAAACAAATAAAGGTGTCGCAATCATTCCACTACTCAATATTGAATTGCTAGGTAGCAGGTCGTGTATAGGTAAGCCTTTATCATGTTTTACACACTTTATTGAAATTCAGCTCACTTCATATGAATAAGCATTTGCTCAGCAGCAGGAGCGGTTCCTCCCTTCTTATCTCTCAACTATCAAATATGTGTAAATATAATTATGGTTACATGGGGCTTTTGACACACATAAATTAAACACTAATTTAATATGGGATGGGGGCCAATAATACTGTGTCAAGCAATCTGTTTGTTTTAAACAACTATCGCAACCAATTTGTGAGAGAAAAGTTGTGCCAAGTCGCGGACAAGTTTTGTTTATATTTTAAGGGACCAATGATGCACCCAAAAAAATTGTTTGGAAGGGTCATAGGATGTATTGAAGTCACAATACCCTAAACTTTTTCTGATTGAAAATGTTTTAAATGTTTTTATATATGTTTTTTATATGTTTTTATATATGTTTTTATGTATGTTTTTAATATAAGGTAGTCCTGCTCTTAAAATTTAGCCTGTGATTTTGACACATTTATGTATTTCTATATTATTCTTTTGCTGTGTTTTAAAATATTATTCAAATAATTTTCAAATTTGGGAGCTATGGAAAGTAACCAACCCTACCTGCCCCAAACTGAGTGCTCTACTGTTAAGGATTATATAAAGCAAATAAAAAGTAAATTTAATATCTGTTTAGTAATAAAAATTTGTTTGTGTTATTAGATTCTAAAGTTAAGTCAGAAAGGAATTTTAAGCATATTAAATGTTTACCTGAACTGATCAAAGCTAGACCCTAAATAAATTAAGAGAGATAAAAGTTTGATATAGAGATTTGATTTGTATTTCAAATGTGTTGAAACGTCCCATTTTATCTACTATAACTCATTAGAGCAATATTCATAAAATAAGGTCTCAAAGACCCTTCTATACTATTATGTGTCAAAAAAAAACTCTCTATACTTGAGCAGTGTGTAGCCACATTTTTTTTTTTAATCTTAGCCACTCACTTGAGTTGACTCAAAAAGCCAAAGCATTTTTATACAAATAATAAATATTTTCAAATCAAAACTAAATTAGGGCTCAGCAAAAAACAGGTGCCAAAACATCCAAATTAAATTTTTTCCTAAAATAATTATTCTTATTTCATGTTTAATCTTTCGTTTTTTTATTACTGTTTGAAATAAACTTAACAAACATTTCTTCACTCAAATGCTTAATCCCGAAAGCAATTCTTTAAACAAGTTTTTTATTTATCAGGGTTGTGATAATTAACAAAATAATTTCCCCCACTTAATTTCCTCATCTGTGGAACGTGTTTTGTTGGTATGATTAATTTTTATAATGTGAACTCGTATTTTAAAAGGAAATAAATTAGAGGTACTCAAACCAGATAGTCAAAATCACATAGATATGTAAATGCATATTTCCTAGATTAAATTTGATTTAGGGCCAGTTTTATGACTACCAGATAAATATTGCTATTGGGAGGTTAAAGTTATATACCAGATAATAGTTATCAGCTACTTTAAGGTTTTACGCGTCTTATGAAATGAATTTATCTGCCAGATATCTGTATGATAAATAGATTTTTATTCAGAACATGCAAGGTTGGTTCTGTTTTTATTGGTGCGCGCATGCGTATACACCCTACTGCTGCCACTACAACCTAGCGAGTGGTGACAGCGCTCAACATTTGTTAAATAATGGCAGCTAAATGAGTGCGAGGAAACAGATGGCATCACATTGGTGCAGAAGCTAAGTTGTTTTGCAAGTACTAATTTCGGTGTCTGCCAAAATGTGGGTAATAGTTGGGTACAACTTTAACCAAATTTCATTTATTGTACTTACATTTAAATAATTTGTTCTTATATAAATATAACTCTACAAATAGCCTGTGAGTTTATATAAAAGTTTGAATTAAATGTTCTAACTTTGTATAGTTCGAGCCCGGTCCTGTGCTTACTAAACACGTGAACCAAGATTTTAACCTAAAACTGATTCTGATAGGGGAAACCTTATTAAAAACAACGCGTCACTATGGCAACAACCATTTTAACTTCTAGTTAAAATTTATCAGATACTTAAACCTCCCGATAAAAATATGATGGATAAATACATTTTATCTGGCATATAAATGCTATCTAGTAGTCACTAGACGCACTTTTAACTTATCCACCAGATAGAAATATTTATCTACCAGATCAATATTTATCCAGGAGTCATAAGACTGGCCCTTAGTCAAATACAGGCTAAAATTCTGGATTAAGGTGAAGTTAAGATGTACAATTTGTGTGAAATATGTACGATAACTCGTTTCAGAACAATGATGAATCAAAAGGGTTGTAAAGTGTACCAATAAAGTTTTTTTAATATTAATATATTAGCAATATTTATTTTTTAAATTAATAAAAGAAATTGTAAACTATCATTTTTAGTATTTAAAAAAAATTATAATGGCAAACTTGAAGAATGAAAAATCACAAGTGTGGCTATGTGAAAATTTCTATTAGACCCCACTAATATATATATACTTGGTTATAGCATTAACACACAGAAAAACTAGTTTTAATAAGTATAGAATTAGTTCTACTATATATATGTTTATCAAAAAATGTTTCTCTTGAATAAATAATACACCACAAAAGCTAACGGATTTTGTTTTAATGAAGGCAAAGAGCTATTCAATTTAATATACAAAAAAAAAATTAAATGATTAAAACTATTGTGCACATAATTAAGAATTGAATTTACTTTTCAGCCATCAATTTTAAATATGAATGAATATTTAAGTAAATAACACCAACACAAACCCGCTTAGATAGCTACATGGTCTAAGGTGTCACTCATCCTCGCAATAGACTAGACAGTTAATGATGGGGATCCGGGTTTGGATTTCAGTCCGGTGTAGTAAAGGTGGATGTTCCTAGATGGTTTTCCACTCTCTCCCTAAGTAAATTTGGGCACACTTCCTCTAAAATTCAACCCTCCTCATCCCTAAAACATTAGTGCAATTAGTATATAGGCATATAATTCGAGCAGGTAGTAAACCATATTGCTAAAAATAAAAAAAATTATAATAAATAAATAAAACACACAACACCACAATCTAAACAAATTAGGTATAAAAACTACTGTTTGAGAAATGCACACACATTTTATAAACAATACACTTAATAAATAGAAGTGGCTTAAAATAATGTTTCAATCTATAGTATTTATCTTTTGTTCAAGTTTAATCTACTATTATAAAAAATATGTACATTTCTCTACTTAGAATAAAGCCAGTTTTTTTTAATTTCATTCTTTTATTATTGCATTCAACATTTTAGAACATAAAATATGACAAATATTTATCTTTGAACAAAAAGTATGTATATATTTAAGTATAAAAATTAATAAAAACAACTATTTGAATTAAATCTTTACAGAGCTTATGTTATTAGAAAGAATAATATTTAAGTGAAAAAGAACATAAAATAATATAAAAGAAGTTTAAATTTTAATAAAAAGTCCACTGAGATTTAAAGGGGAAATAACCTACTTATTAATTTAATTATATAGGCAAAATTAGCATTTTAGACCGTAGTATTAAAAAAGTATCTTGATCAAATAAATATTTGCCAGCTACTGATAATCAAGCCATAATTTACTAAGCTGGGAAATGCATTAGCAAGTTATTTAACATGGCATGCCAAGATATGAGCGAGCAAAAAAGAAAAAACCCATGTATTAAAAAGTACGGACCACTGGTGCTCCATTTCTTAACCAGTACGATGTGTGCTACAAGCACTAGGGCCACGCCCACACCAAACTTAAGAGCCACTGTAAACACATACAGTAACAAAATATGTATTATTACATAGAGTGAGTTTAATAACAATTATAGAAGGCTCCGTGAAATAATTATTAAAATCATGAAAGAAAGAAGTTCAATGCATTTCCCAACAATTATAAACATAAAACATATTTAGGTACCAAAATGTTCAAAATAGCAATGGAAAACAACCAGCAATATTTTTAACTTTTTTTTTTTAATATCCAAGTAAACTAAAATAAAATACATTATATGAGTAAAGAAGTAGAGAAACTCTTACAAAAAAATTAAAATCAAAACGTTTATCGAAAGTGTTAAAGTAATTTCAATTGTTTTAACATTTGATAATGAGTGTACACAATATAGTTAACATTCAGTTTTCAAATGATTTAAAATAAAAATTTCAAACAAATACATTTTATATGTCGTATTTTGACACCTATGAAAGAAAGATATCCTCCAATTTGAGAACACAATACAATATAATAGTAAACAGTATAAAAATAGTTATAAAATATGTAATACAAATTTTCAATTAAGCATAAGTGAGCTAAAATAAAGGTGTGTGCATATGATGTGAACACATGACAAGTCTTGAAATGAGGGATTTAGGTGTTATGCCACCCAAACTGAGGTTTTCAAGTATTGAGGAACAGTGGATTGCACCAGGTAAACTTAAGGATTCAAGTACTGAAAACTAGTAGATTACAACAGATAAACTGAAGGATTCAAGTACTGAGAACTAGTTGATTACAACAGATAAACTGAAGGATTCAAGTGCTGAGAACTAGTAGATTACACCAGATAAACTGAAGGATTCAAGTGCTGGGGATTAGTGAATTAACAGGTACAATAAAAGATAAAGTAGCGTAAATATATTTTTATAACTACTAAATGTTTTATTATTATTATTATTATTATTATTATTATTATTATTATTATGACAAAAAAAAGATAACTTTATGTGATAATGAAATGATATAGATAGATAAACTAAACTATTTCAAATAAGTCTTAAAGGTGATTCAATATAGCTAGATGATTAGCACAAAACAAGTAAAATGTCACATGTTAATTATCCATATTGTTATCTCATCACATTAAAAATACACCAATTATTAATATTATTTTTATTAAATACATAAAATTTAAAACTAGACATGTATTTATTTAATTTTTTGTACATTAACAATTTATTTATAATTTTAATGATAACAAAAGCCTTGTCCCACATTTCAAAGTTTTTTAATTTTCCTTTCTTTCCATAAAATAAGTACATATGTTCATTTATTTCCCATTCTTATCCAACATATTATCCGGAGATATTGGGGATATTAACAAACACAATAATTGATCTAGAATATTTTTTTAACTGTACCTGAATAATATTTACTTTTTTTTTAGTACAACCTAATTAAATGCGTTTGGGCTACCCAAAACTCATAGGAATGACATAGGATGAAAATAACTATTTAAAGTACTAAACCTGTATTTGTTTTGAGAAAGGGTGGTAAAACTTTTGTTAAACCCACATTGTGAAAAATCATTAGACCAGGATATGAACTGAGGCTCAACATACCAGGTTAGAGCTGAGCATGTAGCGTTAAAGAAGCCATAGGTAAAAGTGCCCTGTGTTTAGAATACATAATTAGGCTCCTGTTCCTCAACCCCCTACCTAACTTACAACAACAATGGCAGTTTCATTAGACACACACACACAGCCGAGCAACATATAACTTCTAACCAGTGCGTGTAGCCGAGCTACGTGAAGTCTCAAACAATCGTGGAATAACTGTTGATGATTACACAGCCTAGCCAAGTAAAAATCTAAAAACATCAAACCTTTTTGAGCTCCATGTTTAACCTATCTTGCCCTACCAGACCCTTCTTACCGGTCAATAGGAACTATGTTTTAAATGTAAATAAAACTCTTTAACTTGACAGTAGAAAGGATCTAATGAAAAGAGGACATAAAGGAAAGTTATTCAAGTGTGGAAGAGACCTGCCCTTTAAGTGTAAGTATTGTACATGTTGTACTTTGTACCCTTTGTACCCATTGTCACACATGCAGCAGAAACATGGACAATGAATGTAAGAGCGTCCAGGAAAGTGAGGGCCATGGGAATGAAGTTTGTGAAGAGCATGTTAGCTGTCATGAGGAGAAACAGGATTAGGAATGAAGTTATCTGGGAAAGAGTAGGAGTACAGGGAGTATATAAGATAACTTAGAGGAAGCAAGACTGAGATGGTATGGTCATGTAATGAGGATGGAGGAGAGGATGTGAAAGAAAATGAGGGAAATAAAGTATGTAGGAAAAGAGAGCCAGGGTGGACAATAAAGAAACAGGGGGAGCAGATAACAGAAAGTAAGCCAGTGAGAAGATAAGAATGGAAGCGATTAAAGGAGGAAGAGTGGTGGAAGGATAAAGGAAAATGAAGGCATTTTATTAAGTTGATCCGGCCAGAGGTTGGAAACCATATTTGATGATGATGATGATGATGATGATGATGATGATGATGACTTGATAGTCATGGATAATGTATATGAGCCAACTCTCTTTCCACAAAAATTAACAGCAATATGTTTTTCCAAATTATCATTTCAGTAACCATTTGTTGATGGTAATTATTATTTCATATTTCAAAGTAAATATACTAGCATTCCTAAAATTACAGATGCATCAGTTGTTTTTTTTTACAAAATCCCTTGAATTTAGATGTTTATTTATAAATTTAATGCAATAATGATAAAATTATTTATTCTTTGTTATTATTTTTATTCCCTTCTTTTTATTTGATTTAGTAGGTGACCTGGTGGTCTAGGGGTAAGGTTACAGACTCCTGTGCCGGGGGTCCGGGGTTCAATCCTCAGTCCTGGCACAGATTTATCTAATTACCAAACCCTTCCTTCGCCTCTGACAAGACATCTTGTGAATGTGGGGAATACCAGGCCTCCACCGTGGTTCGGATTCCACGTTAAACTGTAGGTCCTTCATTTCATCTCACAATCACCCTAGCATTACACATTAGCGTAAGTGTGTATATCCCGAATGGATAGTAAGACGCGGTGCTAATAATAATAATAATAATAAAAATAACTATTATTATTATATTTGACATTAGCCTTAGTCTTCTACTTTTTAAAACCCTGAAGAGGGTGTATGTAACATCTAAATATAACACTGAAACATGTTGTCATAGAAGACTAAGGCTAAAATCAAATAAGGAGAAGGGAATAAAAATGATAACAAAAGAGATATAATTTTATCAATTATTACTCCTTATTAAATAAACATGAACATTATTAAAAATATTAAATGCAATAGTTTGATTTAAATGCCAGGAGAAACATGTTTAATGCTTCATTAAGTTTGAGGTCTATGTTTAATAGGTTGTATAGTAGTGCCTAACTGGGGGTTTATTTTGCTGGTCAGTTGGCCTCACTGTGTACGATACTTTTAGTGTTTGTTCTAACATGGATTTATTTATAACCTTCATGTATATTTCATTCATAGCTTGTACTTTATGAAAATGAGACATCATGAAATTGCTGATTATGCCTGAAAGCTAATTTGTATGTGATAATAAAACATGGCGCAGTCGGTAGTGTCTGCAGTGGATTATCTGTGATTCAAATTTGTGGATATGACTATCTCATCTTGTAAAGAAGCAGTAATCAATATGGAGTTGAATAAACCAAAGTTGCTTAATCTTGCCGGAGATTTGGCGAAAAATTTCGATGAATTTCAGGAAGAAGTTCTAGAATATTTTGAGGCGACAGAGACTGGAACAAAATCTTTGGGCGTGCAAATAGCCAGGCTAAAAAACCTATTAGCACGAGATGCTGTCCGACTCTATAAAACCTTAACTACCATCAAACCTGGAGAAGAAACAGTGAATGGTATATTGTCTGTTCTTAAATCTCCCTGTATTCTGAATAAGAATGAAACCATCCTTGTGTTCAATTTTTTTGATAGGAAACAATGTGTCAGTGAACCATTTGAAAACTTTTAGCCAGAACTCTGAGCTCTTGCCACACCTTGTGAATTTGCTGAGTGTGCAAATAATATTGGGTGTGAACTCACAGTCAATAAAAGAACACCTTCTTAGGGAAGACACTACCCTACACAAAGTTGTGGAATATTGCAAATCGGTGGAGCTAGCAGACCAAAACTTGAAAACCATTGAAGATGGAGGGGGAACCTCACAAAGTGATATATTTAAAGTTAGTAGAAAAACAACCACCTCCCAAACCTACCAAGTGCAGAATCGGTGCCACCTTCAGAAAACAGGACAATCAAGAAGTTGGCACAATCTACAGCAGACTGAACCGTTACGTCCCGGCCCCAAAGAAAATCTTGGGGTGTCAAGAAACAAGTTTAGTGAAAAGTTTGTTAGAAAAGCGTGGTTTTGATGTGGTTATGACTATCCAAACTGGCCTTGTCCCGCTATTAATAAGCGATGTAATCGATGCCAAGGTATTAACGATTTTGCCAGAAATTGTGTTGTCACAAATAGTTTTTCTAGTGGTCATAGTGCTTTTGAACTAGGAGCAATGAACGCTGATAATAATGTTGCTAACCAAACTTCAAATGTTGGTGAGTAATTATTTTGGTCAATTTCAAGATACTGATGGTTACTCTTTGCCCCCTGTTTCAGGTTATTCAGATATAGGTTCTCTTTCAATTATAAATTCTGTTAATACCAATCGTCATTGGTGCATATCATTGCTAATTAACTGCAAACCTGTACTTTTCAAACTAGACACAGGGGCAGAAGTTAACATCCTTCCTTTAAGGTCTTTGAAGTCCATTGGACCCGATTATAGTTCTAGGTTAAGTGCTCCTAAAACTCATATTGAAGCTTTCGGGGGTTTTGAGATTGCACCAGTTGGTGAAATTTGTCTTCCTATTGTCTATGAAAACAAAACACATAGCTTGGTGTTTACTATTGTCAATTAAGTTAAAGCCGTACCCTTTCTTAGCCTTTCATCTTGTGTGAATCTCAATCTCATTACAAAGCATTTTGTTGAGGTTATCAATGCTCAAAGTAAACCTGATTTTCAAAAATTCTGGAATTCAAACCAGGATGTTTTTAATGGCCTTGGATGTTTTCCAGAGGTTCTTGATTTAAAATTAAAAAAAGGGTGCTATACCTAAAAGCAGCCCAGCCCGCAGAGTTCCCCTGAAAAGGTTAAGTAAACTTAATGTGCATTTAGATGACCTTGAACAGCATGTCATTATTGAATGTTGTGAAGCTGGTGAATGGGTAAACAATCTAGTTACTGTAGAGAAACATAAAACAGGGGCCATAAGGCTGTGCATAGATCCTAAGGATCTTAACGAAAATTTGGTCCGAGATTATGTGTTGATTCCGACTCTGGAGGAGATTAGTTCCAAAATGGACAATAAAATATATTTTTATGTATTTGATTTAAAAGATGGGTTTTAGCAGGTTAAATTGAGTAAATAATCGGCCAATCTATGTACGTTCAACACCCCGTTGGATGTTATCGTTCAAAGTCCCATTTGGACTAAGTGTGCTTCCTGAATACTTCCAAAAGATGACTCAAATACTTTGGGAATATTGGGGGAGTATGTGTATATTTTGATGATGTTTTATGTGGATCAGACACAATGGAAGAGTTATGGAAAATAGTTAAACAGGTTATTCAAGCTGCTCGTGAAAACAACATAGTAGTCAACCCAGAAAAATTTCAACTCTTTGTGGATAAAGTTAAATTTTTGTGTTTAGAATTTGATAAGGATGGAATTCGTCCTGATGATCCTGATGGGTCCTGATGGGTTCAGGCTATTCAGGACATAGACGTACCTACTTCAAGGAAGGATTTGCAGCGTATTTTGGAAACAGTCAACTACCTAAGGCCATTTGTGCCCCACCTGTCAGATATTTGCACCCCATTCCGTGAACTTCTGAAATAAGATTCCAAGTGATCTTGGAATTCCTCCCACAGTAAGCAGTTAAAGCTTTTGAAAAAGTCTATAGCACAACATGCCTTGTTGACTCCTTTTGACCCCTCCAAGCTCATCAACATACAGGCTGACAGTAGTCAGTATGCCCTTGGTGCCACTTTAATGCAAGATGGCAAACCCATTTTATATTCTTCATGAACGCTTACCACCCCTGAACAAAATTATGCTCAGGTAGAAAGAGTTGCTTGCTGTCTCGTTTGCATTCAAAAGGTTCCATAACTTCGTGTATGGTCACGAAGCTGTAACTGTTCATTCAGATCATCAGCCACTCACCTCCATCATTGTAAAAGCCATTGGTAAAATTACCAATAATCGCCTCCGCCACCTTAGGCTGAAACTATTGCCCTATTCATTCACACTCAAGTATTTAGCAGGCAAATACATGCATATAGCGGATTTGTTATCCCGAAATTGTAAAATTATTCTTTCATCTGTAGATGAACGTATGTACGACATAGTACATGTTATACGGACAACCTCCGATGTTCAACCGTCCTTACTTGCAAAGTACAAGAAAAATACAGCTGTGGACTCTATTTTGAGCAAAGTCTTTAATGACTACATTAAAGGTTGGCCTAAGTCATTGTCATCAAATTGCTCAGAGCTGAATCACCATTTTTCCCTCAGAAAAGACATCACAGTCCATGATGGGCTTCTTTACTATGATGAGCATCTATTAGTTCCATTTAAACTGAGGCGCATCACCCTTGAGATCCTTCATGCAACTCACCTCAGTTTTGAAAATATCAAGGCTCAAGCGTCTCGCAGCTTCTATTGGCCAGGAATAAACTCTGATTTGAAAAATTTTATACTTGCGTGCCCAACATGCAATCAATTTCAACGGTCTAAAATAAAGGACCCGCTGCAACCTCATGACATCCCTGATCTACCCTTTGTTAAAGTTGCTGCTGATTTTGTGGATTATAATGGCGATAGCTATCTAGTTATTGTGGACTACCATTCGCGGTGGATTGAGGCTGAGAAGGTCCCGAGTAAGTCTGCTTCCACTGCTATAAGTAAGCTCAAACCAATCTTTGCACGTTTTGGGATTCCCAAACAGTTCATGTCTGACAACCAACCTTTTGACTCATATGAATTCAAAGTATTTGCTCAATCATGAAATATTGAATTAGTAACCTCCAGTCCTCACCATCCCCGCAGCAATGGTTTGGCTGAGAAAGTGTTTGGAATTGTTAAATTGATTTTTAAAAAGGAGCAATATGAACGTGGAGACTTTCCACTTTTTCTTTTGGATTATAGAAATAACCCAGTGGCAAGGCTCCCATACTCACCCGCTCAGCTTCTTCAAAGTCGCACCCTCAATTCTAGACTGCCTGTACAGGATTGCCGCTTGAAGCCAGAAATAATTAGTGATGATGCGGTGACTGCGAAAGTAGGGCAATCATTACATTATGACAAAACTGCTCGATTCCATGAGCAATTTTTTAACCCTGAGCAGTATGTCTTTATTTGGAACAACAAACTGCGATTTTGGGAAGAGGGCAGTGTGGTTAAGATATTGAAAAACAGATCATATCTGGTGTGTATAAAATAAAAACTTTATAGACAAAATTCACTTCATATTAGGCCTCGGCACTCTGGTAATAACATTTCCTGTGAAGATCATGATAGGGTGAGGAGCTTTGGTGATGATATGGGTGAACTTGAAGGATTAAAGGTAACACCACCATCCTCTCCTAATAACAAGCCAGAAGACATAATAGCCTCAACTTCTCGGTCTCCTAAGTCAGAAATGAATACTGTGCCTCTTGGAACTAGTCTGCCGAATATTGTTACAAGGTCTGGTAGAATTGTCCACCCACCAAAACGCCGTGACTTATGATTCTGTATTTGGGAAGAGAAGAAAAAAAAAGCATGTTTAATAAGTTGTATAGTAGTGCCGAACTCAGCTGAAGGTTGATTTTGCTGGTCAGTTGGCCTTACTGTGCACGATACTTTTAGTGTTTGTTCTAACATGGATGTATGTATAACCTTCATGTATAATTAATTCATTCATAGCTTGTACTTTATGTAAATGAGACGTCTTGAAATTGCTGATTATGTCTGAAAGCTAATTTGTATGTGATAATAAAACAGTCTACAAGCTACAGGATATAATTGCTTGAACAGCATTAGTAACAAAGTAGAAATCAGTTTTATTTTAATGGTATTAGGTTTTATTGATTTAAATTACTATACAATTTGGTCTTTCTTTTGAGACTTACCATTAATACAAAATGGAATGTTGTTTAAATTAACATTGGGAATTATGACACTTCTACAGGTTGTATATTAGTTTAATCACTTTTGCTCTCCATCTAAACAATTGTTTCTAATATTCTTGACTAAAATAAATTAGTATTTCAACTCCTCTGTGTGTTTTGTTATTTACAAGGGTTTATATGCATACAGTATAGTTACTACTGGTGCCTGTTTTTATATATTTCCTTTTATATTTAAATATAATGACAAATCTCAAAACTTATCTAAGAGACATTTCATTTTATTTAAATTAATGTACAGCTAAAACAAAATTGATAGTGGCCTTTGTACCATAAATTCATTTTAAATTTGCTACATTAATAAATAAAGAGTTCTCTACCTTTACAAAGAACTTTATAATATATGTATATTATTAATTTAGTTTATGAGTTAAGGGGTGAAAGAAATATCTCTATTATGATACAAATCTTGATTTTTTTGACATTCATTTACTATAATGAGAAATGGTCAGAGCTATCACCCACATTTCTTGATTCTGATCATTTCCTAAACAAGCATTCATCAAAAATATTTTAACACATTACATGACACATTATTTATTAGAAAGTTCATTGCTGCACCAACTATCCCTATCTTGAGCTAGTTCTGTCACAGAACACATTACATTTTGAAAAATAAAAACTTATTTCAATATATGATTACCTAAATTTCTCCATTCGTTTTTAAAACTAGGTTATTCAAGGTTTCCACATGAATTCCCTTTTCAAATTCATTGACCTTACCTGGTTTTCCAGGTAAACAATTATTTTTCCCCCTGCCCATGCTTACCCATTTTGTAGACTACTATGGATATGGCAAACATGGTTGAGCTAGTGTCACTATCCGTGACCTGTACTGATGAATATGTTGACAATAATGTCAGTCTCATCTCTAGTTAACTGGTGATGGGGAGATCGAGGCTAAACTCGTCACCGAGTATAGTGAAAAGTTTTATCCTTAATGGTTCCTCACTCTAATACCTCAACAATGCTTGTTTATTTCCTTCGAATGATCCTTCTCCATCCCTACAAAGCATTCGAAAACTAAATAACTGGTAGTGTTTTACTTTGCCATATGTGACCTTGGTTAAGGTGAAGAAAATATTCAAAGCCAAAACAATATATTCAAGGTGGATTATTAGTTTACATGCCTCGATTGGCATTTACAATTTTGAAGAGGATATACTGTATCTTCCCGAAACCAACACGGTCACAAATCAAAGACGACCTCCAGTTTTTCAATGGTCCTGGATAAATTTTTTAAAAGTTGTATTTATTTTATCATGAATGAAGAAAATAATAATTATGGTAGACTTATTTTGCAATACTAACAATTTTTTTTTAATTATAAAACAAAACACCTATATTGACTTAAAATCTAATTAGGATTGCAGAATTGCTAAGGAATTTATTTTTTGTTGCAAATATTGCTTTTTCATAAGAAGGTTAACTTTGAAAAAGTTTCATAAAAACAATTAAAAGTAGTATCGAGATTTTTAGCTTATAGTATTGATTATTGTGAAACCAGTCATTACTATGGGTATAGAGTATCATATCGGGCCACAACAAGGTAGTTTTTTTAACGATAACCTAAAAAATAGCCTATAAATCCGTGAGAATAACCAAATATCCTGTGATCTGTGTTATACCTTTAAAGTGCATGAAAATGGATAAAATGTATTAAAAAAAAGTGCAGCCCTGCACTATATTATTAATAGGCTATTAAATAAAGATATAAAATATTACCTTTTGATGTAGACCTAAACTATTCCTTAGTCTGCGATTTTAAGACGACCGCTAGATTTTGAAGCTACAAATTTGAGAAAAAAAACTGTCTTAGATTCTGATAAATAAGGTAACTAAATATGGCATTTAAGTTTCTTTTGATTTGATGTAAATAATGTCTAATTTTCCATGTATCATGGTCGTCAAATTTCCTGACTTTACCCTGATTATTCACAGTTTTTAAATTCCCTTGGCAGCTCGGCAACTGGGACAAAGAGTTCTGATTAAGTACTATTGTGGCTGACATATTAAGAACAGCTCAGAGGCCGTCGCCCTGCCCGTCATCAAGACAATCGCGGACTAAAACATAGAATCATCAGGTACTTGTGCTAGAGGACAACCATCATGCCCAGGGTACCTACCGGGTTCGAGTCTGTGAGGGGGGGTCACGAGCGGTGTCAGTTGAGCAAGTAGTTAAGTATTCCTCACTAAACCAGTTATTTCATGAGTGCTTTATGTCAAAGTTCTTATGTCTTTGTGTAACATCTTTACACGTCACATTTTTTTAATTAACTCTTAGTGCTACTAGTAAACCCAATAAACAGAGCCATCAGTATAGTTATGAACCCAATCATCTATTTTTACACTGTCCCCACCCTTCCCTGCAAGCTATCCTGACAGATTAGACCCACGGAAAGGCATGTACAATAGTTTGATAACACCCAAACAGAGCACTTAGCAATCTAAAGTGAAGTGCACTATCACTAAATATTAGTACTCCTATGATTAAATTCACACAGGCACACTCAGTTGTGTGTGGGAGAATAATAGAGTGTGAGGGCGGGAGAGGAAGAGTGATCTCAAGAATGTACGTCTAAATAAACTACTAGTTCAATAATATGGGTATATGATCCATACCAGATATTAAAACACACTGTAGAACTTTGATAATTTGACCAATAAGAAACATTTGAGTTTTTTAAAGTGGAAATTTCAAAAAATCAAGTCAATATGCAACTCCTCAATATTGACGATTTGGTGAGTTTTTACAGTGAGTGTTATTAGTACACAAGAGAAAAGATTCAAGTGGAATAGACAAATATTTGGAACATTTCAAGGAATTCTTGAGCAGAACAAGTGATTGTCTTAATCTATTAATGCTACTCTATTTTAATTACACAAAAACTCCACTGTAATAGAAAAAACTAGTTGAAAGGAAATTTGTAAAACATGATAGTTTAATTGCATTTAGTGGATAAAAGTATTTTTACTTATATTTGAAGTATTTAACGAATATATATTTCCAACAAATACTTGGCAGAATCTAGTAAAATAATAAATTAGTAAAATATTTAAGATGATACTATCTGCCAAAATGCAAGTGTTACTGAAAGACCTAGGTGCTAGGGTTATAATATTCACTGAGTAATATCTGATGCATGTTCTTTAAATTAGCTTCATGTATTCTTAGATTAAAATGATTGTATAGTATTGAAAAACATAGCAATGAAAAAAGACAAATATTAGCACTCACCACCTGCAGTTTCTGGCTCATCATTTTCTGTAGATTCCCTTTCTTCAACTACTATCTCCATTTCTTCTTTATGAGCGGCTATTTGATACCCTTCAATTTCATCTAAATCATTTTCACTTTTGGAAACATTTTCAATCTCATTGCTGTCATAATCCTAAAACATTAGATCAAAACATGTCTAAAAGAAGTATTTTTTTAAATGATCACTATAGAAATTTCAAAATTCAAAATTATGTGTAATAACATTCATTATTTTCTAATGGCTTGGAAATGTATATTAAGACAGTGTATAAAAACTGTACCATAGTGTAATGTAAGAGATAGTGAAGGAAGACAACCTGAAGGTATAGTTAGGTTAGTTAGTTTAATTAGCTGAAGGCTAGACAGGAACAAACAAACTTCTTTCTTTATTTCTTATTACACTTTTAAAATATCCCACTTCCACAGTTACGCATTGTTTTTAATTTTCGGAAATATTCCTTTTCATATCAAGAATAACATATAAAACACAAAGAAGGACATTATATGAAACTGCATGCTTGAAGAATTCAAAATAAAACTGAAAACTTGAAGTGTTGCTGAAATGATGCAACAGAATGGAGGCTTAAATAGATAAATAACGTGTTAAAATAATTGATAACTAAAAATATCTACAAGACTAACAAAGACTATAATGGTAATAATAAATATATAATTTTAAAAAGGAGATTTTTTATCTCACATTTATACCAGGGGATAGTCAGTACCAACAAATAGCCTTACATAGTTCAACTAAGCTCCTTTTTTTTCAAAATTACTAACCTCTCCTACCCGCATATGATGGGACTCCCCAACTGTATTTTAAATGAAGCTATGACGGCTCTCTCAATAAAGGCTAAGAAACATTTGTGTCCACAATGTTAGGAATAACTTTTTACCTGCACCTCTACTTACTAGGCTTACGCTTGTTAGTGTCCCCAATACAACTTCCTTGGCTACCATCTTAAATTTACTCACGCCTATTATTTTTTTATTTAGCACCATGTCCTACTACCCGTTCGGGTTATACGCTTAAGTACTAATTATGCTAATAGATTAGGGATTGGGAAGGTTGAATTTAGAGGAAGTGAACCCACATTTGCATGGAGGGAGAGTGTAAAATTATTTAGGGTAAAAAATCAGTTCACCTGACCGAGATTTGAACCACGATCTCCCCGTCCATGGCAGTCTAGCTCAACACGACTAACGCGTTAGCTAACTACACCACCGAGGCGGGTTACTCACGCCTATTAAAATAGGCCTAATTCCTTATATTATTATAAATACCTCACCAATACAATCTTAAATTTCACTTCAGGAACCTGCTGAGGAAAAGGGACTAATGCCCAAACCACGAGCTGAAACTGTATCTGTGACAAAATTATCCACTTGTAAACTTTCTAAAACCGAAACCAGTGTACTGGCCAAGGGACTGCCATTTTCACCCAACACGTATTTTGCCCTCCTCACTCTGGTACAAAATACATTAGCCTATATGTGCACCCTTAGACTCAAATTTAACTTCTAAAACATCCCTTCTAACTCTGACCCTGAGAAAATAATTGATCAAGCCCTCACGATACAGACTATACTCTTGAGCAATACATCACCTATTTTCTATCGAAGGGGTCATACATAAACCACTGAACGCTTTGAGGAAGGGGTGTATGGGGGAGCTCTAATGTTTAAATGATGTTACATGGGGGGAGAGTGGGTACATCAAAGTGTTACATAACCCAGATCTTATGCTCCAATTCTAATGTTGAAAAATAATATTATTGTTCATGTTTTCAGATTTAATAAACATACTTATAGATACCTTTCAAATATCTATGGCAGTAAAAATGCAAGTTTAGCACTTACTTTTTATTTCAGTATTTCAAATGCGCTTAGGTGGCATTGTTTGAACGAGAGTAAGAACGCCAAGCACATTTAATAGCACATATTTTCATGCACATGACAGTGACATGTTTATACTTACAGCGCTTGTTTGGACTTGTCCAATCCACTGACCCCCTTACATGCTTTTAGTTGGATAGTGGCTGTCTGTTGCAGCGAGTTTAATTTATAAGTATAATTAAGTTTGAGTATAATTTAGATTCCTATTGCAAATTATTTTATATAGGCCGTGAATAATCGCTTGTGTTTTTACAAATACATAAATGTCTTCGAAAAGAGGAGACGTATTCATTGCTTTATTTAATGTGCATTAAAAGCAATATCCAGAAAAAACCGCGAAAGTCTCAAAAAGATATTGTATTGAAATGAAACAAGGAAAAAGTAAATCATTTATCTAAAGGTAAGTTTGAGGAGTCCATCAATAGTGTTATTTCTTTATAGCAGCATCATATTATGAGGAAAGCTTCAATTATCCTTAATTATTTTCAAAAGGTAGGTGTATTTAAGCCTTTATGTGTGTGTATATATTTAAATGCAACTACTATACACCCCCTACAGTGGCAATATGGCCTAAGGTGTCATTCTTTCAGTAGACTAGACAGCCAATGACATGAAGATGGGATTTAAATCCTAGTTGGGTCTACTGAGGACTGCTTTTCCTAAATGCCCCCCCCCCCTCCTCCCCGGCATGTTTTAGATTAACTTTAAAACTCTACCTTACTCATTCCTACTCCATAGAGTGATTATAAACGCTTATAGCCTGAACAGGTAGTAAGATGTGGAAATAAATAATGATAATAACTACTATACAAGATGTGTTTGGTTACTATTTTGTATGCATTTTGTACTGTGATGTAGTCTAATTGTATTTATTATATTTATATTTTACTATTCTTATCTAATGGAATAGGAATGAGGAAGTTAGAATTTTAGGAAAAACTAACCCTATTTCAGTGGAGGGAGAATACAGTACCATTTAGAAAAAGCGACTGAGTACACCCAACCGGTATTCGAAACTCGATCTATGCTTCATTGGCCGTTAAGTCTTTTTTAAATCATTTATATTCAGGATTTAAAGTGGATTTTAAAAAGTATTAAATCTGAATCCCAATTTTAGTATTACAAAAACTTTCCTGTGAAATAATGACATTCAAACTTGGTGAGAAAAGTTACATAATATAGGGTGGGGGAGGAGGAGGCTGGCTAATTGTCTGTATGGGGGCAAAGTGGGGAGAGGGGGTAAAAAGGTAAAGAAAAAAGTGTTATATGGTTTATGGATGACTCATAACATGTCTGATCCACACTTCCCCAACTCTATGTCAAAAACCAAGAATCTAAATTTTATATAAGAGAAAGCAGTCAAATCCCTTCATGCCAACAAGAATATAATTAGTCTTCTTGCCGATAAAGGAACCACTACAGTTGTTCTGTATCAACACTTCTCCTATTTGATAGAAGAAGTGATGAATACAGTAACAAAATTTGTATAACAAGGAAGAGAAGGAACAAGCATGAGAGAGATATATACAACTTTCAACAACTAGGTTTATTTAAATTTAAACAGTTGATAGAATTACATATGGTTTTACCAGATCTTACACAAGACAATCTTTTGTTTATTGAGAGAAATTAAATCTTTTACTTTTGACATAGTTATCCCAATAGGGAACCTTTGAGTGAAACACCTTGGTTATACCTACAATCAACACTAGTAAGGTAGTCTATAATACGAATGGGTGTAACTTCTTAAAGTATAACTAACACACATTCCGCTATGTAGGAGCGTCTGCCTCAATTTAAATGGGAAGTGATTATTAATCTAAGGAAATTATTTGCTACATAACTCCACTCCAACCTGATGGCTCTGGGACTTTAACCTACAAAGTATATAAAATTACAGTTGACAATTTCTAGCACAAGAAAGTCCTAGTTTAAGGAGTTACAAAGTTGGTAGTTAAATGAGCTAGCTAGCATGGGTTAATTCCATAGTAAATTACAAGATACAAAGATTACGCTCCTAGAAGAGGAACTATAAGTTTACAAATAGTTCATTACAAGCTACCATAACTGTTGATACTATGGCCAGTCTACTCTTCATTAGTATTGCCTGGTCATTCAATAGCATATTTAACATTCTACCCATGTCTGGAAACACTATATCTAGTGCAAGCAGTTAAACATTAACAAATACAAACAGCGCCTGAAAGGGGTTGAACCAAATCAACTATACCCCGCGGGCCACTACTTTAGACTAGTAGCACACCCACAGGTTGAGCAGCGTAGAAAGGTGCACCATTAGAAATATTAGAGACTGGTTTCAATCAAAGACCAGATTAGGTTATGGAGCAAAGCAAGAGAGAACCTGATTTCCACCATTTTATGGTCCTAAGCATTAAGTTAGCCATAGCATGGCCATACAATACAGGGCAACTGGGTATCACCCAGGTATTTACAACTTTGTCTTATGAAAATAGAAAATAGAGAAAGAACTCTAACATTCAAAAATATGTCTTATGGGCATAGAAAAACAAGTCAATAACTCTGACATACAAAACTATGTCATATGGACATAGAAACATAGAGCACGATGACCCTAACAAAGATTACTAATCCAAATACGTATAGTAACAGATGTTGCTACATCTGCGGCGAGGAGAAGAGACCGCTGCCTCATACATCGTAATCACCAGTTGCTTAGTTTGCTGATCCTTGGGTCACGTCCAGGCTGTTCTTCCGATGAATGTTATAATAGAATACAAAATGTGAAGCGAGAGATGGCTGTTTTATACAAGAATGACTGACATATTCGGAAAGGGTAATTTACAAGGGAAAGGGGGGGTGGGGGAGTTAATTTCCTAAAAATTAGTCGAACAACAACTAGCGCCAGCAGAGGGCCGCCGAGTTTATCACAAGGAAACCACTCCTCAATATGTCTACGTCCAGCGAAGGTGCAAGATATTTGTTGGTTGTAGATCTTCTGAGCAGTGTAGAACCGTAGAACCGTCAACTGGGGCATTTTCCTCAAGTTTGAGCGTTTCCAGAAACATGATTTCACTGTGAGTATATATCTGCCCCCCCCCCCCCAACCCCCATTATTAGAATTTATTAGTTCTTATATTTATAATGTCGATCATATATATGGTATTTTGAGTGTACGTGTTAATGGGTTATTTAACATGTTACAGTTCTTAATCGCTTGGACTGTATTGCTGTTCAAGCAATAACCCAGCTTTCTGATCTCTCCACTTACAAGCTCCTCCAAGAAGACCCCACAATATGTTCAGTGCAAGGAAACTTTCACCTTAGTCTATAATGTTTCTTTCCACTAATAAACCTCAAACTGTTGTACTCTACCTTCTTTCCAAAATTCACAAACCAATCCTCTTCCCACAAGAACGTTCCATTGTCTCTGGATGTGGTTCCCCTACCAAAAAAATATCTAACTTTTTTTTTTTTACTCTCAACTACAACTCTTTGTAAAATAAACTGTCAATCATATATTCCAGACACCTAACATTTTTTAAACCACCTAAACCAAATTGGGAAACCACCCCCTGAATCCTTCTTAGTTACAATTGATGTCACCACTTTATGGAAGTTGCATTGCGCACTTCACACTCCTCCCTGATGAGTTCTGATAGAATTAAACTTAGGTCAAGGTATTGGGTAGTAATCGATTTTCTTCAAGAGGTAGCTTACCTCTTTGTCCAGTGGCAGCAATGTAGAGTGTGAACTGTGTTCATCTTTTCATTTTAAAAGCCATATAATGATTGTTCCCTTACATATGTTTTCTATTCACCTTTCCCGTACCTTCTTCCAAATATACATTACAAACTACCTCAAAGAGTGAAAAGGGATTTTTAAAAGTAGCTTGGTCATTATTTCCACTTTAAATTATTATTTCTGTTCCACTTTGAATTAAAAGAAAATTATGTTCCAATTTAATTTTTTTTTATATTTCACTTTAAATATTTTTGTTAACTTAAATCAATTCAGGGAAATTACCTTATATTATATGTAGTGTGGTTAAGCTCTTTAAGAACTCTCAGTTGGGTTTACGTAGATAATTGTAAAATAAAACTAAATTGAGAAGTTTTCAATACCTGTCCACTATATAAAAGAAAGTCAATTGAGCTCTGGTAAATCAATATTGTTATCAGAAAATATATATCATATTTTTAGCAACAAATATTACTATCTGTTTTGGTTATACACATAAAATAACAGATACAAATACAATTTTTATATAGGCTCCTTGATTAATATTAATAGTTATTAAATTTTTTCTCTGATTTATTTCAAGAAATAGTTTTTCCTGAATGAGTTTTGTGAAGGTCCGTTTTCCCCAAGTTTATCTTTGAATAACTTGAGATCCTCCACTTTTTTTTTCTTTCTCGCAATCTTACTGGTAGATAAAGTATTGTGATCGCCAAAAAAAATCAAGCTCAAGATTTTGATGAATTCTGACATTTTATGACCCCCCAGAATCTGAAAAAGGTTTTTTTTTTATTTCTGTCTTTCTCTACCTCAGACTAGAGACTTAATTACCAGTATTTTACTGATTGGGCTGAAACTTGGTATCCAGGATTTTAATAGGGAGGCCCTGAGGGGTTTTTGGAATTGGATATCTTACCCTAAAATTAAAGGTAGTTAGTTTACTGAATGGCAAAAAGAGAAAAAATACATTTTCTCAAAATTGGCTATAACGATTTTGATTAAAACTTGTATCTGTGAGTTGATTAAGATTATAGGCCTAAACAAGATGACTAGTTTAATTTTCCTATGAAAATGACTTTTAAGGTACTTTCCAGAAGTGTAAATTTTCTTTTCTCCACAACTATTTAAGATACTAAATTACTTATCATTGCAAAATTGTATGTAGTCCTATTAAAAACTAAAAACTTTTATTTGAAATATATCTTTATAAAACCAATAGTTTTGGAGATATTGGCAAATATCTTGATACCATTTTTTTGAGCTTTAGTTGTACACAGGGCTGGATCCAGATTATTTTCATAGGGGTGTCATAATTATAAATAACATAGTTAATTACAATGTTAGATTTCTGTTTAGAGCCATTTAATAGTTTATCATTCATATTTGATCTTATGCATGTTTTAAACTGTGGTCGTCCTACCAATATTTTTTTAAATGAGATAGTTTTTATAAATTATTTAGAGTGGCCCTCCTTAAACAGTTTTTTTGAAAAATGGTTCACTCTAGAAGCTATGTGTAGTACCCATCTTGATTTTTTTTAAATCATAATCTTTCCTAGATTATAAGCCATTTAAAGTGTTCCTCACCTAGAAATTTTTTAATTTTGGATGCCCCTCAAAGATATTTAGAGTGATCCTCACCTTAATTTTTTAGGATAGTAAGATCCTTCTAGAAGATAATATTTGAAGTGGTCTTCCACCAACAAAATTTTGAAATTGGAATTATTTTAGAAACTAGGCTATTTGGGGTGGTCTTCGCCTGAAAATTCTTCAAAATGACATACTTGGAGGTGTCCTCCCCTAGACATTTTTGAAATTTGTATGACCTTGAAAGCTATTTATAACTTTCCTTCCTGACTTTTTCTACCAGTTAGATGCCTAGTGTCTGGTAATTATATAAAGTAGCCCTCTCCGGCAAATTTTTGACAATATAATGCATCTAGAAATCATTTGAAGTTTGATTTAAGACCATCTTTCAGTATGATATTTGATAATATCAGAGGATTTGAAATATATTTAGGGGGGAATTTATTCCAGAGAAGGGCAAATTATTTCCAGGGGGCAGAGTCCCCCATAGTTCCATTGCTCCTGCTGTCCACACATACTCTATATTCGGTATTTGTGGATAAACTGCTTTCAGGCGATTATTAGTCGTCTTTGATATGTGGTAGTCTACCGTCTCTACGCGAAACCATGTTTGTTACTCGCTATGCATGACAAATATTCGTATATGAAAACAAATATTTGTTCCACACTTGCGTGAGTCTTATCAAATATTGAATAAACGTGGATGAATATCACACGTATGGACCCGGCTTAAGTGGTGTCTGCGAGTAAAAAGACAAAAAATTGTATAATATATCTATGTTGTATTTACTTGCTAAAGTTTGAACTTTCATTTTGTTTTTTTTGTATTAATTATATAACTTTCACAGGGGGGTCAACTGAAGATACTACTTAAGTTTTAATGCAATAATTTTCTAATTCTATGGATTAAGTAGATGAGTAAGTCACTCAAAAAGTTTGTTCTCTTTTCTTTACCCTCTAAGGGAAAATGTTTGTACAGCAATGAACTATCCTTATCATTTGAGACTCAAAAGTCAATATTTACCTTTTTTAATGGCCTAAATTTATAAATGAGGAATTTAATAAAAATGTGATAACCATTAGATTTGCAACCACTAATAAAGTGTCAAATATTTTAACCGAAAGTCAAAATTTTAACACGAAGTATTGACCCTTGTGGACACAACATAGATTTTTTCCGTCCAAATATATAAAGGACTTTAATTCTTTAAAAAGAAATCATAAAATTAAAATCAGGGAGTCAAAAATTTTTAACGTAAGTATAACACAATTTTTGCTCAGGTTTATTAGTGTATATTATTTTGTTTCACATATATTACGAGTTTTGAGTAATTGTCTCAATTTTTAAACAATAGAGTGTGAAAGTCCGTGCAGAGTTCTGTACTATTTATTTTTAAATAGAATAAAAGAATGTTTAACTTTGAAAAAATTGTATTAAAAGGTACGTATTTGGTTTTTAAAGTGTGTTCATAAGGACAGCTTGAATAAGTTAAGACCCACCTCAGTCGCCACATGGTCCAGCGTGCTACTCTTGCATCAGACAAGACTGCCAATGACTGGGAGATCAAGGTTTGAATCTTGGTCTGGTATACCTAGGTGGTATTTTCCAAAAAGGTTGTCCAATCTTTCTCCGTGTGAGTGTGGGTATACTTCCCCTAAATATAACCTTCCTAATCCCTAAAATCATTAGCGTAAAAGTACAGAGGTGTATAACCCAAACAGGAAGTAAGAAGAAATAGGTTAATCTGTATTCTACTACTAATTTGGATAATATATTAATCACAATAATAAAGTAGGGCTGAGGAAGAAAGAATTTAAAGGAAATATGCAAAATAATTAAGGGGATGCCAAGATTCAAACTATGGCTTCTCTGTCAATGGCAAAACAGATTAATTGACATTTAACTACATGCTAATCAATGTGGGCAGTAATTCTATATAGTGATATCACTCCAATCTATTCCCATATAAGGAAATATTTATTTGCACAGTAATAATTTTTATTTTATTGGTTTTCAACGGCTGTTCAGATTGTATGCATATGTACTAACTAAACTGTTAAATGAGAAAAAATTAATTTAAAAGTGTACTCGCATTTGTGTGGAAGGAGAGTAGAAAACTATTTAGGAAGATATACCCAACCGGGATATTAGACATTCAATCTCCCCTCATTGGTAGTCCACTCTATGACGAGAATGATTCCTTAGGCCATTCGATTACCAAAGCAAGTAGTTTTTGACTTAATACTTAGTTTATATAAAAAGGAATTACAGTAGCTCCATGGCTTCTTTGGTGCTGACTGAGAGTTCACAGCTGACTTCTGACAGTCAAAATTTAGGTATATACCTAAATTTTGACTGTCAGAAGTAACAGCTGCTAAACACATGTTTTTGCAGATCATATGGTTCGGCGTAAGGATACATAATTTGCTCTGGTAGCTTTTCAAAGTCGTCAGCTGTGAGCTGTCAGTCAGCACCAAAGAAGTCATGGGACTACTGTAGTTTGTGAGAATAGTAGTAGTAAGAGAAAACCACAGTGATAGGATTACAATTATAAAACAGCCCCCTTAATGCATTTGAATGAAATTCAAACCTCCATTTTTGTCAGCTTCAACCCAATTCATTGTAAGCTTAACACCTTAGACTATGTGACCACTCATGATGATGATGATTTCAATGTTTCTAACAAATTTAGTCCTTAAACATATAAATTGCTAGAGCTGTCACCAGTAATAATAGTAGTCAAAGCGTAAAACCAAACAGGTAGTAAGACACGGTGCTAAGTATTATTAGTGATATAGTAAGTAGTCAGTCGGAAATTTCTTAAGCCAATTTCTTTCAACCTGTTCATCCTAAAGTGCAAAAGTTTAAGTTCGAACACTACAGTTCAGTATAATATTTTTAATTATCAATAAAGTGAATGTAGTCAAACAAATTAATAAGAATAAAGCTTGTTAATAAACACTATCCTAATTGATTAATTTTATTACTTTCATTTTATGAATTTCTAACAACATTATAATAATCTCTTATTAAATGTTCAAATAATTTTTCAAAAAAACTAAAGTTCAGTCCCCCTCAACCTAACCTGCTCCCTTACAGTAATCAAAATGCTTTTAGACTAGTGAGAATGTTGAAGTTAAATACACAAACCCCACACCTTCAAAGCATACAATCACATGTGAATGTATTTTCAATTTAAATATATTTGTTTTTATGCGCAATGCCTAGCAACCTAACTGATAATAAGAAAACAATTGATTAATTTTAGTAATCTATCAAGTAAAAAGTAAAAAATTACATGTTGACAGAGAAATTGTAGAGCTAACAAAATTATTTTTGGTAGGTAATATATTATAATAACTTAAAATACATATTTACAAAGTATTATGGGTACTTAATATTTAATAATGTATTCCATTAATGTAGAACTATATAGAAGATATTTTTATACCTTACATGGAACAGTTTGGGCAATAAAAAGATTGCATCGGCACCGCTGACAACCATTCAT
Organism: Timema cristinae; assembly: GCA_039000515.1. Classification (NCBI taxonomy): domain Eukaryota; kingdom Metazoa; phylum Arthropoda; class Insecta; order Phasmatodea; family Timematidae; genus Timema; species Timema cristinae. The sequence goes on along the minus strand of JBCFYV010009882.1, from coordinate 17,077,322 downwards.
TTCAAAAATATTGTTTTTAATGAATGGGAAATGAGAAAAATGTCTTTGTTGGGCTCAAATCAGTAATTTATGTATGTAATATGAACTAAGTAAGAACTAGTGTGGCTACCATGCATCTGTGTGTCCATTTAAAGTTGTAAACTAATGAATTAATTTCAACCAAAATTTAAATAAATATGGCCACTCCCCAAAACACCTATGGATTTGGTTTTGACCATTCATTAGTCAACAACATGGGGGCAAAAGGGGTCCCAGTTTTAAAAACAAAAATATAATCATTGTCATTTTGTTTCTAATATAAAACATTAGGTGTTTAGTTAAACTTATTAAAATACAAATATAATCATGCACGTGTTTGGTGCTATAACAAAACATTAAGTGTTTATATATACTTGTCAAAATGTCATGGCTTCATTTCAGGCATCATATAATAAAAATAAACATTAGAAGCAGTCCTAACATACAATGAAATATATGAATAAAACAAAAAGTGTACAAATTTTAGGAAAAATCTAAAAATGCTATGTGACACTGATAGTGTTGTTTCTTACAGTTTTGGACTAAAGCCGATTTCAACTAAACTTTGTGCATGTACCCAGCCATGACACTTACAACCCAACATTAGTCTTTTACAAAGTAGTACTACAGTCCCTGTACTGAAGTCCCACAAAAGTTTTCGTTCTGATTTATCTAAGAAATACACCCACCTAGTATAGACGTCAGAACTCTAGAACAACTTGGGTAGACATCACCATAGTCTGGAACAGTTTTTATATACCTCATTTTTCAAAATGTCTGCCATTAATTGGATTTCTCAGCATATATCTGCTCCTAGAGCACATAAAATTATGATTTTGGTTTCTAAATGTATGTTTTTACGATAAAGGAAATCTTTTAAAGGATTAATAATATCACGCAAGTGTTGGATGTTGCAATAAACAGTTTTTTTAAAATTAGTATTAAATCAATCTTATAATAAAAAGTAGCATGAAAGACTTGCTTATTTAACATCAATGTGTTCTTCGTGTCAAGTTGATGAATGTTTCAAATGATTATGAATAGATTCTGACCAAGAACTTTGAACGAAACTGGCATCTGCTGTTTGGAAAGAACAAGTTTCAGTTGAGCTGAAAAAGTGCATTATTTGTCAAAATGTTTATTTCAGCACAACGATTACCAAAAGTGCTAATGGCAGAAATAAACGAATATGAGAAGCAGCTGATATTAGAGATGATGTGATTGAAAAAAAGGACTATTAAGATAAATGAAGATAATTTTGTTTAAATTTTGTCTAATAAGTGTTACAAATTATATACTATGAAAATAACTTTATACAAAATAGATGAAAAACAAGAGGGAGAGATGACGTGCACACTATTGAAACTGTAAAATCATACACACCATGTGTACCAAGGACTGCAGATCCACCAAGAGAGCCTCTCTCTTCAGTTAGGCAATCTACATATGTAATATATATTATATTGACAAAGTCATACTGGTGTATGGGAGAAGTTATGAATAAGTGAATCCGGAGGAGCAAAAAAGATTTTATTATTATTATTATTATTATTATTATTATTATTAGCACCGTGTCTTACTACCCATTCGGGTTATACGCACTTACGCTAATGTGTAATGGTAGGGTGATTGTGAGATGAAATGGAGGACCTACAGTTTAACGTGGGATCCGAACCACGGTGGAGGCCTGGCATTCCCCACATTCACAAGATGTCTTGTCAGAGGTGAAGGAAGGGTTTGGAAAAAGATTTTAACTGCAGCGCTTATTTTTTCAAGATGTTTACAATCATATGGCTGATCTGGAATCACTATCTCAAATATTTGGTGCTGACATAATGTACAACAAAACATGTTTGAAAGGATATTTAAAATTGTATGAATAAAGAAGAAATAAACCCAAGGATCAAACACGAATTTCTGCAAAAGATGTGGCATTTTAAAATGTGAACAAAATTACTAGTCCTAAGCTTCAAGAGGTATATGCCTTCTCACTGTCCAAGATCCGTGATCTGATTAATAAAAAGGTAGGAGAAGACACAATTTTTTTAAAAAAGTTAAAATTAGGCTCCAAAAACACTATGGAGAGGATATATGTTTCAGTTCTCCTGATCATAAAAAAGAGCCCTTGATGATGTATTCTTCAAGTCTAGGATATGAAGAAATTATTTGACATGTGCAAAAGTAGGTAACATAAAATCAACTGCAAAGGATATCAGAGAAGATCTAGAGGAAAAACTTTTGGACTTTAAAACAAATTCTGTGATTCAGAATAGCTGAAAACATTGTGGGAGACTTTTCATATTCCAGATGAACTGTTAACATTTTAATCCGCATTTTTCAATGTTAACAAATGACTTCTGATATTGAATAAATTTTGTGATGAAGACCCGGACTAATCAGAACAAAACGCAACAAAAAAGAACAATAATAATGAAGAAAGTAATTAAAAAGAAAATAAACTACATTTAGTGAAAGAAAAGAGTTGTTTGCGCAGACATTTTATTCCAAATGCTATATTATTATCTTCCCCATGGAAAGCAACAGACACCTCTACATCTCTACAAGACAATTTTGGTTATACAATATACGAGAAGTGAAAAAGTAGAGATTTAATTACATGCATTAACCAAGCATTAGTTTCAGTGAGATACAATGAAGTTTTGAGAAAAAGGAAACAGTAAGTATCCTAGGCCATGCCAACAAGTGATGAAGGAAATCCACCAATGCTTAGCCACTTTGACAAGGAGAGCTTCACTATCACTGCCATTGACAATTTTGATCATGAAGATAGATTTAAAAAATCCAGCACCCATGCTTTGCATGACACAGTGACTGTCTTTTTTCAAGTGTACCCTGGTTCAACAAAGTCCCAAAAATAACTCAACCAATTTAAGTCAAAGAAGTCAATAAAGAACTTCCCTGTCAAAGACTCTTGATATATAAAAATCGTGTCTACCAGACAGTTTCACTGTAGAAACATAGAAAACACTTAAGAGTAACATGATCAAATTGAGTTTGCAATCAATTTAGTCAGACATGGCATCTATGAACATAAAAACAATGGAGTGGTTCCAAAATGATCTTGATGTCTTTCTTTAGTCACGATGCCCACACCACCCCTTATGCATGTTGGATTCCTGCCTTTAATTCCAAAACCAGTCATAGATCTGTTCATAATTAATGTAGTCAGATTTACCCATTTTCTTAGATGAGGGTGTTTACCATATTATAGTTGATATTGTTATGAATCAGTAACCTACATGAGTTTCCTAACATAGTTCAAATGCTCAGAAACTTCCTCTATGCAAAGGTTTTGATGCATATTACTTAGATATATTTAAGCTATCTACAAATGGCCTGGAGGAAAGGTGGATAAAGGTAGAAGTGGTAGGAAAAGTGTGTTATGCACCCCTCCACAAATTATCCAAATATCTTTGGGATACTTTTTCTGGTGTTTTGATAAAGGGCCATGCCCTGGTTGTGGAAATACTAGCAAAATAGAAACAAGATCCTCTGCCTTGAAAGTATCCTTAGAAAAATTAATTTTGGGATTTGTTTAAGAGAATACGTAATCTGAAGAAACACTTGACAAAGAATAAGAACACCTTGTGCAAGTAGTTTGATGACCTGTGATATTCATTGCAAGTACACCAAGATATATCCAAACTTCCACCCTCATATTTCTGTATGAGAAATGGACAGTAGAGAAGGTGCTTCTTTTGTCTTCAGGAGTACTTAACTGTTTCCAGCATAGAAACTTTACTGACCAACTGCTTCATCCAAGAGACTTTGGATGATATGAAAAATTAAATGGCATTTTAAAGCCTGAATTATACCTTAAAACAATGTGCTATGAACTACTCGTACATTGCACATGCCCAAATTGTGGTACGGTTTAAAATTTGTGGCTTGCACAGAATACTGTAAAAGTAGAGAACATTGTAAAAGACTATAATTGAATGCTTTGACTTAAGTTTTGATATATTTTATAATATTATAAAAGTAGAATTCAATATAAAATTACAATGAGGGTAGTTGAAATTAAAGTTGAAATAATGATTATAATAACAATATTAATGTATTACAATATAACCTAAAAAGAACTGAATGTGGATTAATTAGATATAAATTGATTAGATAAAAGAATATATTGACAATGGATATGATTTTACAAGAATAGGACCATCTTACATAAAACATGAATATATAACATATTAAATAAATAAATAAATTAAAAATTAAAAAACATAATATTTTAGGTTAAGATGGATAAGTAAATATGGCAAGAATCAAAAAATATAATATTTATGTAAATTATTGATTGTTGAGGATTGATAATGATGATTTAAAGTTTATATTTTAATACTGAATTCTGGCTTATCTGTTTTAATGCCCTTGTTCCTTTTTTTCTTTATGGCTGGTGTAGTTTCAGAGAACAAATTTGGACTCTGTTCATATACAGATGGTTATATCACACCTTCTAAGATCAGTTTCAGTTCTTCAATAATGACAAACTTATATTAAAGGCGTTAATTGCCTGATGATGGCGTCGTATTGACACGCCGAAACATGTAGCAACTTGGGCTGAAACTACACCAGCCATAAAGAAAAAAAGGAACAAGGGCATTAAAACAGATAAGCCAGAATTCAGTATTAAAATTTAAATGTTAAATCATCATTATCAATCCTCAACAATCAATAATTTAATAAATATTTTTTGATTCTTGCCATATTTACTTATCCATCTTAACCTAAAATATTATGTTTTTTAATTTTTAATTTATTTATTTATTTATTTAATATGTTATATATTCATGTTTTATGTAAGATGGTCCTATTCTTGTAAAATCATATCCATTGTCAATATATTCTTTTATCTAATCAATTTATATATAATTAATCCACATTCAGTTCTTTTGAGGTTACATTGTAATACATTAATATTGTTATTATAATCATTATTTCAACTTTAATTTCAACTACCAACATTGTAATTTTATATTGAATTCTACTTTTATAATATAAATACGTTTCCTTACTACAATACATCATGTTCTTCATGAATATTATATAATGTTAGTAAACATTTAAATGAGTTCATTAAAACAGACTTTTTAGTTTATGACATCCGTTTTGTGTTTAAAGTGCAAATTCTCTAGTTAAATCTTTTGTTAAATGTAGTTCTAGTTTCTATTGTTTATTTTATAAATCAAAATAAACCTGTTTATCCTAACATCCAACACTTTCATGGCATTTTTAATCCTAAAATGGAATTACTTGACCCCAAATATATATATATACCAAAATCTATAAGTATATGTGCTTTAGGAGCAGAGATATGTTGATACATAATTAATGGCAGCCATTTTGAAAAATGGTGTCTATAAAAATTGTTCCACACTATGGTGATGTTTACCCAAGTTTGTTTTTCTGGTTGCCTGAAGTGTGTCCTAGGTGGCTGTATTGGTTAAATAAATCAGAACAAAAATTTTTGCAGGACTTCAGGCCAGGGACAGTAGTATAGGACATATCATTCTCAGTCCATGATTTACCTTTAAATGCCATGAGCATGTCCATAAAAGCTTAAATGAGTTGTTTTTCCCTTTCTTTTTCTCCATGTATCATTACCCATTTCTTCCTATTAAATGCACTATCTAAGAGTGCTACTAAGCGAAAGTTTGAAACACTACATTCTCTTACTAGCATAGATGACGGAAGGCATTCACATACAGCTGACATGATTCAAGTCCACAAGTATGGCACAGCAATTCACTCTTGCTTATATATATGGGCTGAGGAGAAGGCATTCAATAGTTTTGTGGCATTATAAAAATGTGGAAGATGTAAATTAAATGGGTAATTAATATTTATTTATAAATGTGAATTTGTTATATAATTATGAAAAGAAACAACTCAAGTGTGTAACAGGTTGTCATTATGCATGCCAACTATAAACTGATAGAGTCGCTGTTTCTTGAATTCATATGTCATTCTACCAACAAATCCTGAATCTCAAATATGAATCTTAGAAAACCTGATAAGTATAAGAAATTAATCCACACAGATATTTTTTTTACTCCTGTTCTGATTTTGTTTATATTAATCTTTAAGTTTCCCTGGAATCTAAAAATCATAAGTAAATGATCAACATTGTCTTGTTTAATTGGTAATCCAGATTTAGTTAACTAGCACAGCATTGGTCTTGGCTCTGGATATTAATTTTGTTCTATAATTATGTTGGGCTAAGCCAAAAGTAAGCATCAAAATTGTTTTCAAAATAGTATTCAAAATTTAAATTTGAATATTCAAATATTTTATGAATCTTCAATCAGAAATTTGATCGAGTCCTCAAATATACTTGTGAAATTGAAGGACACATTCTAATGAAAACATACCTCATCACCTTCATCACCATCTTCTTGAGCTTTGTGGTGATCTTTAGCAATTTTAACCTCATAGCCCTCAGCTTCTCCACTGTCTGCTTGCTCTTCTTGCTGATCTAAGGTATTATCCTCATAATCCTCATTTTCTTCACTCTCTAGCTGATCCTCAGGAAAATCTTCCTCGCTAGATTCATCGTCTCCACTATTAGATTCTGAGCATACATAAAATAAATACTCAGTGATTTATATGATTGGAAAACTTTGATCAAATAAAAATAGATTGAACTCTCCTTGAATCTATACTAATATTATAAAGAGGAAAGATTTGTTTTTTTGTTTGTAATGGATAAACTCAAAAACTACTGGACCGATTTTAAAAATTCTTTCACCAATATAAAGCTACATTATCAGCGAGTAACATAGGCTATATTTTATTTTGAAAATTTAATTTATTCCTCATAAAAATGTCGATAATATATTATATAGTGAAACAATAGCCGGAACTATTGTTAATGCATTTTAGTGAGGATAACACCTCTCCGATATCATATTCTGAAAATTGAAAAATGACACCTGACCCGTGTCCAGGTGTCATTTTTCAATTTTCAGAATATATTATATAGTCGTTGGAAAAAAAAGTTGTTGAAGGGAAAGTGGGGTTGGTGAAGGGGGCGGGGTGGTAGGGGTGAGGAAAGAGGAATGAGATGAAAATAGGAGGGAGGATAAAAAGAGGAAGTGGGCTATACAGTGATGGTAGGACTGTATTTTAAAAAAAAGTAAAAAAAAAGTTTTATTTTTATATTGAAATGATGGATGATTTGAAGCTTTGTTTTATATGATTCTTTACAATATTTTTTATGGGGAAGGGGGCTAGTAGTTAGATATAGATACTAGCTATTAATATAAAAACATAATTATGATATAAGAAACTAGGCGGTAAGTCCATGACAAATTATTTATTGAAAATCCCAGCAAATGAATGTGATTGTGTTGAAATCAAATAGGCTGTATAATAAAAAATCCTAATATGCTCTTAGTTACATTAACTTTGGCCTTCTTAACACCCAGAGTATTGAAAGAAAAAAGTATGATAAGAAAAGCAAGTCCCTTCATTGATCATTTTTACCAAGCTTGTGGCATCGTTTGCACATGAACACAACATGTCCCTTGTTTGGCCGGATAGATGTGTTATTTGAATTAAAAATTGATGCAAATTCCTAATGTGCACTTTGCATCAGGTTATGATTCAAGTAATTCGCTCTCTAGTTATTTGCGAGTTCGTGAAACGGGTTTGCTCACAATTCAAACTCGTTGGTATCTGTGTTAACGGTATTGTTTCTAGTTCTTTAATCACAAAGTTTAGCTATTATATCAAAAATGAGTTCTTCGAGCAACCTAGCTGTGAAAGAAATACTTATTGGTAGAGAAAATTATTCTAGTTGGAAGTTCGCAATGCGTGCCCCTACTGAAACTCGATTTATGGGAAGTAATTGAGCCTGAAGGAGCAACAGTTCAATACAAGAAGAAATAGGATAAGGCTCTTTTGAAGATAATTTTGTCAGTTAACCCTGTAAATTATTCGCATTTGAAGGATGGAAAGACTGCTGCAGAAGCATGGTCTGGTCTTGAAAGAGCATTTGAAGACTCTGGACTAACACATAAAGTTGGTTTGCTTAAGGACCCTTGTCACAACGAAACTAGCCAAATGCAAGTCAGTTGACACATATTGTGACCAAATTATTTCAACCGCCCATAAATTAAATAAAGTGGGGTTTGAAGTTAAGGATGAATGAGTCGGGACTTTATTGCTTGCAGGTCTTCCTGATGATTACCATCCGATGATAATGGGCCTCAAAAGTTTGGAGATCAAAATCACTGCTGATTCAGTTAAAGTAAAACTTTTACAGGAAGTAAAAGTGCAAGGTAGTTCTGAAACACCAGATAATGAATTGGCACTTTATGAATCTAAATCTAACCATAAGAAGAATAATGATCCCCAAAATGTTTTATCTGTAAATGGACAGATCATATTGTTAAGTTTTGCCGTTACAAGAAGAAAAATATGAAAATATGACAATTCCTAAAATAGGAAGATGGACAAAGACCAAAGTCAAAATAGGCCTTCCTGGCATATTATTCTAGCAAAAACAATGCAGTGAAAGCTAAATCAGCATGGTAATTAGATTCGGGCGTATCTGCCCATCACTACAGATAAAAATTGCCTAAGTAGTTTCATTGTTAAAAATGCTGAAATTACTGCTGCTGATAACACTGTCCTGATTGCTGAAGCCATTGGTAATGTAGATATAGAGTTATTAGCAGAAAAAGACAGTATAGAAGTAGAGGCAAAGGATGCCTTATATATTCCGGATGCTGTCGTAAATTTATTTATCTGTTATCAGAATTGTCCACGAAGGTCGTGTTGTTTGTTACCTTTGATAAAAATTGTGGACATGTCCTTAATAAAGATGGTGGAATTGTTGCCACAGAAAATTTGGAAAATCGTATATATAGACTAAATACCATTGATGAAGCAAAAAATTTGTCAGCTTTTTTGTAAAAATTGAGATTTTGTTTTGCACCGTCGGCTTGGTAACCTCAATCGTCAAGGAATGCGGAAGCTAAGTGGTATACCAACAGGCATGGATAATGAATGTCGTTGATAGTCCTTGTGAATTAAGTATTAAGGGTAGTACAAACTAGACTAATCTTTAAGCAAAGCAGCAAAAGACGTAGCAATGATGTCTTGGAGCTCATACATTCTGACCTATGTGGGCCAATGAAATCTCTCTCTGTCAGCGGAAGCAAATATTTCTAAACATTTGTTGATGATCATTCCCGTGAAAATTTTGTATATTTTTTTAAGGAAAAATCACAAGTTGCTGATGCCTTCGATGATTTCAAATCCCTTGTAGAAAATAAAACTGGCAAGAAAATAAAAAATTTCACTCCGATAATGGGAAAAAATATGTTGGTAAAGAGTTTGAGAACAAACTTAATTTGGCTGGGATTATTCATCAACTAACAGTTCAACATCCACCAGAACAAAATGGCATCGCCAAAAGGACTAACTGAACACTTGTTGAAAAGGCGAGAACTAGGTTTTTTGATGACAATCTACCAAATAAATTTTGGGCCGAGGTTGCGACTATGGCAGCTTACTTAGCCAACAGGTTCCCACAAAAAAAAATTGATGACAAAACTCCTAATGAAGTGTGGAGTGGTGAAATTCCTGATTTATCCCATCTCAGAATTTTTGGGTGTGAAGCCCTCATGGCCCAAAAGTTTGTCGAAAGAAATGAGACCCTAAATCTCAGAACTTTTGTGGGTTATTGTGAAAATACCAGAGGCTATCGACTGATTAACCCCAAGAACGTTACAATCACCATTAGTAGAGATATACGAGGGCAGTTCGGAAAGTAACCTCAGTTTGGCTGTAAGTAAAAAACTTGCATAGAAAAAATATTTTATTATATACATCTTAAAACTACAGCTTTTTATTATTTTTCAACATAGTCACCATTTAAATTTAAGCATTAGTCATAGCATTTCACTAATTTACAAATTCCTTCTTCATAAAATTCAGACGTCTGGGCACGTAGCATATTTTCCACAGCATTTTGAAGTTCGTCGTCATCGAAGTGCTGCGACACAAGCCACTTCTTCATGTGAGTGAAGAGATGAAAATCACTTGGCGCCAAGTCGGGGCTGTAAAGGGGATGATCAAAAACGTCCCATTGGAATTGCTTTAAAAGCTCTTGAGTTTTTCGAACACTGTGAGGACAAGCATTGTCATGCAAAAACACAACACCGAACGTCAGCATACCGCGAAGATTGTTTTGAATGGCTCGCTTAAGTTTCTTCAAAGTTTTACAGTAGAAATCTGAAGTGATCATCATACCCCGTTCCATAAATTCAACCAGCAAAATTCCCTTGGCATCCAAAAAAACCGTAGCCATAACCTTCCTCGATGACAAAGTTTGGCGGGCTCTCTTCGGCTTGCATGGAGAATTGGTATGGCTCCAAGCCATCGACTGTTGTTTCGTTTTGGCGTTTACGTACGCCACTCAAGTTTCGTCACCAGTGACAATTCTTTTCAAAAAACCTACTTCCGCGTTGTACCATGAAAGGAAGTCTAAGGCAGAGCCCATTCATTTGGTTTTGTGGACCTATGTAAGCAATTTTGGTACCCACCGAGCACAGAACTTTGGTATCCTAATTTATTGGTGACAGCCTCGTACAAAACTGTATGATACATTTGTGAGACAAGCAGCCCACAGTTCTGGGTTTTATAATTTTAGTGGGCCTACACAAGCTTGCATTCTAGATAAAGCTAGCACAAAACTATATATGTTCTTTTATTTCATTGATGATTATATTATAAAACATATGAAGGAGCATACTAATCTATATGCAAGGAATATAATAGTTGGTCTTAGGGCACAGAATAAGCTTACCATAAGATCTATATACATATATATATATATATATATATATATATATATGAGCAACGATTTCATTATTAGAGGTACAGAAGTTTCTGGCATTTATACTACACATGACCATAAGTTCACGCCCAGACATTCAACTTCATTGGTCGACGAATTCACAGTATTGTTGTTCATTTTGTCCAAATGTTCTTTCGAGAGACAGGTTCATTTCAATATTGTCAATGTTTCACCTGAATGACAATTCTACAGAAAAAAATAAAGGTGAAGATGGCTATAATGCACTACATAAGGCCCGACATTTTTTGTATAAAATTTTAATTAAATTCAAAGTCATTTCAGCAGTTACTATAAAAGAAGAAATCTGTCCATTCAGAGGAAAATTGATATTCAAAGTGTATATGCCTCAAAAAACAAATAAATATGGTTATAAACTTATGCTGGCAGATTTTAAACCTGGATACATTAATAATTTTGATGTACATACATGTAAATGATTTATTGTATTTGAATGGCAATGAGATGTTTTGATTGATTATCTATTTATGAATATATATGTTTAATGGCTTTTTTGCTATCAATAATCAAATAATGGACTTTATTATGGATAGAATAATTATGGCAATTGAAATAAATTCTTCATCAGAAGTTAGTTAGGTGCTTGTAAGATATATAACTTGAGTTTGTTTAGTCAATTTATATAAACCAAATCTTTGATTTTATTTTTTCCCCTTACAATGAATTTAAAAACAAATTAAAAAAATAATTCAAAAGCATTAGTATCAACTATTATTCTAAGTTTTCTTTATGTAATCATGTGTTTTTACTACTTGTGTGTGTACATATACCGTATTGGCACAAAAATAGGCTGCCCCCGAATATAGGCCGCACCCAAAATTTTCGACAACTTTTCGAGGAAAAACAATATTCCCAATTGAATATGATCAGTGTATTAAATCATTTGAAAATAGAAATTGTTTAATGGTAGGTGCTTATACTTAAAATTAAGTTACATAAATAAAATTCCTTTCATAGAAAAAACTCACAATATTTACACTTAAAATAATGTCACTTGGAAATAAAAAAGTAAGTTATTCATACTCAAATTGAATCGCTTGGGAAAAAAAAGGTAAGTTGTTCATCTTAAAAATGAGGCCACTTGGAAATTAAAAAATAATGATACACTTAAAATGTGATCACTGAAAAAAATAGGCCAACAATGAGACACTTTGAGAGGAATTAAAAATTATTCATCAGTATCACTTTCTTCACTCTCATTGGTCTCCTCTGGATGTTCCTCCCACAAAATATCATCTTCTGTGCCATCCATCTTATTGGATAGGCAGCATTTCTTAAATCCGTGGACAATGAATTCGGCAGATATCCATCCCCAAGCAGTTAATATCCACTTGCAAAGCAGGTTCAAAGAAGGCTTCTTAATTTTGCCACTAGGGGTTAGGGGATGATCTCCTGACAAAAGCCAATCTGAATACTCTCTTCGGAGGTTGTCCTTGAAGGGTCTGTTCACAACCACATCAAGTACTTGTAGTTGTGAAGTCATACCTCCTGGAATAACAACATGATCTGAATTTGTTGCCTTGACTTTATTTTTTACATCTGGAGTAAGATGCCCTTTGAATGCATCAAGCACTAGCATTGCCTGCTTTTTTTAGAAGAGTGCCAGGCCTCCTATTCCACACCACTGCTAGCCAATCGCACATTAATTCTGCTGTCATCCACCCCTTTTCTTGACACCTGACAATGATTCCACTGGGCAGGGTTTCTTTTGGGAGGGTTTTTCCTCTTAAAATTACATACGGGGGTAGCTTCCTACCATTAGCAGTTACAGCTAACATAGCTGTAATGCGCAATTTTTCATTGCCAGTGGTCTTTACAACAATAGATTTGGATCCCTTTTCATCCACGCAAGTATTACTTGGCATGTCGAAATACACAGGTGTTTCATCGGCGTTTCCAATCTGACTAAGAAGATAGTTATTTTGTTTACGGAGACTAATTACATATCGTTGATATTTCACCAATTTCTCTGCATAGTCAGTGGGCAACATTTGCGCTAGAGAAGTTCTTCGTCTTAGTGACTCCGCATAGTCAGTGGGCAACATTTGCGCTAGAGAAGTTCTTCGTCTTAGTGACAGATCACTTCTGCGCATGAATCTTCGGCACCACCCAAGGCTTGCCTTGAATTCCCTATGTGGCACTTGTAGCTCTCTTGCAATTTCTTGTGCCTTCAATCTGATTACGTCGCGACTTATTGGACATTCATCACATCTTTTTTCCTTTACAAAAGAAAGAACACGCGTATCAATTTCAGGATTTCGGCCATGTTTGGGTCCTCGAAAGGCTTTTCGCGTTGAGATGGCGTTCTTAAGTTTGTTTTTTCTAAAATCCAGCGACGTTTCTTTTTTTCATCAATTCCGTATTTTCTTCCCGCTTCCCTATCACTTGTAGTTTCTGCATAGTTTATCACCGCTAATTTAAAATTGGCATCATAGCTTCGTCTAATTCCCTGGCTAAAACCAGCTTTTTTCTCGACATGATCCGTCATATTGCACTTCCGAGTTTAATACACGCACTAGAATAAAATAAATAGAATAAATGTTCCTAATTTAATACACGCAGTAAATTATTGTTCTCACAATAGAATAAATGTTCTGAATTTAATACACGCACTAAGTTATTGTTCTCACATGAAAATAAATGTTGACCAACATACTGAAACAAAATCTCACTAGAAATATTAAAGGTCACTTTACCGAAAGGATATTATGCCGATAGAATGCGCTGAAAAAATAATTTTATTTTGCAGCCATTATGGCTCAAATATTGTCCACACAAATAAGATAGTAATTCTTCATCTATTTTTAAATAACTTTGCCAACTGTCATGGTTCATCTAATTTTAAATAACTTTGCCAACTGTCATGGTTCATATATTTTTTAATAATTTTGTCAACTTTCAAGGTTCATTTATTTTTAAATAGCGGTGGCGAGATATATCGATTTAACAACGTGCATATCCTATAGGTACAAAATTGGATGTGTATTATCTAAGAGTGCGATTATAAACCGCATTAGAGATTTACGAGAGCTTTTTCTTGGAAAAAAATGCGGCTTATTTTCGGGCCAATACGGTACATACACACACACACACACACACACACACACAGTGGCCCCATGGCTTCTTTGGTGCTGACCGACAGCTGACGGCTTTGAAAATTTTACAGACCAGATTATGTATCCCTTCACCGAACCATATGATCTGCAAACACATGTGTTTAGCAGCTGTCACTTCTGACAGTCAAAATGTAGGTATATACCTAAATGTTGACTGCCAGAAGTCAGCTGTGAGCTATCAGTCAGCACCAAAGAAGCCATGGGGCTTTTTTTGCACACACACACTTATATACATACAAACATACATAGAAAATTATTTATTTAGCTTATTATCCGTTTGGGTTATACGCTTCATACTTAGATATATAATCACACCATTCCCTTATGAGATAGGCAAGAAACGGTGCATCAATCTCAAAAACAACTTCATACTTAATCTAGCCTCACTAACTTTCTCCACACTTCCCTATACTTGCATACTTCCTTCACTTCAACAACATCAATACAACAAATCATACATGCGCTTTAATTCTTAAAACTCTGTGCATAGAGGAATGAAACTGGATCAGAAGACGTGATCATGCGTAATTATTACTAAGGACTACAAAAAAAACATGAAAGATTTCAAATTTCTGCTTGTGATACTCAAGTTTTCTTATAGGGTAGATAAAGTTACATAAGTTTATTTCAGAGAAATATTAGCTCATTAAAACATAAATTTTATTCACTCTTTTTGTAAATGTTAGTGTAGTGTCTTAAAGACATGAGTGTTGAAACCATTCTAATTATTTTGTTTATTATAATTTTATTCAATGTTTTTTTTTATTTTTATATCTGTTTTTAAGCATTATTTTCAATGTAAAAACAAATTTGAGCATTTAGCCCAAAAGGGTAGTTGAGTAAAGATTTTTTTTTCATTTTCAAGAGTATTTACTAATTATAAAAATGCATGTCATTCTTATTTTAAGAACATGATTTGTGTTGTTTTTATACATTTTTAAAATCTCATACATTTAAAAGATATATTTAAATTTTATGTTTGTTTTGGCTGGTGGGATTTTAAATATAACTTTTTACTTCTAAAATAAACAAATAAGTACTCTTAATATTTTAAAATTATGAAGATACTCAAACTCCGAAGCTTTTTGAAATACTTTACTCAAAGGTAAAAACCCAGGCCCACAGACCCCTAATAGTTAGATAATGAATAAATATGGGAAATTATTTATTTTTATAGGAATAATTAAACAAATAGTCATGTCAAACTATTAAAATATTGTATAAATTGATCAACATTTACCACCCAAGCATACATAAACAAAAAATAAAAATTTACCCTTCAATACTCCAGGAATAACTTGTTCAGCATTGTCATCTTCATCATCATCATGGACATCTTCCTTATTTATTTCCCCTTCATCCATTTCCTCTGTTTCATTATCTTCTAGGTCAGTGTCTAGCTCCTCATCTTCATCTTCATCTCCTTCAATATCTTTCTCATTATCTTCCTCAGAATCAACTTCTTCCGATACAAAAAGTTCATTTTCATCTAATGGCTCCTCTGAAGTCTAGAAGAGAAAAAACCACACAAATGTATATACGAACTAATTACAGTTTGATTAAACATTAAATAAAGATGATTAAAGAACAGTGAAATTTTTATTATAAATGTTTTGCCTGCGTGATGAACTTGGAGTTGCCTAAACACCATGTAAACATTTAGCCTGATCCCCCCCCCCTCCATTACTCCCTTATCAACCTGTGTTACATATATTTCCCAGATTAAATGTAAATATTTCATAAGGAAGCTTTTGTGTTCCTAAAAGAGAGACTCAGATTTAGTACAACTCAGAATCAAAAATTTCTATAAAATTGTTTATTAACAGTGAAAACATGGCATGAAGAATAAAAATTATTATTTTAACATTAAAAAGTATAATATCTGTGTTGAGTAACACTGTGCTGTAAACCCCACCCCCACATAACACCATGTAGACATTGGAACTCACCCCTACTCCTACCATCTCCCCTTTACCCCCCCCCCCTCCCCTAAAAAAAGTGCTGCATAGTTTATGGATGAACCCTTATAAGTTGTTTTGTTAGTGAGTTGAATTTTAGATCTATGCAGTCAACTATGAAAACTAACAAAAGTGACTGTACTTTCCCCTTTCACAGAGCTCTTTCCCTTAATAACATCCAAACAGGATTACCTGAGCAGTGTGGGTGAAATTTTGTATCCTATAACTATGGCTTTTGAAACGTAAAGTGATAAATTTTGTTAAAAGCACTGTGCTCTTAATAAATGAAAAAAGCTACAACAGATGTCAATTTTTGGAATTAGTAAGCAAGCAAAAAACAGCTTTCAATGCACTTGGTTGCTTGTTACATAGAGGTTGGGGTTTGAATCCCAAAAAGTTTTCTGGGAGTTTTACAAAATATATCTCAGTGTGATTTTCCAATTTTTTCTCCCTCTAATGCAAGTGAGTTTTGTAATTTCTACCCACTCATCTATGCCCCTTAGATACAGAAATATATAACTTGAGAGAATGTGATTGGTACGACGGATGTTCGGAAAGTAAGGGCCAAATGGTTATTAGAAACCAAAAAAGATTTTTTTTCAAATATGTATTGTTGCCAAAATTAATCTAAGAACCTAGACTATTTTTTTATGGTCACAGCAAGAATTAAGACATTGGTCATAACATGGCCCTAGCGTCTTTGTATCCATGTTCTGCCAATCTCAGACCAATTTTTGAGATCAATGTTCCCTAAACAGTGTGGACCAAGGAATTTATTCAAGTGCAAGAACAAGTGACAGCCAATTGGCTCAATGTCCAGTCTGTAGGGCAGATGATCAAACACTTCCCAACTAAATTCCGCAAAGAAACTGTAGGTGTGAGCTGCAGTGTATAGTCAGGCATTGTCATGCAGGAGGACAACACCAGACTATATGTTTTGTTTTGAATGGTCTGCCTCAGTTTTTTCTGCATTGATCCAAGTTCATGAATTCAAGAATTAGTGCTCCCTTCTGATTCCAGAACTTAGTTGCCATCATCTGTCTGTTTGAATTTCTTGGCATTTGGTGACCCTGTGTGCAACCATTGCATGAACTGCCGCTTTGTTTGGACATTAACGGAAGGGTAATTGATTTTAGCCCTTACTTTCTGAATACCCCTCATATTGTATTAACAAATGCATTTGTATAATAATATAGCATATACAATTGAGGTGGTTACTTAGCAATTAGTTTAAAATATTTATAAGGGATTTTTCAATAGGCAATTCAGTAGGTATATTGAGAATACACTTAAATGTGCAAAGGGATCATAAGAAAAAGTTAATTTGAAAGCAAACTATACTATTGTGAATAAATCAGAAACTAAAACACATAACTGGAATGATATTAAACAGAATACTATTTTTTTGAAATCCACACATCTGTTCTGAATTACTTTTAAAAAAACACACAAAGATAAAACAAATTTAACTTAATGATCAAATTAAATTAGGTGAAAGAGACAGCACAAACACTCAAAAATATATATTTTATAAGAGGCACAACATATCACTCACGTTTTCTTCAATGGGTTCAATATCATCATCTTCATCATAGTTGCTATCATCCTCTTCTTCATCATGGTTGATATCATCCTCTTCTTCATCATGGTTGCCATCATCCTCTTCTTCATCATGGTTGCTATCATCATCTTCTTCATCATGGCTGCTATCATCTTCTTCTTCATGGTTGCTATTATTCTCTTCTTCATCATGATTAGCAATATCATTGTTGTTATCATGATCTTCATCATCCTTCTCATTTTCATCTGATTGGCATGGATGTGAAAATAATGCAAAATAAACATGAAAGTGAAAGTGGAAAAAATCTATATCATTAAATTTAAGTAAGATTAGAAAATAAAAACCAAAATGGTAGACAATATAAAATAAATGTAAAACTAACATAAGGATAAGAACAGATAACTTGTCTTAGTGATTACATTCTTAAAATCCAAAAGAAATCCAGAACCCATCTTCTACACTGAACAAAATTGTATAGTTGAGAATTTAACATTTATTTTATTATGCCCTAAGAAAAATGTAATTTTGTGAAATAACCACATAACTTTTATTATCAGCATAACCGAGCAAATAGTTATTGAAATTGATTTAGCTGATTCTTTTCAGGAAATGGGTGTAGAAAGTTTAAAATTTGAACAATTTGAGACAAGTTTGGTGTTACTAAAGTAACAAAGCATTTAGTTAACCTTTTCAAAGTTTGCATATTTGATTAGTGTCAACTAATTGTATAGTAATATTGTGGTAAAAAAATAATAGATCCTTTTATCCAATTAAATTTAGTTCCTTGGTACATCGATAAATACTATTCTCTCTCTCTCCCAAAGTCCTATCCTTCGTCCACATCGTGGGATATGTGCAACATCTGGAATAGGAGATTGCTTGCCAGAATGAAATACAATTGGAACTTTATCCATGGAATCATCAGGGTAGTTTTGAAGGTCTGTCAAGAACAAAAAGAAGGCTAACAGGGCTCTGGTGAGGTTAAGACAAGGCCAGCAAGCCGGTAACGGATAAAGTACTGATTTCAACAAGAAACGAGGCCTCCATATGCTAAAAAATAATCCAAACAAAGACTTCAGATCTTCCTCGAGTACTGATAATAATGACAGAGAAATGCCCAATGCTGCATTAGAATCAATAAAGAGAGCAAACAAATTCCAAAATTCAACATCAATCACACTTGCAACTCAGAACATTCTGACCTTGACAGGCAAATTAGAAGTGTGTGGACATGATGAACGCAAGAAGCATCGACAGATTAGGGCTCGGTGAAACCAAGTGGAAGCGCCAAGGATAACAATAACCGAGACAAGGTTATCATATGATCTGTTTGGGAAGAGTCTGATTCGCCGTATGATAGAACATGTGGTGGAGGTTAAAATTGAATCTGAGAGGATTATACAAGCCTTAATAAAGTTAAATCCTACCCAGAACCTTAACATCATCCAATGTTATGCACCAAAGACAGGTTCAGGGTGGCTACAAAACATATTTTACAAAATTCCCTGACTTTTCCAGGTTTTCCAGGCAAAATTTTTCAATTTTTCCTGACTACTTTTTTCCAGTTTTAATGGTGGATGATGACTTAATTTATTTATTATTGATCACATATTAAAAAAAGTTTGTATCTACTAACCATAAACCATTTTATCAGTTATTTTAAAAATTAAAATGTTATTTTATTTAGGTATTATAACCTTTTGTTTTAGTGTTTAGTTGCAAAATTAATGGGATATTTTAGACATATTTTTTAATTCCCTGGCTTTTCTTTATTTCTAGTTAAATTCCCTGACATTTCTCTGTTTTCCCTGTCATCCAAAAATTTCCCGACTTTTCCTGGTTTCCCCTGTCTGTAGACACCATGAGATTGTGAACACATGGTCTAAGAAACAAATAAATCATCAGATTACCAGATATGGCTGGGATGGAAAACAAGAGTTGATCATTGACTACATTTTGGTAGACAAATAACTGCAAAAATGAATGCTGAATGTGAAAGTGATTCCTAATGTTTCCCCTAGAAAGTGATCATAGCCTTGTCAGCTGCTTCAGTTTCAATAAATTGAAAGAAATGAGAAATTTCTAGGAGAAGAAACTTGTGAGGAAACTTAAGGAAAAAGAGAAAGCATATGACATCAGAGATGACATTAAACAATGTTTGCCAAGAACAGACATTGGGACAGTAAAGGAGGAATGGCAAATTTTTAAAGAACGTTTGGTCATTACAGCTGCAAAGGTATGCGGAAGAATCAGTGAAATGAGGAAATGGAAGGAAAAACCATGGTAGAATGACAGAACAAGAACTGCAGTGTTAAACAAGAACCACTCATTTAGAGAATACAAGAGGAACTGAAATGATTACAGCAAAGAACTGTATTTCTACAAGAAAGAGGCAAAGTGGATTGTGAATTAATTGTTTTAGTACTGCATCTTACTACCCATTTGGGTTATTTGCTTATGTATTAATTATTCTAGTGGGTTAGGAATGAGGAAGGTTGATTTTAGAGGAAGTGTATTCGCATTTGAGTGGAGAGATTGGGGAGACACTTTTAGGGAAAACCACCCTCAGTTTACCTGACCAGGAATGAACGACAATCTCCCCATCATTGTCAGTCTAGTCTATTACGAGAATGACACCTTGGACCATGCAGCACCAAAGTTGGTGGACTGTTAAAGAAGAGAGGGGATAGTTGTGGAATAGATGGAGTATTGAACTGCATGAAGATATATCCAGCAATAGGGAAATGCTATATGGAATGATTAAAAACAAAGGTACAGAGAACACAACAAATATGTCTGATGATAATGATAATCTTAGGTCTGAGGATACAGGTATCAAACAAAGATGGAAAAACTATTTTGACAAGCTTTTTAATGTTAATGAAATACAAAAGAAAAGAAGATACACAAAGGACACGAAAGGAAAAAATACAATGGGACAGATATGACATGCAACAATAGAGAATATGTTTGGAAATACATCAAAAATTGAAAATGTGTCAATACTGATGGTATTACAGGAGAAATTATCAAAATCCATGGGAGTTGTTGGAAAACAACTGAGGGGTTTATTGCAAAAACCGACAAGTCCAAATTTCAAATTTTTCAGGAAACTAAAAAAAAACTGGCCAGCACAGTTTGAGTGCATCAGATTAATGTAATTTCTTTTACATAATGTCCCCCGACCCTTTTGTTTTCATTTGTATATATTATAATTTTATTATTTTGCAATAAATTTTTAAAAAACCGATGGATTTGTCTGGTTTTTGCAGAAAAAGTATGGACTTGTGGGTTTTTTTTTTCTGAAAAAATGCTTGATTTATTTCAAACTGATAAATAACCATGTAATATGTTACAAACATACAGGTTCTGTCAATGTTATAGTTAGTCACAGCCACTGATGTTGTCGTTACTTTCTAGATAAATGTTATTTACTTCACTTTTTTTGAGAATAATTATGTTATCAACAAGAATGTTATTGTAGAACACTCGATTAACTGATGAACTTAAGTACGCTAAAAGGCTCCTCAAATCCTTTTGTTTAGCTGTTGCTATTCAATATTTCCCAAGTAAAGTTGAGGGAGGCTTAGTTTCCTTGGGAGAGGTGTCTTATTCCTAACGATACTAGTACTCCATGGACCATAATAGGAAGTTCTTGTTCTTACAAAGTTGTTTCCTTCATTTATTTGTAACATCCTGATTGCGTTGAGTTGTAGTGGAGGTTTTGGTATTCTCAAGAAGAGGGTTCAATTACACACCCACTACAGCTGACAACAAAATGGCTTGTCTATTCTAGCACTACGCGTGAGACTTTCCAGAAATAGCTGGACTAGTACAGTTCTTGCTGGGAGGAAATTGGACTAGTACGGTTCTTGCTGGGAGGAAATTGGACTAGTACGGTTCTTGCTGGGAGGAAATTGGACTAGTACGGTTCTTGCTGGGAGGAAATTGGACTAGTACGGTTCTTGCTGGGAGGAAATTGGACTAGTACGGTTCTTGCTGGGAGGAAATTGGACTAGTACGGTTCTTGCTGGGAGGAAATTGGACTAGTACGGTTCTTGCTGGGAGGAAATTGGACTAATATGGTTTTTGCTGGAAGGAAGTTTGACTAGTATGGTTTTTGCTGGAAAGACAGAGGACTAGTCCAGATTTTGCTGAAAAGACAGTGGACTAGTCCGGTTTTTGCTGGAAAGACAGTGGACTAGTCCGGTTTTTGCTGGAAAGACAGTGGACTAGTCCGGTTTTTGCTGGAAAGATAGTGGACTAGTCCGGTTTTTGCAGAAATATTGTATTTTCACAGTTAATTTGTTAAGAGACTTGTCAAATTTTAGCAGAATATTATTCAACCAAATGTAGCTTTACTTATAAGAAATACATTGATGCCATTATCTCAATTTATCATTTTTTGGACTTGTCGGATTTTTGCAATCAACCCCTCAATTGATATACATCACTTTCATAGAATTTGGAAGGGAGGAGAAATCTACAGGCTGGAAAGAGGGCATCATCATTCCACATTTCAAGAAAGGCGAAAAAAATAAGTGTTTCAACTACAGAGATCTCACTTTATTATCTCAAGTTGGCAAACTATGAAAGAATCACATAAAGAAAGATCAGACCTCTGATTGAATCAAATCTTTCTGAAGAGCAATAACTGTATGGATTCAGGAAAGAAAGATCAACAGTTGATCTTGTAAGATAATTGTTATGTGACAGTTGGTAACACTGAACCTACATTACTTTATTATAATGTGCTTGCTGTGACCTCAACAAGAGGCATTCTGTCAAGTCATTTCATACTGTACAATACATATTTATTGATACTGAACTGTGCTATTCTGTATTTATTTAATAAACTATATAACATGGTGTCAGCAGTTAAGAAATCAAGAATGGAAGAGAATTAATCATGTCAGTTACTACATAAATAGTCAGTTTATGCTCTTTGTTGAATAATTTAAAACTATAAAATGGCCGACACCCCAAGGTCACCCAAATTAGCAGCTACGTTAGTGATTCAACCCATTGACTTAAAAAGTCTAAATTTATCTTACGTGTGGATAAAGTGGTCAACGCAGTTTTCCATATTCTTACAAGCCACAAGTTTGGGAAAAGAAAATGACTCGTGCACGGTCGCTTTACTTTTGCACCACCTAGGTCCAGATGCCCACGAAGTGCTTAATTCTTTCGATCTAGACAATGACCAAGTAAAATATAATTAACTAGTCCAAAGGTTTAATGAATATTTCACACCAAAGGCCAAAGGCCAATATTTCATTCGAACGTCCCAAATTCTTCACTCGTCGTCAGCAAGAAAATGAAACAATAGAAGACTTTGTCACAGCTATAACAAATCTATCTTTCGTGTGAATTTGGTGATTTACAAGAAAGTTTAGTGAAATATACTTTTTTTAACTTGTGGTCTAACCTACTCTTACAATGACATAAAACAACGCTTAATCGAAAAGGGTCAAATTACTTTAGATAAAGCAGTTCAGCTTGCCAAAACAATGAAAATGTCCAAACTTCAGATGACACAGCTTACTTCAAGTAATTCATCAGCAAATCAAAATTTTGTGAGAACACTGGAAAAGGTTCAACTGAAGAGGTCACCGCGTCAACGTCAAGGTAGAAGTTCAAGCCTCCAGGGAATTTCTTCAAGACAGCAGTCG
The DNA here is from genome assembly GCA_039000515.1 of Timema cristinae. Classification (NCBI taxonomy): domain Eukaryota; kingdom Metazoa; phylum Arthropoda; class Insecta; order Phasmatodea; family Timematidae; genus Timema; species Timema cristinae. Next base: position 17,054,088 of record JBCFYV010009882.1, on the reverse strand, counting down.
TCAAGTCCCAAACGGTCTAAATACACTCGATGTGGTCAGAAACACCGCTACAAATGTCCAGCGGCAAGGGTATACTGTCATGTTTGTAATAAAATTGGTCACTATGCAAAGTTATGCTTTAAAAATAAGTCTTCAGTCCAATGACCTATTTATAGGTTAATTATTTATTCGGGAAAATATCACAAATTTAAATTCACTAACATGGGACATGACTATTATAATAGAGGTAAGAAGTCTTTGTTATATTCTGGACATGGGAGCTCAGACTAATGTAATGGGTTTAAACACTTACAGAAGTCTAAATTTATCAGAAAATAAATAAACTCTACGTTCACTCGTGCCCAGACATTTAGTAAACAATTACTTTATGTAAGAGGTGGAGTTGATTTAAATTGTCAAATCAAAGCAAGGAAATTATTATAAAATTCCATATTATTAAGATGGATTGTAATACAATTCTAAAAACTTGCGTGGTACTTAATCTAGTTAAGAGAATTAATAAAGTTACTTTTGCAAATATATCTGAGAGTCGAACAGAGCCTAATCAGCCATTACCAAATAATATTAATCTAGGAGATTTGTAAATAAATTTCAAGATATTTTTGAGGGTCTTGGAAATATAAACAGGTATTGCCATTTATCTATAAATAAATCAATAAGTCCAGTTGTAGAGCCTGTCAGAAGGATACCATTTACATTATTTACTGAACTATAGAGTGAACTCAAACGCATGGAACAGTTGGGTGTTATATCCAAAGTGAGTGAACCAACACCATGGGTGAATAGTATTGTTCTGACTAGAAAACAGAATGGTAACATTAGGATTTGTTTAGATCCATGAAACTTGAATAAAGCTATTCTTAGGTCACATCCTTTTCCTACACTTAATACTGTCAAAGCCCAATTAAAGGATGCTAAATTTTTCCCAACATTAGATGCCAATTCTGGATTTTGGACCATCCCTCATGCCAGTTCTTCGTGTTGAGCTTGCCATTTATAAATGGAAATAAATCCATTTTATGATGGTGATAGTAATAATAAAATAATAATAATTTTCAGAATATGATTTCTATATAACTAAAAAGCATAAATAATAGCTTTGGCTATTTGATTCCAATAATATTAATTGAATAAATTGTCTTGTTTGTGTTTTTTTCAATTAACATAAGTATTTTAGTTGTAATATAGTGTTTCTTGTAACAAATTTTTAAGATCAATAACTTACATTTATCCATGCACTCTATTAGCTGTGGTTTGTACTTCCCCAATTATAAAGTTTCTATGAAGAAATGATAATGGGACTTCTCACAAGTGCCTCAATAGTTCAATTGATAGTAGAGCAGAAGTGCTCATGTATAATCTCAGAATTTCAATTCCCTGTCCATACATTATTGATTATTAATTTAAAAATAGTGTGTATATGTTTTAGACAATAAGTACAAATTTCAGTGGTAGTATACATATTCAAGTTGTATTTTAGCCTTTATCATTTATTTTAAAAAATCTTTATGCATTAGTGTATATTTACATATGCGCAATATTATTGTTTAGGAAATAAATACCAAATTTTATACCAAACTTACACTAAGTCACTAAGACATCTATAAATTATAATAAGTATTTTACTTTGGCATACCAGCTTGAGTCCAGGGGTGTATGAAATTTTTTTTAAAATTGAATAATTTTCAGCATGTGAGATTCTGCAATTATAACACAATGTAGATTTAGTCACACTTTATAAAATAAGATGCCTTTGGGGAACGAATTATACATTAGAAATTGTCAGGAGTCCTTTACACAGAGCAAGGACAACACCACAGGCTACGTTGAGAACATTTGTTCAAGAGTCTCGGCTCACAACTAGTGTCGTCATCTGTGCATGCGCATACCCACATTCATGGACAGTATAAATGCGCACACAACCTACTACCTCCTTGGTGTTCTTGTCTTGCCAGATGCTTGTTACCTCGAAGACTGTCATGTAGTGTTGTATGCTATTTTCATTTATATTGTCTTGTGTAGTAAAGTGTTACTTTGTTCATTCGGACATTCATGTCTACGATTTACCTCATAACATTTCTAACAGAAACCACAAAGCTTAGGCAATATTTATAATCAATGATGTTCAAAGTTGACTGAAAAATACCAAAATTAAATTTCAACCTTAGTTACAGCACCTAATATTGAGTGGTAATAACATATTCATGCTGGAGCTATTTGTTTATAGCTACAAGCTACATCTGACACCCTGTTCACACACCACTTATTTGCATGGACACATACTGCACCCCTGAACGGGAAATCATTTACTGGGACCTTCATCAACCCTAATTGTCAATAACCTTTTAAGCCCATATTGAAATAGCATGATTAAAATTGATACTTTATTACTATTTTAAATATATACATTTTTTTACCCTTACCAGCTTGACTGGTTAACATTTCAACAAATAGAATAATGAAATCTATCAAACTGTTACAGTGTACCCTGACCCTAAGGAACACTGTAACGGATACCGAGGTACATTGAAACATGTAAATTATTATGACTATAAATGAGTTATGAAATGTTATAGATTGAAAAATCTAGTACTGAATAATCCTTTGAGTTGTGCTTTGTTTTAAATAAGTGAAATAACTCTAGCACAATTACTTAGTTCTAAAAATTAAGCCTATTTCTGAGCTTATTAGAAATAAACCTAAGAAAGAAATCACCTAAAGAAATTTTCCCACCGTATTATTGTAATTTTTAACGTTCTAATTCACAATCTTTGTTACGAGTTTACACATAGTCAGGCAATTTAACTTCATCAATGTCTGAAGAATCCACCAAAACAATCTTTCATTTAAGCTATTTGTTTTTATTTGGTTGTACAGGTTTTTGAGTTTTGTCATACTCAACCATTAAAGTAATTTTAATAGGTGTGTGCAAATTATAATCGAGTCCACAAATGATTAACTAAATCTATGATGGGGTGCATTGTAGTATGTTACAATGTTTCCTAAAAAATAGTCTTAAGTTGAAAACATTAAAAAAGAGGAAATAATCCGTAAAAATTGATGTTTACAAGTTTAACATGAGATCTTAAGAGACTATCTTATATTAATATTTAGCACCGCGTCTTACTACCCGTTTGGGTTATACGCTCTTTAAGTACTAATTACTCTAATGGATTAGGAATTGGGAAGGTTGAATTAGAGGAAATGAACCCGCATTTGCGTGGAAGAAGAGTGGAAAACCATTTAGGAAAAACCTCCCCCAGTTCACCCGACCTAGATTTGAACCTCAATCTCCCCATCCTCAGCAGTCGAGCTCAACACGACTAGCGTGTTAGCCAACTACGCCACTGAACTATCTTAATGCCCTACCACATAATTTCCCTCTTAATAAGGAATAGAAAGATAGAAAAAAATAAACTAGCAAAAATATCTATTTAACTTCTAATGGGATAAAAACGAAAAGCATTTAATTTTGCAATAATGTTGTGTTTGCCTCCAAACTTAATCAGTAAAACTTGTGCTTAGGTGAATCAACAATATAAATGTTGGTCCAACATGTTCCACAACCTAGTTTTAAGGTCAAATGTTACATTATTCCTCATGTTACATAGTACTACACCTTCCCCTAAAAGCAAAGGCAAGGTTGATGATGCTGATTCAGACTAGAGGCATGGTAGATGGCGTGATCTTAATCTGTACATTAGCATGGTTTATGACTGAATTGCACGAGTATATTCATGAGCATACACAGGGTGGATGGTACTGAAACCTACTATTATACTCAAGAATATAGGCTAGGTAGATGGAAAGAATCAAATCCACTTTTGTATGTCTGGGCATGGGAGTAGATGGTGAGATATGAATCCCACAATTATACTCAAAAGCATAGAAAAGTTTTATGTCACTAAACACTACCGGTAGTATGATTATACTCATGAGCATGGGCAGGGTGGATACCAAGAACTAGATCCCATGGATTGAATCGTGAAAATAGGCAGGGTAGGGTATATGACATGATCTGAATCTTATGGTTTTACTCATGACCATAGGCTGGGTAAATGACAAGATCAGAATCCCATGATTATACTTATAAGCAGGGCCCAAATTTTGATGACATGACATTTTTTTTTCCATCAGAGACATTGCTTATTTGTACATAAACTCGGTTCACAAGTCCCTGGTTGTAGAAATGTTTATTTTATAGGTCATTTCTCTTGTTTCTTTTTTTATGTCATTTTTAAGCATTAGTTTAGAAAGAAAATTTAAAATTGTTTGAAAATGACTTTAAAAAGGCTATATATATTATTATTATTATTATTATTAGCACCGCGTCTTACTACCCGTTCGGGTTATACGCACTTAGGCTAATGTGTAATGGTAGGGTGATTGTGAGATGAAATGAAGGACCTACAGTTTAACGTGGAATCCGAACCACGGTGGAGGCCTGGCATTCCCCACATTCACAAGCTCTCTCTCTCTATATATATATATATATATATATATGAATTATTGGTGCTTTGATAAAACATGAATATTCAAACATCAGATATTTTACCACACACTTGTTGACTGAAGAAGCTAATGAATGAGTCCAAATGAACTTTGTGCCCCTTTACCTGGGTGCTTAAAAACATTCCTGGTGAGTCACTCACTATACCATGTCTGGAAAGGGCTGCAGGGGGATGAGGAACTATCCCTTTTAAAGCAGGTATTTGTATTTCATTGTTAAGTAGACATGATTTTAGCTGTCAAAAGATTTTAAATGTATAGTTTACATTTATAAAGAGCATGTTATATTTATTCGTTTACAACAACTTTATGTGTATTTAGAATGCCTAAACCAAACCATCTAAAGTGAGTCATTTGAGGAAAATTATTACTGAATTCAGAGAGGATATTTTTTCTACAGAGAGTTGAATACTTTTCTGTAAAATATGTAAAGTGAGAGTGGCTGGAATCAAATAAAAGATTTAACCATTCAACATCATATCAGTCACAACAAACATGCTCGTGGTATCCAGAATATCGGTAAAAAGAAAATCTCTCAACTATTACTTGCACAAAATGCATTCACGAATCAAGAAAAATCCTTGACATTTTATAAAGATTTGTGTGACGTTCTGGTATCTGCGAACATACCTCTGTGGAAACTGAGAAATGTTAAACTAAAGTATTTCCTGGGACTGTATACTGGTCATTCTATTCCAGACGAGTCCACACCGAGGAAAAACTGGAAATGGTCAGATCAGGAGAGATATTATTGCTTATGTGTATAATGTAAATCCTAACTCTTGTAATAAATACATCATATTATGGAATTTCAATCAAATTTTTAGGTCACTATTTAGAGGTTTTAGTGTTATTTTATAGGTCATTTTTTTTTTGGCAATTTTAAGGTCATCAAAATCCGGGCCCTGCTCATGAGCATAGACAAGGTTGAAGGAACCGAGTCCTGCAATTATACTAGCGGACATAGGTAGGGTTGGTGATGCTGATTCCTTAGACTATACTAATGAGCATAGGTGGGGTTGCTGATGATTCCCTAGATATACTCACAAGTATAGGCAGGGTAGATGATTCTGAAACCAAGCTTAGATTGCGTGGATGAAGCTGAATCCCACAATTACACTGCAGAGCATAGGCACTTTTGACAATGTAATTTGAATCCAAATATTAAAATCATAAGCAAAGGAAAGATTTATAATGCTAAATCCCACATTTATACTCAAGCAGAAGTAGGGAAGATATCACTGAGTGTCACAATAATAATCATGCGCAAAAGTAGATGTTCTGGTGATGAATTCGAAGCTTTGTAGGGTTAATGGTTCTGAATATTAACATAGACAGGGTAAATGATGCCTATTCCCTTAATTGTACTCACAAGCATATTAGTGTAGATGACACTGAATTCTAGCGTAGGCAGGGTTGTTTGCGCAAGCATAAGCAGGGTTGGTGATGCTGAATCCCAGCAAAGGCATGGTTAACGTGAGCATAAGAAGGGTTGATGACATGATTTGAATCCCACCAATATACTTGAGCGAAGTGGGAGGAGGGCTGCATGGAATATTAGCATGTGTGAGATTAATTCTAATCATGAAGGGAGAAGAGTAACTTGGTTGTTAAACTGTACTACAGTCAGTTTAAGAGTATTGCATATAGCAGGGCTAGTATTGAGATTTTTCAAGCTAAAATGACAAGATAATTCAGTAAATAACTTTACTATCGTCAGTTCATGAAGACTCCTTGTAGTTTAAACTGGATGAATGGCTTAGAATGAGTATTTTGTTTGTATTACACTGAGCGAGCGTCTTGAAGCACGTTCTTTGCTGGGAATAAACTATGCTGTCTAGTCTTTTGGAGCTTGGCTGGTTTTTGGTAAAATGCAGCTTCGTTAGTTGAGAGTATAGTGAGGGCTGTCAAGCTCCATCATCAACAATCATGAGGGAACTACGCTCTTGTGTTACTGTCTGGCGTGGTTTGTTAGCTTGAGAGAAACACCTTTCTTCACAGATATTAACTGGTGAGACGCATTTGACCTTCATTAAGGTCTGCATGATGTCTGGAGTTTAAACTAATATAATTTTTATATTTAGTATGTCTTACTACCCGTTCGGGTTACACGCTTATATACTAATTACACTGATGGTTTTAGGGATGAGGAAGGTTATATTTATAGGATGTGTACCCACATTTTGGCTAAACCATCCTCAGTACACCCGACCAAGATTTGAACCTCGATCTCCCCATCACATCAGCAGTCTATAGTCGATTGCGAGAATAGCGCCTTAGACCATAGCGGCCACTGGAGCGAGTAATCTAATATAATAAACACCAATGTTAGATGAGGTTGGACAGTCATGTATGAAAAGGTTTTGATTGTCCACAGTTGGGAACGGATGTGCTCAGAGATTTGTAGGGTGTGAGGTCATTCATCGCAGCCCTAGATTAAAGAGATAGAATCACAGGGGGTTACATTATATGGGCCACAAGGGATGGAATCACAAGGGGTTACATTATAAGGGCCACAAGGGATGGAATCACAAGGGTTTACATTATAAGGGCCACAAGGGATGGAATCACAAGGGTTTACATTATATGGGCCACAAGGAATGGAATCACAAGGGGTTACATTATATGAACCACAAGGCATGGAATACAAGGGTAGCCTTTAAGAGCGAGAGAGAGAGCAAGAGAGACAAACATATAAAAGAACCGAGACATTATGTACATGGGTTACACTGGTATATGGCAATAATGATAGCAGCCAATTCAAGCCAAATAGAGCGAAGTCAGCTTATCGGAGACAGTGTTAAAGAGCCCAGCAGTAAAATAGCTTATTTCCACTGTCAGAGAATTTCCCTCTTCTCCCTATGTTAAATGTCCTAGGCTGGGGGAGGTTCTAAGATTGGTGAACAATTAAATATAATTAACATAAAAATAGGTTACAGTATTACACTCTACAGTCTACATACTAATACTATGTAAATTATTAATTTAAAGCTTGGTTTTTCCACTCATTTTGGTAAATCCCATTTAATTAAGTATCATGTAAGTGAGGTAAAAATATTAATATATTACAGTTAAGTCCCCTCTGAGAACATTTTTTAAAGTTAGCAATTTATCAATGACAAGTATTTGATATGTATTTACCTTCATCTTCGTGCCTTTCAATATGCTCTGCATGATTATCATTTTTATTAGAAAATTCATCAATCCAGCCATCAAATATAGCAGCCCATCGAGACTCTGATATAGGTGTATCAACTATAAAAAAAATATATAAAAAATCATTCCCAACAGAAAAATCAATATAGGGATTGATATAATAGCAAAGGCCATAACTTTGCATCAAATATCACTTTACAATATGACTTATGTCAAGTGTAATTTTTAGTATAATAAATGCTTGACTGGGTTGGCTGCTTTCAAATCTGCAGTTAAACAGAATATTATTTCTTGGAGAATCTAGCTCTTCATCCTTTTGTAAACATAATAAATAGAACTGTTTATAAATAAATGCTGGAATAGTTGTATGAGTGCAGGAATGAATGAAAGAATGAATGAATGAATGAATGGAGGTATCTAACGATTATATTTAAAATGTGGTCAATCTTTTTATAGTTATTGTTAATATAATCTTGTTAGTTTAATGGGTTAGGTGTAGGACAAGAAAAACTAGTCTCAACTTCGCCAAATGTTTCAAAATAGAGACAATAAACAATATTATTTTATGTTATAATAAGAAAGACTACAATAAGAATTGAAATGAATATTAAAAGTTGAATATACGAAAATGATGTAAATGTGTAATCAGTTTAATACAAGAGATTGAGCAATATACCAAAGTAAACAATGATATGGGATAGAAATTGGACTAAAAATACTGTGTACAAACATAGTTGGCATATTTAAATGAAATGCAGGTCAGATTAAAAGTATACAAAAGTATAAATAAATATAGTTAATAGGAAATACATATAAGTGTTGACTAATTAAAATACACTTAAAATTAGTTTTATAGAATTAGAAACTTTAAACTCATTTAATTTAAATATCTAAATCTAAGTTCATAAAAACATTAATAACATGAAATGAATATAAATAAATGTAAAAATTATCAGTCTTGTTGTTGGGATTGACTTCCCTTACTCCTTTGTTATTGATATTCCTGTACTGATGATGTCTACAGAAGTTCTATTTTACCGACATGTTTCGGTGCTAACAATTGGACGCACCATAATCATGGAGCTGAAATTAAAATTGAAAGACTTGCTATAAAATATATAAAAGCAATGTTAAGTAGGGACGTGAGAAAAAATTTTTATGAAGTAAATTGGACTAAAATTGAAAAAGAAAGAAAAAGAAAAACTTACTCCGAAGGGTGGTAGGACACGATGAGATCGAACTTAGGAAGAGGACTGAAGTCAGTGGAGAGGGGCGATGATAAAAAAGAAAGTTAAAAAATCAGTACAGCCAACCTGATTAGAAAAATAGTTGAATGATGGAGTGTGGGATAATGTTTGAAAAAATGGATGTGAGAGAGTAAAATAACCGGAAAAATGGATGAGATTAAGGAAGAGAAAGTGGTCTACATCTTCTCGGCTCCGGCTCGAACGGGCCATTTAGCTACGATGGAGGGTAGAGCAGGATGACGGGTTAGATACTTTAATATGCTTAGGTAGACGTTTTAATGTATTAACTAAGATCTGGTTGGATGATTGGAGTTGTTCATTAAGAATGGGTTTTTTCTGAAGAGTAGCTGCATGAATGAAAAAATTCTCAGCGGTGTTTAACATGGGTCCTTTGTGAGCGAAATAAAGGGTTTGAGACATTGTTCAATGGGTCTTGGTTGGTGGTTAGAATATTTAAGATGTTCGGCAAACTTTGATTTGTTTCTATTGTATTTGAAATCAGAAATATGTTCTTTGTAACTTGTTCTGAAGTTTTTACCGGTTTGACCAATGTAAATGCTGTTGCATTCGCAAGTGAGTTGATAGATTCCGTTCTTCTTATAGATGTCACTTCTGTTAAGATTACTATTGTTGAGGTTTTTCTTGATATTATTATTGGTTGTAAAAGCAATATTAGGATTGTATTTTTTGATGATATTGGTGATGCGATGTGTTTCCGGACCGATGTAATTGAATTTGAGCCATTTCTTCTTTTCAGTGGGGTTTACATTATTATTGGTGAGGGTAGTGAAGAAGTTATCATAACGGAGTTTCTTTTTTTGGTTCTGTAAAATCTTGTAGATAGTGGAATGGGAATATCCATTGTTGGTAGCAATTTGTTTGATGATGTTGAGTTCAATTTTGTAATTAGTTTTATTAAGAGGGATGTGAAGTAAGCGATGAATTAACACAACAAATCTTGACACCAAGTTTCAATTTCACCCCAGATTTCTCAACTTGTCTAAGTTAGAACTAAATAACCAAGACAAGGAAACCCTTCATAAAGGATACAAATTCAATCTTAAAAAGCCGTCTATTAAACAAAAAATCCAATCATTAGTAATCGACAGTGAAAATGCAATTAATTCCTTACCCTCAGATGATAAAAACCTCATCAAGAATATGGTCGCCAACCAGATACATAAGATCATTACTAACCACAAGCAAGACATGAAGAATTTAAATCGCCCTATTTCAACCCTCAAACAAAAACTTAATTCAAATGAAATAATCAATGTTAAAGCCGATAAAGGTAACACCATAGTTCTCTTAAACAAGGAAGATTACATATCCAAAACCCTCGATTTTATTCATAGTAACAACATTATCGAAATTAAGGATGACCCTACCAACAAATATCAGAGGAATTTAAAAAATATCTTGAAGGTATCCCCTTTAATCATTCAACCTTCTGACTCTTTTAAACTTATTAATATGAATCCCAATGCCCCAATCTTCACTTCACTACCTAAAATTCACAAACCCAACATCCCGATCAGACCACTCGTTAATTACCAAAATGCACCTGCATACAAACTTGCTAAAAAACTATCTAAAATATTATCTACAAATCTTGAACTTCCCGATTTATTTAATATAAAAAGTTATATCCATCTTACTGAAAAACTTAAATCCATTCCATTCAACCAAAACTCTAAATTCATGTCCCTGGACATATCCAACCTTTACACCAACGTACCTATCTCTGAAACAATCAATATAATTAAGGAAACCTTAATTGAAAAAAACTTCAATAAACAGTATATCGACCAAATCTCCAAGCTTTTACAAATAGTCACTGAACAAAACTACTTCCAATTTTACAATAAATATTACTTGCAAAAAGATGGACTAGCAATGGGTTCCCCAATTTCCTGTATAATGTCAGAAATATTTTTACAGAAATATGACCCTATAATCTTCAATAGTTTAAATAATTCACTCAGCATACAATTCTTTTGCAGATATGTTAATGACATCCTCATTGTTTTCGATAATGAATATGACATCCCCGCAATTACCAACATCATCAACAACATCGTCGGTGACCTGGTGGTCTAGAGGTAAGGTGTCAGACTTCTGTGCTGGCGGCTGGGGTTCGATCCTCGGTCCCGGCAAAGATTTATCTGATTACCAAACCCTTCCTTCACCTCTGACAAGACATCTTGTGAATGTGAGGAATGCCAGGCCTCCACCGTGGTTCGGATCCCACGTTAAACTGTAGGTCCTTCATTTCATCTCACTATCACCCTACCATTACACATTAGCGTAAGTGCGTATAACCCGAACGGGTAGTAAGACGCGGTGCTAATAATAATAATAATAATCAACAACATCCACCCCAAACTGTCCTTTACTATCGAAAAAGAGAATAATAGCAGTATTAATTATTTAGATCTCCAAATCACAAAAAGCTGTCATAACAAACTTATATACAAAATCTTCAGAAAACCTACTCACACGGATGCAATAATACCTCACAATTCAATCCACCCCATCTCTCATAAACTTGCTGCATTCAACAGTTTAATTCATCGCTTACTTCACATCCCTCTTAATAAAACTAATTACAAAATTGAACTCAACATCATCAAACAAATTGCTACCAACAATGGATATTCCCATTCCACTATCTACAAGATTTTACAGAACCAAAAAAAGAAACTCCGTTATGATAACTTCTTCACTACCCTCACCAATAATAATGTAAACCCCACTGAAAAGAAGAAATGGCTCAAATTCAATTACATCGGTCCGGAAACACATCGCATCACCAATATCATCAAAAAATACAATCCTAATATTGCTTTTACAACCAATAATAATATCAAGAAAAACCTCAACAATAGTAATCTTAACAGAAGTGACATCTATAAGAAGAACGGAATCTATCAACTCACTTGCGAATGCAACAGCATTTACATTGGTCAAACCGGTAAAAACTTCAGAACAAGTTACAAAGAACATATTTCTGATTTCAAATACAATAGAAACAAATCAAAGTTTGCCGAACATCTTAAATATTCTAACCACCAACCAAGACCCATTGAACAATGTCTCAAACCCCTTTATTTCGCTCACAAAGGACCCATGTTAAACACCGCTGAGAATTTTTTCATTCATGCAGCTACTCTTCAGAAAAAACCCATTCTTAATGAACAACTCCAATCATCCAACCAGATCTTAGTTAATACATTAAAACGTCTACCTAAGCATATTAAAGTATCTAACCCGTCATCCTGCTCTACCCTCCATCGTAGCTAAATGGCCCGTTCGAGCCGGAGCCGAGAAGATGTAGACCACTTTCTCTTCCTTAATCTCATCCATTTTTCCGGTTATTTTACTCTCTCACATCCATTTTTTCAAACATTATCCCACACTCCATCATTCAACTATTTTTCTAATCAGGTTGGCTGTACTGATTTTTTAACTTTCTTTTTTATCATCGCCCCTCTCCACTGACTTCAGTCCTCTTCCTAAGTTCGATCTCATCGTGTCCTACCACCCTTCGGAGTAAGTTTTTCTTTTTCTTTCTTTTTCAATTTTAGTCCAATTTACTTCATAAAAATTTTTTCTCAAGTCCCTACTTAACATTGCTTTTATATATTTTATAGCAAGTCTTTCAATTTTAATTTCAGCTCCATGATTATGGTGCGTCCAATTGTTAGCACCGAAACATGTTGGTAAAATAGAACTTCTGTAGATATCATCATTACAGGAATATCAATAACAAAGGAGTAAGGGAAGTCAATCCCAACAACAAGACTGTGATAATTTTTACATTTATTTATATTCATTTCATGTTATTAATGTTTTTATGAACTTAGATTTAGATATTTAAATTAAATGAGTTTAAAGTCTCTAATTCTATAAAACTAATTTTAAGTGTATTTTAATTAGTCAACACTTATATGTATTTCCTATTAACTATATTTATTTATACTTTTGTATACTTTTAATCTGACATGCATTTCATTTAAATATGCCAACTATGTTTGTACACAGTATTTTTAGTCCAATTTCTATCCCATATCATTGTTTACTTTAGTATATTGCTCAATCTCTTGTATTAAACTGATTACACATTTACATCATTTTTGTCTATTCAACTTTTAATATTCATTTCAATTCTTATTGTAGTCTTTGTTATTATAACATACTATAAACTCCTTAAGAAAGATTATTTTTAGAATATTTTCTAAAATGTTAATATTATTTTATACAATAAATTTTTTCACAATTCTATAAAAAGTAGAAGACTAATTTCTACAACTGCTTAATGTGAGCATAGTTGGGAATTTCCTTGGTATATTCTAAATTTTTAAAGAGTGTTATACATTCCATTTTTGAGGTTAAATGGAATAGTGTATTGGTGTACATGGATGTAAGTGCCGAAGTGTCTTCAAATAAGTGAGAAATGTGACAAGAAGCCATACAAAAGTGATTAAAAAGTGACTTTTAAGGCAATAAAAAATTGACTAAAAGTGGAAAGAATATCACAGTGGTATAAATCATGTATGTGTATTTTTCTTTGTTCCCTACCAAAAAGGCCAGTTAAGACCAAGGTTAATCTTAACTTTAAGAAATTCGCCAAAATAAATCTAAAAAGAAGTGTAATTTGAGCTTTGATCCAGGATGGGGTATCGCTTACAAACAATGGTTAGCAATATTTTATTTGTAAAAGAGTTACAAAAGACAACTAAATCATATTTTAGGTTTTTTAATAAAGAATGAAGTCATTAAAGATGTTTTGTGTTTTTCAATTTCAATTTGAAGGTGGTCTGTCTCTCTTATGGTCATTTCTTCCTCTTTTTGTGCTTGGCAAACACCTGCAAACATTGCTTTGGCAGTTCTGCTTCCTGAAAATTCTTCTTCTTCAAAGACTTATGTAGGTAACCTTTCATTTGTTTCTGTGAACAATTTATTTGCAGTTATGCATTTTTCTTTCGCTTCTCTTTTAGTTCATCTTCATAATTCAAAATTTATTCCTTTTCTTTTGTGGTTTTTCTTAAATTCTCGTCTTTTCTTCTTTCAATGTTTTCATTTTCTTTCCTCTTTTTGTCATTAATTTTATTATTTTTTTCTTTCGGGTTATTTTGATAACTTTTGTGAGCACCTTGGGTAAGAGCTAATATTATTATTATTATTATTATTAGCACTGCGTCTTACTACCCTTTCGGGTTATATGCACTTACGCTAATGTGTAATGGTGGGCTGATTGTGAGATGAAATGAAGGACCTACAGTTTAACGTGGAATCCGAACCACGGTGGAGGCCTGGCATTCCCCACATTCACAAGATGTCTTGTCAGAGGTGAAGGAAGGGTTTGGTAATCAGATAAATCTGTGCCGGGACCTGGGATTGAACCCTGGACGCCAGCACAGAAGTCAGACACCTTACCCCTAGACCGCCAGGTCACCACCAAGAGCTAATAACTGTCTTGTAATGGGCACTAGTCTAGTTTATTATTATAATGTTGTGATGCATTTTTTGTAATTAGATATGGATGTAATGTGTGTTCTGACATTTGGGCCCAATCTTCTATGAGGACTCTACTTGAGGAGGAAAACCATTTTTCAAAATTTGCATTTCCATGGGAAAGAGGTTGGGAAGCTGTTGCAACTTTATATAGAGTTGGATATATTTTGATTTTCTCAGCTGTATTATAATATGTGAACAAATGGCTCCAAAATTTGTTTTCTCCAACACCTTCAATCTAATGAATTTTGTCCTCAAGCTGCAAAAGCTTCCACTCATCAATCAACCTTTCTCCAGGAGCATTAAATAGTTTCCTATAGTTCAGTTATATCTAGTTAAATATTCCTGGCACCACATGCACTTATCCGCTCAAAAGCTTCTTCCTGTTAAAAACGAAGCCGTGAAAATAAAAATGCTACATTAATAAAGCTTTGGCTCATTTAAGAACAAAACCTTTGTTGTGAATTTTTTTAAAGCATCATAAATAATTAATAAGAGAATTTTTTTTCTTAACACTGCATCACCCATTCGAGTTATATGCTTATGTACTAACGACACTTATTGGTTAGGGATGAGGAATGTTGAATTTTGAGAAAGTGCACTTAAATTTGCATGATGAAGGTGGAAAACCATTTATGAAAAACCACTCTCAGTGCACCTGACCGACATCAAACTCCAATTTCCTCGTTCTCCGCAGTCTGTTCTATTGTGAGAGTAGCACCTTAGACCATACGACCACCAAAGCAGGTAAAATGCAATTTCGAATAAAACCATTAGTAGGTTATGTTTTTAAGAAACCTCTCAGTTTTTCATAATTGAGATTCACTTAAAATTATGACAGAAAAAAACAACAAAAACTATTAAGTGGGCTATATTATGCAGCTCTTAGATTGTATATTACATTCATGTTTCTGAATAAGATTACTAAATGATGATCTTCCTTCTTGAAGAACCCTTAAAACTGTTAGGTAAGCCTACCTAATAATTTTGTAAAGAAAAGTGACTAAAAGTGAGTTTTTCTTAAGAAAGTTACTAAGTGACTAACAAAAAGAAAAGTGACAAAGTAATAAAAGTGACCCAATGGCATCACTGGGTGTATTAGTGTAAACTATGTTTGCTTGGTCTCTTTCGGTGATATCGTCACCATACACAAACGCTCTCATGGTCTTAAATGCATGAAGTGCTACCATAAAACTCGGCACTGGTTTAGGCCTGGCTTCATCATCATCTTCACCACCATCTTGCCCCTCATCTTTGCAACTTCCATTTTTCCAACTCATCACACATTTCTTCCACATACAACACATCACACATTGCAAGCTCCTGGTCCACATACACGTACGCATCAGAGTTCACGCCCACAGTGCTTTTCCCCATTCAAACCCAAGCTTCAACTTGCATGCCATTGTCATCATCACCTCTTCCATTAATCTTTTTCCCGTTTGACCCTTAATTTTTCTTCACATGGCCACACTTTGCAAAACAGTTTTGAAATGTAGACTGGGTCACTTGTTGCCATGCCTAAATAATAAAGTAAATGGCCTGCAAGATGACTATCTTGAGTTGAAACCCTTTCCCTATAGCCATCAGTCATACAGCTTTTTGCACTAACTGCTTCCTGGACAACTGCTTCAAACACTTGATCACACCTAAATCAAGAGGCTGTATGAAACTAATGTAGCTAGGGAGGTAAAAAAAACCACCTTACATTCCTCAAAAAGAATGTGTCTAGAGAATGACCAACACAATTGTCTTCAAATAGAAGTATTTTCCTTGCTTGTGCACTGAATGCATCAAGATCAGGAAGAAAGTATCTGAAAATCTCTGACTTTAACCATGCTTTTGAGTTGGCATATTAGGTCACACACAGGTAGCTTCTTTGCATTTTAAAAACACAATGGTTTCTTAGAATTTCAAAAAACAATGAGCATTTGTTTGTCTGAGCCCTTGCTGTTTGTGCATAGTAGTATCATCAATCATTCTTTCACACTTTTCCCTCCATATAAGGTCTTTCCTTTCATTGCCAACATTCGGTTTGGCAAGAAATTGAAAAATAGACCGTTTAATCTGCATTATAGATGTCCCAAGCCCGGTACTCCTCCAGCAGCTTCAAAATCTTCTCAAACCAGAGGTGCATGCTGTTGATGTTTACAGCAGCATCCCCCATCACCTCAAAACCATTGTTTAGCTGATAAAACGCGTGACTGCAACTTGCTGCACCACAATCCAAAAATATTAACCACTGTTACTACTTCCGATCATATTGACATTTGGGTGTCTCTTTCTTAATATGATCAATCATGAATTAACATTATTAGAGAATAAAAATTCTGACTGATAGATGTGGGAAAACGATAAATTGAGTAACGATTGATGTGAATTTTATTTCTAATGTTTAAATAAGTTTTGTTCAGGAACCATAGAAATTAAACAATGGATCCAGGAAAATAATAAATCCGGGAACGATAAACCGAGGTTTCACTGTATGATTCACTAAGGTCACAGGTCATGGAAATATAAAGAAGCTCGCCTAGTCTTATTCTCACCTAGTTAGTCGAATATGCTTTGCTGGCGAGGTTGTCAATCAGTATACATAACCTAGCATTCCTGAGTTTTTGGATTATTTAACGTTTAATATTTGAAAGTCTTAGATGCATATAAAAACATTTGATTTTATTTATTTGCCATGTGTGTTCCATTTTATAAATTTTCCAATACCACAATTCCACATAAATGGCAAAGGAGTAAACATGAAATCGCAAGCTGTGCAGTGTCAGGTCATAAGAGTAAGATGTAATTATGAGAAGTGTATTTATTTTACATTTTATTAAAGTAAAATTCTTCAGTTGTGCAGTGACAAGTTCTAAAGTTAGATGACATACAAGGGCAGTGGTGAGTTGACGTAAGTTATGACGCTCCCTGGGTAATTTTCTTTGCCACCCATTCTCCTCTACAATTCGCCAAAATATACTCGACCAATGAGAAGGATGTGTGTTTCAAAATATTGCACAAGATTATGTGCCTATGGTTTCAATAATATTTCTAGGCTTAACTAAGTTACTATTACAATGTCCGTTGTAGAAGCCTGCTAGTCCAGAGTAAAACAGGGAGAGTGAAATATTCAGCAACAACCATTAATTAACTTTACATTGTAAAATAGAGAAAAAATAAAATATAAAAATCTAGCAATTTTTAAAATACAAATTAGTCAAGTGGTGCAATACTAACATTACACAATCCATTTAATAAATTACTTTGATATGCTAACCATCAGTTGATCCGTGATATTCAGTCAGAAGTAATCCCACCATTACTGCCAGGGCACTAAGTAGGCAAAAAAATACAACCTTGGTACAAATATTTCCTCCAGTGGCAGAATCTTTATGAATATGAAATGTTTCTTCCAGTGAAAAATTGCTAGGAATTTCTTCAGAGGTAATAGTAACTTCATCTGAAACAAATCATAAAACCAGTAAATTACTAATTTGTTTTGTTAGTTCATTAACATTTTTATAAATAATTTATATTCAAAATTAATTTCTAGGTATTATTGATTACATCACACATGCACTATTAATTAATAATTATCTAAATCCCTTCGGTATTTTCAAGTGAATAGCAATGAGGGGAAAATTGTTAGGCAAGTGTAGTGTATGAAGTAATTCTACTTTACTATTGTAAAGTGCTTCTATATTAGAGTTTATAAGGTATTTTAGGCGGACTTTACTTGGAACATAATATATAATCAGCATATAATAATACAAGTCAATAAGATGCACAACAATTCATTAACAAACAGCTGTTTGTAAATACAAACACTCAAATTACAATGCATACATTTTGTTCATATAAAAAAACAAATCAACTTGTAATGTAATTATCTAAAATAAAGCTTTAAAAAAGTTCATGAACTAAAGGCAAGAAAGTGCAGGTTTTTGAAGACTTCTAGGGCTAATTTCACACCAAAACTATCCAGTCCTGTCAAATCACAACAGTCATGGGGTTTCACATCATATCAGTTGTTGACTCTAGACTGGGACAAATTGCCACTAATCTTTTATTCAGTGATATAGCTTTGTACGAGATGGGTGTGGATTTAGCTATATTCACTCTTCTTCATAGAATAATCCATTGAAAAATAAAAAATAAAAAAGAAAATTATGGGTCCATCCTATTAATTTAACGAGACATACTTTCGGTTCTTTTAACCATATATTTCCTGATTTACTCAGTGATCCAATTAAGTTTTACAATTATTTTGTGGGTGACCTGGTGGTCCAGGGGTAAGGTGTCAAACTTCTATGCTGGTGGCCGGGGTTCAATCCTCGGTCCCGGCACAGATTTATCTGATTTCCAAACCCTTCCTTCACCTCTGACAAGACATCTTGTGAATGTGGGGAATGCCAGGTCGCCACCGTGGTTCGGATTCCACGTTAAACTGTAGGTCCTTCATTTCATCTCACAATCACCCTACCATTACACATTAGCGTAAGTGCATATAACCCGAATGGCTAGTAAGACACGGTGCTAATAATAATAATAATAATAATAATAATACAATTATTTTCGTATGAGCATAGACAGATTTTTCTATCTAAATACTATATTAAGTGATGAAATAGTGAAGCAAAATACGAACTACCGTCGTGCTATTCAGCCAGAAGAACTATTAGCCATATTTTTGAAGTAAATGTATAAATGGAACACACATTTACTATCCATTAACTCACAGTGAAAACTTTTGTGATATCAAAAATAGATGCAATGTTCAAAAATAGTATATATTTAATAGTGTGTGCTCGGTGCTCTTTTTAAATTATTATCAATAAGTCAAATTTAGTAGCCAAAATCCCGAACATTTAACTTTTCTTTCTGATTCACTTTCCCAACATCTATTTTGTCTTTCAAAGTTAAACACTTCTGTTTGAGTCATTTAAAGAAACTGACAAAATTACAACTTAGAAGAATCATAAATGTATTCACTAAGAGCACACAAGTACAGACAACACTTCGAACAACCCCTGCTAATGACTCGTTAGGAATGGAAGCTATGGCCTTGAAATACCTTAGTCATTTCTATGTAGGCTATTTTAGAAACTTCGACTAGAAGAGGAAGGCAGCCATTCTCCCACTTAACTTGAGACAATGACATTTTTAAAGTAAATATATGAACTGGTGTTTTAAATTTTTGTCCGCTTTCTAACAGTGTCTTTCCGTTGTTAAGAAGTCAATTATTGGGAATTGTCTCACCATAGGAGGCCATGTTATTTTAACGGGAAAATTTTAACTGTCCGCTATAAAGAGGATTTCCCTATTCAGAGGTGCCTGTTAATAAAGATTTCACTGTAGGCCTATGGGAGCAGGCAAAGTGATAGACAACAAAGTGGCTGATACAAGAGGACAAAGTGGTAGACAGTCAACTGCTAGACACGAAGAAATGATGTGGACCAAGTGATCGACACGAGCTGGACCATGTGATAGACAGCCAACCGGTAAACAAAATGAAAACAATTATTTGGAAAGCCATTAAGTAAAAATTCCTTAGTGGCCTTTATTAAAACTTGAAATTTGACAACAGTTTTAAAATAGTATGTAAAATTAGTAATTGGCAATAAGTGACATTAAAAGGGATTTTTATTGTTTTTCGAACAAATAATTTTAAAATCTAGCTTGTATATTTAGTGCCACATATTTTTTTATTTTTAACACCGCGTTATACCTAATAGAGAGTTACTACCTGTTCGGGTTATACGACTATCTACTAACTACGCTAATGTGTTTAGGGATGAGTAAGGTTGAATTTAGAGGAACTGGACCCGATTTTTTGTGGAGTGAGAGTGGAAAACCATTTATGAAAACCGACTGGGATCGAGCTCCGATTTCCCTTTCATCAGCAGTCAAGACTATTGTGAGAGTAACGTGTTAGACCTTACAGTCACCGAAGCAGGGCTACTTATCTTACTGGAAGTTAAGGGTATTCACAATTCCTCTAACTATGCAACCAAGGATGTAGGGGATAAGGGCAAGGTTTTAACTATATTTAAGAAAATTCACCAAAATTCCTCTATATGAAGGATAAAAAGTTACTTTAACAGAATGTTCAAATCTTCTTTTTCTTGATAAGGTTCCTTGACTTGTTAAATTAAAATATCTAATTAAATGATATATTTTCTTAAGGATTATAACATATAATCTGGGTTAAGCTTATAAATATTGTTACCATAATATATAGTGATTAAGTAATTAGCTCCCGCTAATACCATATACTGTAAAAATAAACTTATAAAATGCAAGCATGTAACCATAGTCATGGCTTTCTTCCCTCAGTCACTGCAGTGCTGGCCGCGTCGGTGGTCGTATGATCATAAGGCTTCGCTCGCGTATCATATTGTATGTATCAAAACCTATTATTTATTCGAAATGATAACTAAACTAGTGTTAGAAAATATATTTTAAAGAGTGCAATGTGTAAGTAAATTATTAAAATTAAAAACACGATGGTTTAAGTTTATACATGTATAAGTGGACCTCACCCTTTTTGGGCTAGTTAAATCCAGGGAGTTGGGATGGCAGCTATTTCTAGGAGGGTTCAGACCATCCTAACACAAAACTTTCTGCGCCCATGTTTATCACTTTGTCGGACTTCTGTGCTGGGGGTACGGGGTTCAAAGATTTATCTGATTATCAAACCCTTCCTTCACCTCTGACAAGAAGTGTATTAATCACAACTTGTGAATGTGGGGAATACCAGGCCTCCGTGGTTCGGATTCCACGTTAAACTGTAGGTTCTCCATTTCATCTCACAATCACCCTACCATTAGACATTAGCGCAAGTACGTATAACCCGAACGTGTAGTAATAAGCGGTGCTAATAATAATAAATAGCTTGTCTGTCACTTGAGCCACAATTAACTGGATTCATCTCGATGTTTGTCGAACAATTGATCCTCTCGTGTCGACCGCTTGGTTGTCTATCACTTTGTACTCCTATACATGAGCTTGTCTAGCAGTTGGTCCAAGTCGTGTCGGCCACTTGACCCACCCAGCCTTCCAAATAGTTTTGTATAGCTTGTCTAGCAGTTTGTATGGTGTTTAGGCCTATAAATCAACTAGACTCACAATAATTTTTAAATGATAAATCATTAATAATACAAATTTAAATAAATGAACATCATTACAGATAATTAATTTTGGAAAAGCCATACACATTTATCAAATTTTAGCTTCACAACTACTCAAGACAAAAGATCATAACTAAGTTTCTATTTTACAAATCTAGATAGCTATTTTATTAAAACAATTAGCAAAGTCAAATTTATTGCGTTAGCAGTTGGCTCATTCTATTTCCGTGATGTCGCTCCAATGAAACATTGGGAATAGGGCTGGTGTTTGTGTAAGGTTATATAGAGGACAGGGAAAATGCCAGTATGTGTTTTAAGCCAATATTTTTTCATGGGTTGAAACCAGGAGGGTGGGAAGGAAGGATGGGTTAAAAAATCTTGAAGATTAAAGTTAGAGAGTGAAATTAACATCATTCTTTTAGTTGTACCCATTCAAGCTTTTTGAAATCTGTGGATATGTGTAAGTATTTTATATTGTACATGAAGTGGACACACTGGTTCTATAAGCCAAGGTTGGAGTCCAATAGATAAATATTAACACTGGTATAAAAAACACTTAATGAGCAAAAAAAATAATTAAAACTTTGCTTTGCTGAATAAGTTTTTGTCTATACAATTTAAATTTATCATAGTTTGGTATAGGACCATAGCACTTAAAACTTTAGTTACTAGGTTATGCAGCTACAAGATATAATAACACTCAACCAAACTTATTGAAAAAAAAATCATCATTATGGTAGGGGCACTCCATGTCTTTCGCAAAATCATGGTAAATGTCAAAGTAGGTGGGATAGTTTCAATAAGTAATCTGTTTAAATACACTCTAATTACCTCGAACAGTTGCAAGCCTACCTTGCTGGTTTCTATTAATGTGGAATTTATAAGAATGTGCCATACTGTAAAAGGACAAGGTAAGACTTATAAGATGAACAAATTGTACAATATGTTAACGGTGAAAGATTAATCTAGTTTTGATGTGCACTATCATGTATGCTGCACTATAAATATAGTGAAAACATGCAAGATTATTATTATTATTATTATTATTATTATTAGCACCGCATCTTACTACCCGTTCAGGTTATACGCACTTACGCTAATGTGTAATGGTAGGGTGATTGTCAGATGAAATGAAGGACCTACAGTTTAACGTGGAATCCGAACCACGGGAGAGGCCTGACATTCCCCACATTCACAAGATGTCTTGTCAGAGGTGAAGGAAGGGTTTGGAAATCAGATAAATCTGTGCCGGGACCGAGGATTGAACCCCGGCCGCCAGCACAGAAGTCTGACACCTTACCCCTAGACCGCCAGGTCACCTACATGCAAGATAAGCTTGCAATCTTTCAGGGAAAATTTTTATTTATTTAGCAGTACATCTTACTACCTTTTTAGGTTATACGCGTATGTACTAATTAGGCTAATGGTTTTAGAGATGACAAAGGTTAAATTTAGAGGAAGTGTAGAGTGTACCTGCAATTGTGCGAAGGGAGGGTGTAAAACAATTTTGGAAAAACTACCATCAGTATACCCGACCAATATACAAACCTCGATCTCCCCATCATCAGCAGTATAGTCTACTGTGAGTGTGATGCCTTAGATTATGTGGACACAGAAGCGGTTTTCAGATTAAATGAAATGTACATCGCATATGTTATGAATAATTTTTTTAAGGTGTTTAGGTCTGTCAAACAAACGTTTGTGTATATCTTACCTCTGGGGGTTTTCATCTTTGTAGATACATATTCTTGTTGTGGGTCTGTAAAAGAAAATATTTAGCTAAGAGAAACAATGCAATAAGTTTATTAAGTGAGGAATGTTAACCAAATATACTTAAGTTTAATAGGAATGTGAAATAATGTAAATAAGCTAATTTGAACATTATTGAAATATATTAAGGCATGCATAATGCACACACTTGTTAGGCTAGTTTTTGTGTTTCTGCATCAATATATGTCCCACAATCCACCTTTAACATCCTTGGTTCGATTTTGAAAATAATAACAATTAACAGATATAATAATTGAATAGATAACTTAGTTGTTTTAATTAATGGAAGGGAAGAGTACTTTATAAGGAAGTGTACTTGCAATAACTAGGAGAATATATAAAAAAGCCTCAGATATAAATCAAATGTGTATAACTACCCCCTGGTACCGTCAACCGGGGTAAAATTGACCCTCTTTTTGTGGTTTTCATCATTTATATTTCTCATTTTATGAAAAAAATTCTAAAAAATATTTTTATAGGCAAATATTAATAATACCTTTCATTCGAGTTTGGTAAATTGTTTTTTAATTTTGTAGACTACACGATGGAAAATAAAAGAGGGGGGGTGGGTCAATGTTACATGGTGTTTGAGAAAGTTTGACCCCTGTTGTTTTTAGCATACAAATCAGTTCAGAATTCTGTTAGGGTCAATGTTGATGTTTAGAAAGTTAACTATAACACCTCTAGAGTGGGGTCAATCTTACCCTGTGAAAATTTCATCAATTTTTATAAAAGCCGCCTTACAAGTTAAATTCTGTTTCTTTCAACATTGACTAGTTAAACTTTATTTTATAAAATTAAGCAAATAATTCAAATCTTTAAGAAGGTTTCTAAATCCAAATTTTGATACAGTTGGCTATTGAAAATGATTTGTAACAATGCATACTAAATGTTAAAAGTAAAATATATATATATATAGTGACAAAAGACAAGTCAAAATGTTCAACTTCATCTTTTTCAAAAGAGTTCTAAATCTTCTTCACATGAACTACTATATTCTTCCAATATAGGGGTGGGAAGCTTTGCCACGACCCGCCGACAGGGGGGGGGGGGAGGTATAGGGGAAGGAGTGAGAGGGGGGAGCGAGAAGGGGAGAAGTTAGAGAGGGGGATAAAGTGAACAACTCAACAAATACTGTACTGTGCCATTGGAATGTCAAGGTCAGGCAGGTACACTAATAGTTTGAAATGGTGTTTGAACTTGAGCAGTTACTAGTAACTCATCACTCATAATAGTTACTGCTAGAAAAAAGTTAGTCGGGGGCGGGTAAGGGGGGATATTGGCTGCTAGTGTAGTCAAAACAGTTATATATTCCGTTCATGATAGGTTTTTACCTGGATGACAGTTCGAAAATCATATGTTTAGGTTTTGGGTTGCCAACACTTGTAAAAGATCACGGTTTTGTTATAAATGTAAAGATCTTTAATTACCTGTTATATATTACATTTAAAATAACGTAAACTTAAGTTTTCTCATACTATTTAATTTTTTTAAATAATTTCTTTTTATCCAACTCGAAACAATATTTTAAACATAATTAAAAGTACTTATTTTTCGTTTTGGAACGTTATTGATTTTGTGTAATATAGTGCACACATCAATATCTTTTAATACAGGCATAGTATTTACTTGGAAAAGAGAAAATTGTTGTCATTTTTTTACATACAATAAAGGATTTTATGATTATTTTATCGTATTTTGAAATATTTAACTGAGTAAAATATTTTCATCAACTGCGTGTCTGCATCATTGTAAAAAACTTGTTTATCGTTATGTTCAATCATATGGTTTAGATTTGTCAGTCGCTATTTTGAAGCTATGTTCGTTAAAGTTTTTGTGAAAGTGGTGTTAATATATTTTTAAGGGGAATAAAACTAAAAGTAAACTTTGTGTCCGACCTCAAATAAATATATAAATAATATTGGCTTAAATTACTGTGGTTAACTATCACATTAATATATTACCATCTGTTTTCATTACAGTCATCCAAAGTGATAGATGTCAGCTGTTGGCGTAGTAATATATTAAAGATTACTTCTAGTGTCTTTGTAACTAACCACAATCTTACTCCCTGGTGTATATTAATTTTTGTTTTTACACAAAGACTTGGAACAAAACAAATGTTTCAAATATATCTATTTAGTATTGTCATAAACATCAGATATTATGACTAATTTTTATAAGAATACTTAGACATAGCTAGATGGCTGTTGATCTGAAAACTTTCCACATCAGTTTGCCTTTGTTTTTTGTTGTTTTTAGCACCTGTTCAGGTTATACGTTAGTTTGCCTGTGTTAGCAGGAAAGGATCCAGTAGCATTTCACCCTCACAATATATAGGTGCAGTCCTACCAACGCTGAGGATTTCAAAGCTCCTGGTGTGTTATTAATACTATGCAGTCTCACAGTACTTTTTCCTATATAAAAATATCAATAATCCCAGTGTCCAATGAAAAAACAAAAAATCTTTGTAGTGTTAGGATCATGGTGTCAGTATCTAGTGTTTATATATGCACCATTTTTATTCCCTGAAGTACGGTACGCGGCATTCTGAATTTTCATTAATGTATCTGCTTCCTCATGAGTAATATGTAAAGTCGTGACATGAGTAGCTGCCACCTTGTTCTGACATTTTGACAACAAAATCGTTAGTATTATACTTTAAATAATCTATGAAATGCTGTGCTAGAAAGTTTGTCAACCCATCTTTTGTTTTCTAATCACACTAACAGTTTCAACATTGTGATTTTGTTGATAATTTTCACCAAAAATACTTTACAATATATTGTATTAAACCATTAAGTCAAAATTCTCTAATTGAAGTTTTTAATGAACCTGCTTTTATAAGAATCGAATAAGATATAAATCTTCATTTCTCTTGTAATTGTTATTTATCTAATAGGATATAAATATCCTGAAGTCTTGACAAGTCTCCAGAGAAGCTGATTTGGTAATATAATTTACCATTGCTACAATGACTGAAGCAATTGGCAATAGTTTCTGGAGTTGCTAGCAGCAAAGCATTAGTGGAAGTATTGATTTATTTATAGAGGTTTATTTGTAAGGAAAGTCTTCTAAAATTCCCAATAGCCTCTTTATCATTATTAATCTGTAAAATATACTGTTCAACTTTGATTCAATTACTTTTCCTTTTAAATCGATCATCTTTGGTGCAACTAATTTTCAGATCTTAAGCTTCACTTTTTTCATTGGTATCCAAAATTTGACTGTGCAGGTAGAAAGACACTTTTTAATCAAATTTGATAGCAGTTCACAGGAATCTTTCAATATAGTCTATCAATATTAATTTTTGTCTCTGATAGGGTACTTGTTAGCTGAACCAGCTAATCATTTCTGAAAAAAAAAAGACATTTGCCAAGGATTCACAAGCTTTTCTTATACAAAGTATTTTCATATTCAGACACTTTCTTAACTGTAAGACCTTACTTACATTTCCATTATTTTTGTTGTCATGTTCTAAAGGCAGAAAAGATATTTATTTCTGGCTCAAAGAAAAATTTCCTTTAATGAATTACTCAAATATTAATGTATCAGAAGTCCCTAAGCTATTGCTTTCTGACAAATGTAAAGTCCATTCACCGTAGGAATTGTTTTCTGAAAGGCCTTTTTCCTTACCAGAAATATATTATATAGTAGGATATTGGTAGGAAAAAAGACCTTTCAGAGAGTAATTCCTACCGTGAATGGAGTATAATGTTATCAACCAGCCATAGGTCTGTTAATCCATTTTAAAGAAATATTTTTCAATAGCTTGAAGAGTTACTATATAAATCAAATAGTCTTGATTATTTTATTTTAGAAAGGGTAATAATGTGTTAACCATTTTTATGTGGACACATCCAAATTTAAATGTTGGTTAATTTTCATGTCTTTATTCAGCAAACTGCTTTGGGTTGTAATATGTTGGTCATTAAGATAGGATAAAAACTTAGAATGTGTTTCATTGATGTCTGCTTCTTCTTAAGCCCTCTAAATATCTTTTAGTTTCTCGAGGAGAGGTGAAATATTTTTCAAGACAGCCGTACAGTCTTGACTAAATGTATCGAGGAATGACAATGTAGACACGGAGTTTTATAAACTCGTGAGAGCATGTTTTCTCTTAAGGATCTAACTTGTACAAAGGATTCATGACATCAATCAAAATAATAGTTTTATGAAATAATAATGTTAGTCAAACTTAACCCTATTAGTAGCATTGAGGGTGATGTAAAAAATGGGGGGGAGTGTAGGGCTCTTTAGGGGCTATAAAACATACTGCACCTTCCTAACAATACATCTTTAGATGTACAAAATTATCAACATCCAAAATGCAACTAAATCATAAATAATCTATATTGAACTGGTAGCCTAATAATAAAATAGTTTGCACCAATCAGGTGGTGTGTTGTTTAATTTGAAAACACTTCCCTCTCCCTCTAACATTTTTTGGGATACCCTGCCTGGTTTTAGAGTTGATCAGTCATTACACTCAGAATCCCTAAACTCCCGGGGGCTCTCCTCCTTTCCACACCAACTATCTCAACATTATCAGAGTCAAAGAATCAAAATTGGTGCTTGTAATTCAAAATAGAACAAAAATCTTCCTACTTTTCCCCTTTTCACTCGACTCAAATAATAATTCCATGCTATGCCATTGCTTCTACTCTTTAATTGTGCTAATATTGGCCAAATAAAACTCTCCATAAAATATGTCCAAAGAATTACACTATTTTTTTATATTCTTTTTTTTCAGGTGCACATTCTTCACTTTATTTTTCAAAAAGGGATCCAGGTAAACTTAGCTAGCTATACACATTAAAGTTCAGTTACGATGTATGTAATGATAAAATAATATATTAAATCTACAATATTGGTCATCTATAGGATATATTTTTTTAAATATGTGTATTTTTCACAATGATGAAAATTAATAAAAAAATAACAGTGATCAATCTGACATGTCTTAGACTGTGATCTTAACCATTAAGAAAGTGTTTTACTACAAATTCTTGAGAGGGTAGGTCACATAGAGTCAACTGGCTAACATAAATTATATATGAGATTAAACACTAGCCATACATCACAGCTTATTAAAATGTGGTTTTTCTGCATTCTTCACTAAACAAAAATCAAATTAAGATGACAGGCATACATTTTTCATTTTAAAGCATTTAGCCTACTCCTTGTCACATATATTAGATAATAAATTTATTTCAATCAACTTTTAATCAAGACCAAATGTGCACTTTACAATGTCACACCTGGTTTTAGTTAAATTACCTACACAAGTGTTTTTAAAACCTATCTGACCAGGACCCACTGTAAGAAATACATTTTACATTGCAACTTAGTACACAAGCTAGATTAAAAACCACAAAAACGCTTGTAGGGTGGGTGTACCAGTTGTGGCCAATTCTAGTTTTAACTGGTTTTAAATTGCCCTTTATTTTGTTTCAGACCAATCATTTGTAGTCTAAGAATTAGCCTATACTAAGAAGATGAACTGGAACAATTCATTGGTCAACATTAAGACGATGTGTCAGAGTTAATGGTTGACTTAAGAGTGGTCTGATTTTTGCATTTTCTTAACATTTTGCTTAATAACACTAAAAGTTTTAATCTATTGACATCAGACATTTGTTGCAAGATTTTGAGCAGCCAAGCAACTTTCTAGTTTAAGGTAAACTTAACTTAAACTTGTTATATTTTCATATTATATGAGTGGTTTATAAATATTTGTTAGTTTAGAATAGCTAGAACTGTAGAAAGTACCAGTCACCAGTTGTGGCCACAAGTGGAAACAGGTACTATCACTTGTGGCCATATTCTTGTATGGAAATGTTCTTAACTATACCGTATAGGCATAATACCTACATTTTTCTTTTCAATCCATTAGAAAGACTTGTGAAACCAATTTTGAGCCCATGATATGGTGTGTTGTCTAAATAGGCCAACATTTTTTATCAGCAGACCTACCATTAACCTTACTAATTTCTAACCTGCAACACTTTAGGGTATATGTAGGAACAAGTTCATAAAGCTTGGTTCCAAGTTAATCATAGGCTAGGCCCGTTATGAAACCGCTAAGCCTAGCCTGTTAAAAGTTAACTCTCTAATTGTGCTAGTATCATTATGAACTAAACACAAGTTGAGAACATTATTGTAATCCAACAATAAAATTAACTAGTTTCATATTGTTTTAGATCATGGCTCCAAAGAAGAAAATGTCAGATCAACATGAGCCTAAAATAAAGAAATTATTTGCCTATTACCCAACTAAGGTTTGGGTTGCGTTAAATGCAGTTAACAATTTGAACATGTTTTCAAGATCCACAGAACCACCTTAAGAAGAAAGTTGACTGACGAATCTACTGAACTCATAGGAAAAAGAGCCCCGCCCCGAATCTCTGAATGGAGGTGGAAGGGTAGATGAAGGACTGTATTTTTCAAAATGCTAGGTTTGGGTTTCCCCTGAATAAAACCACATTACATGATTCAGTACAACAAGTAGTAACAAGAGCTGAGCTGAGCTGAGCTAAAAACTAAATTTGCAAATAGACACCCTGAATGTAAATGGTTTTCATGATTTCTAAAAAGGCACCAAGAAATCGGCTATAAACATGCTTAGTATTTCAGTAGAGTAAGAGCTGATACTGAAGAGAAAATTAAGAATTGGTTTCTGGAAGTCATATCATTGTTAGGTGGCCACAACTCATACCTACAATCACCCTACCCTTAAAGGGACTACCTGGGCATCTTTGTGTCTTCAGTTAAGGGGTGGCTGTAATTAATATATCCCTTGATACCTTTTACAAATATTAGTTACGTGGATTAGTTAATGTAAAGTAGTATTTAATGAATTTACATAATTTATCAACAAGATGTGCTTTATGTTATTCTTGAGTAACTTACCTACTAGTTTATAAGTTATATTAATTTTAAAAAAGGAACACAAAGTTAAAATTGGGAATTCCAACAGCCATTTCTAGCAATAAATCACAATTTTAAAAAGTTATACAATGATTTGATACAATATAACCAACTGTGTTTATGTGCCATGTGCCTTCATTTAGAGTAACCTTTTTTATTGGTTTTAAGAATGGAGTTATTTCAAATAATTCAAAAATAAAAGTATATAAGGTACCTAATTTATTATATAAAGTTTCTTTAAAGTAAAAGACTAATGTTAAATCAGTCAACAACAAAATTGGATTATATGTTTGATCCACTTAAAATAGATTTCATGAAGATGGTAATAAAAATAGACATTAGTCAAGCTGCAGATTTAAAATGTAGAGCTAGGCTTAAAATACAAAATGTATAATAGCTAGAATAATTTTGGATTCAGTCAAAGTCTTTAATTGATTAGTTTCTAATAACAAAATAAAGAGGTCCACATTCTTGCAGTCTATGTGCCGGTATTTATTTTTAGAAGCAGACCCGAAATTTTTACCTTTCTTGCGTCGTTTATCCTTTCGTTTTCTTGGTTGAACATCGCCGGACATATTTACAAATAAGGCTAGTAGAGTAATAAAACTAAATTAGAAGCTTCATTAAGCACCGACACAGAGAAATCTTGTAGAGTTAATGCGGAGTTTAGTCCCACGCTCAACAGACAACGAAATAATTCAAATAGTGCATAAATGGTTAGCGCGTCAAACTGCTGCTTGCCGGTACCAGGCTATATAACGCGATGAAAAGACATTAATAGAACTAGGTTATATCACGTGATGAATCAAGTAATAAAATGGTTTAGTTCTAAGCACTAGCTGTATTCTGTATTTGGAAACAGATAGAATGCTAAAAATGGCTAAACACTAATACTATTTTTTTTAAATCAATAATATTAAATACCTCTAAAAGCTGTCTTAAGTTTATTTTTATGGTAATAAAGGGCAAAGGTTAAATACTCTACGTGATATGATTTGGTTTAACATTTAGAAACGTACATAGTACATTAGCCTCCAATTACGAAAATTTACATTGAGTAAATCTTAAATATAGGTATAATCGGCGGCACAACCGGGGAAGAGTAATTTTACGGCGCGGGATATTTTTTCTCCTGGAGTAAATTTTCACCTTCTAGATTTATTTAGCTCACCTCTTAAATTTTTGATTATGATACGATTATAAACAAACTACAAATAGCTTCTAAGGACATCTTACTCTATGGAATTAGGAAATCGAAAGTTCATTGTTGCACGTACAAAAGTACGCCACCACCTCGTTACACACTATCTTTTCAGATCTATTCTAAAGTTATCCTCCCATCTGCGTCTAGGTTTTTCTAATTGCCTCTTCTCATTGGGTTTGCCAGTCAGTACCATGAACAATGTTCTAGACTCTATCATTCCCGCTGCAAGTCCTGCTACAGTACTCTGAGAAATTTGATTACCTATCCTGATAATATCTTGTAATGAGTTTCCTACAGGGTAAGGTACTCATCATTATGTAACTTCTTCCCCTCCACAGTATCTTCATCCCTATAGATAAATAATAGAACGGGTGAGTATAAAAAGTATACTTACTTATTTTATAGGGTTAGGAACTTGGAAGTTCACTACCACAATCACAAAATACGCCACTTCTTCCTATCTTGAGCTAATTCTATTCAGTCTATCTCATTACACCCTAACTCCTCAGGTCTATACAAATGTTATCCTCCCATCTGCGTCTGGGTACTCCCATTGGTCTTTTTCCCATTGAGTTTGCCAATCAATACAGTGAACGTGGTTTCAGAATACTCCCATTCGCATTGCATGACCTGCCCATCGTAGCCTGTGAGATTTTATTACCCTAACAATATCTGGTGGGGGTACAGGGTATGCCACTCATCATTGTGTAGCCCCTTCCACTCCCCACTATATTCATCCATTTTTGAACCAACTATCTTCCTAATCGCCCTGTTTTCAAACACACTACATTTATTTTCGTCATTTAAGGAAAAAAGGCAACGTTTCACAGCCGTAGGGAACAACCGGTAAAATTACGGATTTGTATATGCTGAGTTTTACATTAACCCTATCAAATGATATGTTGTTTGCTATAATAGCTAAATTATCGTCCTCAGTCTATGTTATCTGTGCTACCATATATACTTAGTCTTCTCAGTGTTCCCTTCTAAGCCTCTTTCCTTACTAGCCTCTAATAAAATGTCTTCATTTCTTACAACTTAACAAAGCTCAATCAACTGCGTACCCTAATAGCGGCATTGTACCGTTTAATGTCAAGCCTTCCCTACTTTCTTGCATTACCCTAATAGCATATGCTAAGGCTAAATTATAAAGTAATTGGGATAGTGCATCTCCTTATTTCAATCGATTATGTATTTCGAAATCATTTGATAAGTGAGATCCAACCTGTAACCTGGATGGGTGGTTAAACTGAGATAGCCATTTTGTTGGTTTTTGTATAAGCTATACACTGAATGAAAAAAGGGGAATATTTTGGTCTCAATTATTTGTTGGAATCGGCTTTGAAATTTTCTTTTAGTGAAAGAATGACAATATTCCTAGAATGTTGCCCTTTTTATAATCATGAGTACGCCTACAATAGTAATATGTCTATCACTGGTATATTGGACCACTCATTTTCCCAGTCGTTAAATGTGTGACCAGGTATAAAGACGTGATCGACTAAATTAATTGTCTGAAATAGTGAAACGTGAAAACAAGTCCATTATTGGTTATGCAACACACAAAATAAAAGAAGGTTGCCCTGACCTCTCTTCGTCTTTCAGTGGCGTTCTGCCTTTCCTGAAGCACGAGTGCCACTCAAAGCACACTGGATGGCTCATAGATTTATTGCCGTAAGCCTGCTGCATCATTTGAAAGGTCTCCATTACAGATTTTTTGAGTAAGACGTATAATTTGATATTCGCTCACTGCTCGAGTTTGCGATCCATAATATAATCGCAAATGCACCCGTTCACGTCATCAAATAAACATGTGTAACACAGTCACTGGTCTATGCAGAATGATGCTACCTGTCCTATTGACAGATGAAGGTTCCAGATCGTCACACCAGCGTACGCATCCCCGTGCTCCATTCTGTTTTTATTTTACAGAACTAGTCTTGGAATTTTTTGATACCTCTTCTTATATTATTTCCCGTCCTTTTTTATCCCGCTTTCTCTCTCTAATATAATGCCACTTAATTCCAATATTGGCCTGGTGGTGGAGCTTAAAATACTAGTAGTGACGGTTGTAGATGTAGGTAAAGATATATTTACTTACAACACCTTCTCGTAACGCTCTCAAATATTTTACAGTAAATGAATTCTGCCTCAAACTAATTATAAACACATAATGTTGATCTGTAGAAAGCCACTTAGTCACTAAACAATGTTTTGGAAAGTGTGAAAGTAGTAAGGAACAATTTATTTTATTTAATAAATTTCCAAAAGTATAGTATTAATATGGAGAATAGAACTAAAATTTCAAGATAAACGCAATCATAAGTCAAACGATTAGATTCCTAGTGAGTTATACGAATCTCAGAGGATTATTAATCCATAACATAATTTAAAAAAAGTTATTTTGAATGCTACCTTTGACAAAGCTCTAATGGTATTCCAGAGATGGTTTGAAAATCTAAATGAGATCGCCGACAAGGTTACTGAACTGCACACTAAAAGTCTACTAAAAAATGAGAAATTAAACGAAGCTATAGAATATTAAGACAATGAGTATCACTCTGATTTAACGTCTTCATTCAGGTACGTGTACGTGGTACGTGTTGGAGGAATGAGGACGCTGCACCAGGACTCAGTGGATAGGAGATCCAAACCATCAGAGGTGTATCATCAGTTGCATAGAGGATCTATGTAAAACGAAGGTAGGAATTATTAGACACAATAATTACTTTAGTTGAAGTTATGGGGGTGAAGGTTAACCTACAAACTGCTATTAAACAATTAGCAGGGGAGCTGGTTAGAACTAAGCCAGATAACGTTAGGCTAGAAGCAGCTCAGAAGAATAAGTGTGAAAATAAAGCGATACCGGTGGTTAGGAATTTCACATTGTTGCTGACTATTCCAGTGTTCCATGGGAGAGCAGAAGACCACATCTTGGGTTTTTTCGAGAAGATAAGTAAAGCATCGATAATATCTGGATATACAGCTAAGGGCAGTAACTAAACTACGGTTAGGAGGATAAAAGGTGTTGGAGTTTGCAATTTCAGATCCAAACTGTATAGAAACTGTCAGTTTTGTGGGATTGATGAGAGCCTTGGTGGATAGGTTCAAAAAGAACCAAACAATCCGATATTTTAGGTAACATCTGACTAAATTTAAGGCACTTTAGAGGAGAAAGTGTGGAGTGCTTTGCGGACAGGATTAAGTAAATTAAAGTCAATATGTATGAATTAGGGAATAATCCAGTTTGCAATGAAGTAATTCAATTTGAGGCTGACCAGAGAGCTCTAAATTCGTTTTTAAATGGACAGGCAGGAGAAATAGATATATTTACTACGTTGGTGAAACCTAAGACGTTTAGAGATGCAGTGGGCAATAGACGTCGTGGAAGATGATCATATACCTTAAGAGAGGGAGGACAGTAATCGTAGAAGAATTTTCTTCATATGTAAAAGGAAGCACTGTTCCAAGTGTAAAAAGGAAGGCCACGTAATGCGGAATTGCAGATCTGGCAAGGGGAAACAGCAGTAATCACTAATGGAGAGAAAGTAGTGTTTTAGATGCTGTAAAATAGGGCATTTAGTGAAACGGTGTTTTGGGGAAGTTAGCCCTCACCCAAACGAGAAAGGGATCGTAGAAGCCCCGGACTACGGTCCTCAACGAGAATTATCCCCACATTGTCAGCATAAGAAGATGAATACACTAGTAAATTAGTGTTAGTGTGTATTTTTCACGGGAAAAGATATAGTTTCTTAGTAAATAGTGCGGCACAAAAATTATTTACGGTGGCAGAAGAGTGTGGAGTCCATGAAGTTGTCAAAACCGAGATTTCAAGCTTATCACTTATCAGGTCGCAAAATGAAGACCTTGGGAGAAGCTATGAGTGACTCGGGGATAGGTAGGAAAGCCTATTGGGTTGAATTTAAAAAATGGGAAATGCTGGACCTCTTCAAGTGTTGTGCAGTGCAGACACAAGATGGCCCAGAGATACTCAGAAGATAGAGTAGCCTAGGGGATATAGGGATTGAATACCCTGGAACCATAAAATCGCTGAGTGCATTTGATTATGGAAAGCGACATTATAGAAGATGACTGGAAGACAACATTGGAAGGGAACTTGCGGAGAGCGAACCGAAGATTCACAGTTTCAGGGAAAGCCACAAGAAGCAACGTAAAAACTACAAGGGTAGAAAAAACCATATGTATGTGTATCAGGACAACCCTAGGGAAGATAATATTTTCAGTGGACAGTAAGAAAATTTTACCACTACACAAAAATAAGGAAATTTGGCAATTTTAGGAGCAGAACAAGCTATTTTTTGGAAACGAAGTATAAAATTATACAACTCTAGAATCGAACCCATGATTCAAATAAAGAGTGTCAAGCCCGTGACGTAAATATCTGACTGAGGACATACGAGAAAGAAATGTCAGAGTCGCAACGACTCCAACCGAACGGTTAGAAGGGTTTATATTTCTACCAGACTGAAGAAGAAGAACGGACAAAACTAAAAGGACTACAAGAACTAAACTGCAAGAATTAACTACGAAGACTAACTGCACAAACAACCTGATAAGAAAGCACAGCCAACTACATACGAAGTCGCAGTCTATAGGTCACTCTACCCGATTCAGGACTACATGGGCTATGACGCCGGTTCATAAGTATTTGTGGTAGAGGGCTACCCTCGAGCCCAGGGTACTGGGTTTAGAAAACCATGTAGGGATCACCTAGGAATCAGACATGCCTAGCAACACCTCGTTTTGTCATAAGCTTCCAAATATTCTTCATGGTCTTTCATCCATATATCACTATCAACATCACATTTGTACTAGAGATAGAAGCACTAATAACAACCTTGAAAATCAAGTCTTCGTCAATCACGAACCCACACAGTTATGTACACAATCAACTCCCTCTATCACATCCTGACATATTTTAGGCCCACGATAGCTGTGAAGCGTTGGGAGGGGGAGGCAGAATTTGAACTTTCTGACTGGTCAAATCTTACGCCTATATTTTGGGGAAAACAATATTAAAAAATATCAAACTACTTTATAAATCATCTGATATTCTTAATCCACTGCAATGCTTCTTAGTGCTCTCCCATGTAGCACCCTTAAGGCCAATCTATAAAAACCAACTATAAAAAATTATTAAAATAATAATTAATCTAAGGAACAGTAAATTATATTACATACTGGCTAAGCCACTTATTTTTAACTTACGCATGATAATAGTGTCAAAGTCAAAAATGTAACAAACAACTAAATAAAATTAAGATATATGGTTATTTAACAGATATTCCCACTTGGTTTTTAACTAAAATATTGAACTTTGGAAATTTCAAACGCAGGCTAGTTACGTACTTTTAGTAGCAAACCAAAGAAACATGTGCTATTAGGTATGATCATTGGTGTGAACATCTTTAAAATCTTTGACTTCGTTCTGAAATTATGTTTGGAAATGTGCACTAGGTAAGTTGTCGGTTATTAGTTACACATTAACGCACGTTCTCTTTTGTTCTATTTATATTTCACTTGTGTGTTAAACTCTTACATACATTGTTTTAGTTGAATATTAAAATATACTTAATTTTATCAGTTTCTTCACTACATTTCAACCTCCTCTATTACTTATCATGTTATCAAAAATGCTTTAATAGGCCCATTAGTTTATTATGACTGTTCACTTTAATTTAGCTTGTATACTTAAATATATAAATTAAGGTTATCTTGAAATATAGACAAGTTTGCCACTCTTTAAGGTCGTGACGGACTCCGTTCATGGTTGGTAGTGGGTGGTTCATAAGAAATCGATGCTACAGTGTCAGATTGCTCTGGCCACGGAGTCCTTATCCATAATTCCGTACTCCGTAGAAGTTAATTAACTTTCTAAAGACTAGTTTATACGGACTACCAATCACAGCCGAGTAAATATGGGCGTGAACGTTGGGCTCCATCTTTTAAACACCAAAATAAATTGTTTATAATTAAATTTTAATTTATGATTGTTTATAGTCTTATTATTAACAATCAAAACCTATATAAACATAAAGGAAGCACGAAAATTATATTGCTTTGTTTACATTCAGAAACATTAGGACCTACATTTATTTTGAATTTTCTGGCTATTATATTTTAAGTTTGATAGTTAAAACCATGTTATAAATATATTTTTTGTGATTGTACTACATTTTAAGTATATCCTGAAAGTTTTTTCAACTTTCTTCTTTTTAGTTTCTTTTATTGATAGTAGTTGGCGCTTGCTCCCTGATGTAGACAATTTTCTTTCAAAGTTTTCGATTGGACAAAGTCTCTTGACTATCTCATTGGTTGGAACGGTCATGTGATTATGGATATGGACTCTAATTGCGAATAGAATGTCTTCAGGACCACGGAGTACAGATCTACGAATACAGAGTCTGTGTTGGGGCCTTATACAGGGATCATACACTAGATCCTTCCCATTCTCAGCCATTTCTTTATTAAAATAACCAAAATATTAATATCAACCATTTGTCTTACAGACATAAAATATTTAGCATCATTTAAAACATTTTTTTTTTTAAATTACATAATATGAAAAGTCCTAGTCACCTAAGCTTCTGGAACATAATGTTGTTGATGGTATAGGGAATAAATATCCCGGAAAAGACTCTGTGTCCGGGGTCCTTACTCCGTGGTTCTGGTCCTAAAGAAATTCCATTCACTATTACACAGCCCATATACATAATCACATGACCATTCCAAACAATGAAATAGTCAGAGACTTTGTCCAATCGAAAACTTGAAAAGAAAATTGTCTTCAGCAGCTGATCAATAAAATAAACTAAAATAAACTAAAACAAGTTTGTTGAGCAAACTTCCAGGATGTACCTAAAATTTAGTACAATCACAATAAATATATTTATACCACGATTTTAACTATCAAACTTAAAATAAATTCGCCGGAAAATTTTAAACAAATGTAAGTAGTCCTACTAGTATTCTGAATATAATCAAAGCAAACACTTTTAATATTATTTTCGTGCTTCCTTTATTTATATATGGTTTTTGATCTTTAACAAGAATATAACCAATCACAAAATAAAATCTAATTAAAAATAATTTATTTAGGTGTTTTCAGATGTTTCCCAACGCCCATGCACATATTTACTCAGCTTTGATTAATAGTCTGTATATATAATCTAGTCCTTAGAAAGTTAAAGTTGATCAACTTCTATGGAGTACGTACTTACGGATAAGGACTCTGTGACCAGAGCACTCTGATACTGTGGCATCAATTTCTTGCAGACCACAGACTACAGATACAGACCTTAGCAAGACTAGTTTATATTCATTACTAACAATGGCACTTTCCCAAAATTTACAAACCCATGATCCCACTGTGATCCCATAATGAAACTTTCCACAAATTATGTTAAAATACACTGATGCCATTGGGTCACTTTTTTTAAAAAAGAAAAACTCACTTTGTCACTTTTCTAATCAAATTTATCAGGCTTAACTAACAATGTAGAGGTTTTTCAAGAAGGAAGATACAGGGTGTCTACCATCCGGGAAAATCAGGGAAAACAGGAATTAGCCGGGAATTCGAAGTGATCGGGAAAAAATGGGAATAAGTCGGGAATTTGGTAAATCACAATAAAAAATCCGGGAAAATGATATTTTACTCAAAATATGAAATACAATAATCAGTAAATTGTCATTTTTTTGTTTGTAGCTGTGTAATATAGTTTTAATTCCTAGTAAACAATTTTAATACAAATTTTAAAACTTATTACTATTTAAAAAAAAGATTAATAGAAAAACGAGGGTGGAAAGGGGGGGGGGGAGAGTAAGAAGGATGTGACATACTTTTTTTAGTCGGTAATTTTAAGAAATGATCAGGGGAAATCAGGGAATAGGTCGGGGATTTCATTGGTCAAGTTTAGTAGACACCATGAGATAATAATTTAGTAATATTATACATAAACATTGAATGTAAGTATAAAAGCTAATAGCTGCATAATATCGCTCGCTTGTTAGTTTTTATTGCTACCATAATTTAAAGTGAATCTCAATTATGAGAAACTTAGGTGTTTTCTTAAAACCCTATGGTTTACTAATGATTTTGCTCGATATTACATTGCTACTTATTTCTTATTATGAATTACATTTTACATGCTTTGGTGGTGGCATGGTCTAAGGTACTACTATCACAAGAGACTAAACAGCCAAAAACGGGTAGACCAGAGTATTTTTTTAATCCTGGTCAGGTGCATTGAAGGTTGTTTTTTTAGAAGGTTTTCCACTTTCTCTCTCTCTCATGCAAATTTGGATGGACTTCCTCTAAATTCAACCTTCCTCATTCCTAACCCATAAACATAATTATTACATAGTCATAGAACTTGTATGGATAGTAAGAGACAATGCTAAGATTTTTTATTAGTAATTATAATGTTTTTAAAAAAATGTTCACAACAAAGGGTTTATTTTGAAATGATCCAAAGCTATATTACTGTAGCGTTATTATTTTCACAGTTTTGTTTTTAACAGGAGGAAGGTTTTGAGCGGAAAAGTGCCTGTGGGGGCAGGAATATTTAACTAGATATAAGTGAACTATAGGAACCTATTTAATGTTCCTGGAGGTAGGTTGATTGATGAGTGAAAGCTTTTCCAGCTTGAGGACAAAATTGATGAAATTATAGGTGTTAGAGTAGACAAATTTTGGAGCCATTTATTTACATTGTACAATCCAGTTGAAAACATCAAATATTAAATTCTATGTAAATTTGTTAAAGCTTCCTTAGCTTTTTCCTACAGAAAGGCGAATTTTGAAAGAAGGTTTTCCTCCTCAAGTAGAGCTCTCACAGAAAATTGGGCCCAAATGTCAGATCATTGAAGCGTTGTGCTTGTCTGGTGAAGCCCCTCTTTGAAGCCCCTTGTAGTGTATATTGTGAGGTGAGATGGTGATGATGAATCCTCTGCATGTGTGGTTCCACTTTATAATGTTTTTTGTGAAGGTGCTGAAGGTAGGGGACTCTCGGATGTTGGAGTCTTGTTGTGCTCCGGCTTATTACTGTCTATATATAATATGATAACTGTTTTTTTTTATCAATTTAGTATTCTTTATTTATATATTTATAAACTTAACCCGGTACGGTAATGCAATAACTGTTTCTTTATACTCAAACCGTTCTTATTTTAAAAAATAGAGAGATTAGTTTGACTCAGACCGTTCCTGTATAATGCTGTGGGACGACTGTGGAGAAGTCTTATTTTTACATATATATTTTGAAGGCATTTGTTCCAGAACCATCTATGATTTTTTATTAAGTTACACCATGGTCTATCCTTCGAGAAATGAAAGAATGAGATGGAGCAAAAAAAAAAAGTCAGAGAAAAAAGAAAGAAAAGAAAAACATGTCTTTCAGCCATGTTTCACAAGTGTTTGCAATAGGGGTGGAGTAACTGCGAATGATGAATTTAGCTGTCAACAATAACAAAATAAATATCGTTAGTCACCCAACTCGAAGAAGATTTCCTAACACATATGCATGCCTTGAGCTTTATATTTTGAAAATATTCATCAATTTAAAAGATATGAAGAGTGGGAAATTTATATTAGAATGATTACTAAATAAGATTCTATTTCATTGCAAAATAGGCTACATTAAATACATATTTAACTACAAAAGATGCATTACAACTATATATTTTATCAATAATCAACCACAATTAATGCCAATTATAAAAGTTATCAAATTTACCTGGAAGAAAAAAAAATGATAATAAGAGGAAAG
The DNA here is from genome assembly GCA_039000515.1 of Timema cristinae. Taxonomy (NCBI): domain Eukaryota; kingdom Metazoa; phylum Arthropoda; class Insecta; order Phasmatodea; family Timematidae; genus Timema; species Timema cristinae. Next base: position 17,012,846 of record JBCFYV010009882.1, on the reverse strand, counting down.
AAGTTAAGAAAATTTAAAAAACATCACAAAAGAAAAGGAATAAATTTTGAATTATGAAGATGAACTAAAAGAGAAGCGAAAGAAAAATGCATAACTGCAAATAAATTGTTCACAGAAACAAATGAAAGGTTACCTACATAAGGCTTTGAAGAAGAAGAAGAATTTTCAGTAAGCAGAACTGCTAAAGCAATGTTTGCAGGTGTTTGCCAAGCACAAAAAGAGGAAGAAATGACCATAAGAGAGACAGACCACCTTCGAAAGAAAATTGAAAAACACAAAACATCTTTAATAACTTCATTCTTTAATAAAAAAAACCTAAAATATGATTTAGTTGGCTTTTGTAACTCTTTTCCAAATAAAATATTGCTAACCATTGTTTGTAAGCTATACCCCATCCAGGATCAAAGCTCAAATTACACTTCTTTTTAGATTTATTTTGGCGAATTTCTTAAAGTTAAGATTAACCTTGGTCTTAACTGGCCTTTTTGGTAGGGAACAAAGAAAAATACACATACATGATTTATACCACTGTGATATTCTTTCCACTTTTAGTCACTTTTAATCACTTTTAATTTCCTTAAGTCACTTTTTAATCACTTGTTTACAACTTCTTGTCACTTTTCTCACCTATTTGAAGACGCTTCGGCACTTGATTCCCTGAATACATAAGTTCATGTATGATTTTTTTCCAGAATTTTAAAAAAAAATTGCATGTCAGCAAAAATTTTTTTTTCAGATTTCAGAAGGCCGTAACCTAAAAACTACTGCAGATAAAAATCTGAAAATTTGAATTTTTTACTTCTTATAAAGGTACACTAGGTGAGCCGAACTTGAAAAAATCCAAGAGGGTAAGGTTTTTCACTTGACACGGAATGACCCTTTTAAGACATGACAAGAGCTTGGATGTTCATTTCCTAAAAAAAAGTGATATATGGCCTTAATATATAAAAAAATCCTGTTAAAGTTAAAATAGTTTCTAAAAATATAACCAAATTATAGCTTTTACAAACACAATATAACTTCCATTGCCTATAATTGCTTGAAAATATTAAATAATTTTAGTATCATACAATTTGTGTATATAGTAGGTAGATAATACTAAAAATATGTTTTTAGACATGGAAAATAGATTCACTCATTAGTCATTACTATTACTAGTTATAATTATTTAAAAAAAATAAGCTTAATTTTCTTGCTAGTTATTATGTTGTCTAGAAAACTTTAAAATGTGCACTACAGTATCCTAAATATTGTTTGGATATGCTTTAAAAGGGAAAAAAGCCGTAGGTATGCACTAAGGGAAACTTTTTTCTAAGCACAAACACTCAAAACATATTTATTTCTTGTTTACCATTGGTTTGATTCTTAGAATTAAAAATATGACATGTCATAAACGTCCTAGCCCTAGTTATTACATACGTCCTAGACCTAGTTATTACATACGTCCTAGCCCTAGTTATTACATACGTCCTAGCCCTAGTTATTACATACGTCCTAGCCCTAGTTATTACATACGTCCTAGCCCTAGTTATTACATACGTCCTAGCCCTAGTTATTACATACGTCCTAGCCCTAGTTATTACATACGTCCTAGCCCTAGTTATTACATACGTCCTAGCCCTAGTTATTACATACGTCCTAGCCCTAGTTATTACATACGTCCTAGCCCTAGTTATTACATACGTCCTAGCCCTAGTTATTACATACGTCCCATAACTCAGATAGTTACTCTAGCATAGCGTATTACTTCCTATTGAGCCTAGATACGCATAAATTCATTGGATTAAATTAATAATTTCATCCCTTGACCAACACAACCTTTTCAACAGGCTTAAGCAATGTTGAATGTATACATAGTGAGCTGCCAAGTGTCTGAAACCATATATAATTGGTCAAAGTTCTCCTCATAAATTTTTCTGGCCAGTTGACATTATTTAGTAACTGGACAAAGGCAGTGGAATAATTTGCAATATTTGCTGATCTATGCATCAAACATTGATTGTAACCGGGTGATCATTAAAATCAGCCAGGAAAAGGGGAGAACACTAATAAATAATTTTTAATCTAGACTCCTCGGACTCCGCAATGCTACTAGCTCTCATCTTTACTTTCATCATTTGTGAGTGAAAAGTTAGTAAAATTACTCGACCTTTCCTTAAGCTGCAAACACATATCTGATCCTAAATCCTTGACTATCTTAGTAACTTTGCTTGAAGACACTTGGAAATGTTTTTACTTTATCTGACCATACCTCTTCTAGCTATATCTAGACAGTGGTGGAGCTTGGAACTTCCACCTTTTTAAATGTAAAGGGTTGTGTTATTTATTTTATAGGCCTACATACATATTAAAAAAAAAAAAATGGTTAAATATGCTACTTGATTAATGCTTTAATTTCTTTTTCTATAATCTTTACTCAGTAGGAAACAGTTTGAAGAAAAGAATTAAAAGAGAAAGGATCTGATTATAAATGTCTGAAATAAGTAAAATCAAAATGTTCAAAATTTGAATAATAAATATATTTACATAGCCACAAGTTTTTTTCACTTAAATTCAATAAATTATTATTTTTGCTTATTTTACAACACAATAAAATTTATAAAGTTAACAGTGTAGGTAAAAACTCTTATGTCACATGCTATCTTGAAAAGCTGAGCTTCTGCCAACATGATCATAAACTATTTTTCACAATAATATAGTAATAGCTGACTTTTGGTTAGAAATGTTGCCAAAATCTTCCAGATCATGTATATCGAAACATTAGTTTAACAGAAAAAATTACGTCAGTACAGGATTTTGGAAATAAAGCATTGGTTGAAAAATGGAATTCTACTAATCCCACCTTTAACGATAGTTTGGGAAAAACATCCTACATATTCCGTCCTCAATGTGATAAAATTCAACTGTTCTGTTCATAATTTTCTTGTTTCTTCTAAAAACTAGCACCCCTACAAACCCTCTTAACATTGCGTCCCCTTTACAAAACTTGTGACCCCCTCGGGTGGGTGTCTATAGCTCCACCGCTGATGTTAGAACACATTTTATAACAAGTTTATCATCTTAAATGGTCTCTGTGAAACTGGCCCATTCCATTTGAGTTTAGGTAGGTGTCATCATGTATTTAGTATAGCGCCACACTTAAGACATAACAATATTCCAGAAGAAGTGGCATAGCTTAAGGGATCTTAAAGACCTGATGACATATATAATAAAAAAAACACTTAAAAGAAGAAGAATTGGAAGAAAAAAAATATCTTAAAATAGCATAATATGAGCACATGCTATTTAGTTTTCTAACTGTCCGATAGTTCAAGGATACTTGGTCTCATAGTTTACCCTGATGATATATCCTTGGTGAGAACCCCTACTAGGTAAAATAAAAATATGTATTGGTGACCTGGTGGTCTAGGGGTAAGGTGTCAGACTTCTATGCTGGCGGCCGGGGTTCAATCCTCGGTCCCGGCAAAGATTTATCTGATTACCAAACCCTTCCTTCACCTCTGACAAGACATCTTGTGAATGTGAGGAATGCCAGGTCTCCACCGTGGTTCGGATTCCACGTTAAACTGTAGGTCCTTCATTTTTCATTTTCACAATCACCCTACCATTACACATTAGCGTAAGTGCGTATAACCCGAATGGGTAGTAAGACGCGGTGCTAATAATAATAATAAAAAATATGTATTATATCTCTCACCATAATTTATTGTAAATGGTACAAAGATTTGTTACACTTGTAAATCACTTCAACTCCTATATTTAGAGAATATGATTTTAAAAATATAATGGACCAAAACTAAATTCATTTCCTTTATTGGGTGCTAGGGCCTGTATTGGGCTACCTTCACAATTTAATATCTGAATAACTGTTCCTTTATGTTTATTAAATACATCTTTGGGTACAACTTCTCTCTTGCTTTAGCTATGTAATTATCGTTTGTGAAAATACCTGAGTTGACTATAATTACATTCTAAATTTTACAAAAATTTAAAACTCTTGTGACTTACGATATTTGAGTGGAACTGTTTGGGTGGTCAACTAATATTTTAAAACTAGAATAGAATGTTTACTAATTTAATTTCCTTATTATTTGATTATCTGATCTAACCTTTCTTAGCTCTTATATTTTTAAATACGTCTAACATTTTAGTTGTGAATTATCCCACTACAAATAGGGTTGTTAAGAAATGCACTTAAGTTTAATCCTATATTTCTTAATTCTTTTGCTTTATAAAAAATGTTTTTACAAAACACCCAATATTTAAAATTTCAGAAAATAGCATCAATTTATTGGATCTTAACCGATTCAAACTGTGATAGCAATGGATTTTGGAAATGATTCAAAAAATCGCTGGGTGTGTCCGAACGATCGTCACTTAGCACTGAGAGCAAAGTAAGTGCAGCTCAAGTTTTACAAATATAACTATAATAAGGGTTCTCATGCTTATAACCTGAACAGGTAGTAAGACTCTTTCTTTCTCAAACCCTCATTGAGGGGCACATGAGTTAAGTGTCAAACAACCGTGTCTGGTCTGGTTTGCTGATGACAGGGAGGTTGGGTTTAGAATCCTGGCTGGATGTACTTATGTTTTTTGCCAAAATGTTTTTACATTATTACCCGCCTCGGTGGCGTAGTTGGCTAACGCGCTTGTCGTGTTGAGCTCTACTTCTGAGGACGGGGAGATCGAGGTTTGAATCTCGGTCAGGTGAACTGGGGGTGGTTTATCTTAAATGGTTTTCCACTCCCCCTCCACGCAAATTCGGGTTCACTCCCTCTAATTCAGCCTTCCCAATTCCTAATCCATTTGTGTAATAGTACTTAAAGCATATAACCCAAACGGGTAGTAAGACACGGTGCTATTATTATTATTTTCCATTGTTCCTCAACTCAAATGCGGGTATACTTACTCTAAATTTGACCTTACTCATTCTTATATACCCACCATGGGGGCCTGTTGACAAAAACATAATCTAGACTTGTTTACTAGTGACAAGGTCAGGGTTCGAATCTCGGTTGGGTGTATTGAGGTGCTTCCTCCTTTAACCCTACCCCATTAGTGAAGTATTTGGTTATCTCTTATGGGCAGTAAGATGTGGTGCGCTCCCACAGATGTGTACATGCGCACACAAACAATCATGTATTAAAGTTTCTCACCAGAAATAAAAATTGTCAACAAGCCAAATCGTTGAGAGTGTTAAATTAACATTTATTTTTGTCAACAAGCCAAATCGTTGACAAAGTTAAATTAACATTTATCTTTAAGAATCATTGACACCAAGGATTTTCTGACTAGCTTATATTAAATAAAGTTCATATTGAGAAGAGCAACATTCAAAGTAATTTCCACAACTATTATAAATGGATGCCCATAAATAGCCTAGTATAATTTACAAGCTCAGTTTGAGTAAATGCTTTGATAATGTAGATATAATTAATTTTAGTAAATTAATTGTATGTGCAAATTAAATGCAAATATTATTTTATGAAGTGGATGAACTTTCAAATTTATTCTTATGATGCACCTGTTTTATATTATTCATTTGGTAAGGGTAGAAACCTAGAGTGGCATACAATTCCAAATTGGTCTTTTTGTTATGATAGTGGAATGAAGAGTCGTACAGTAAAGTGAACATTTTTAATGTTTGTCTAATAAACATGAGATCAATAAGGTTGTTATATAGGCCTACCTTTACACACTGTTGGTTAGATGTTGCTTCCTAAATAACAATTTCAATTAGTTAAACAAGATTTCATTTTACTTTAAATTGAAAAGTGGCACCAGGCCACAAGAATCAAACCCGGGACCGTTGGCTTAATATACCAATGGTCTACCCACTTTGCTATCCAGGAGTCGTCCTGTACCCAGGGACATTCAAACTCTTATTAAGATCACACATATCCATAACGAACTCTGCCTTAAATTATGAGTGTAGAATGACCCTGGGAACAGGACAAGTCTTGGATAGTTCAGTCATGGTCGTCTACAGTTACAGGCCAAAGCAGTGACTTGGAAACGTCGCAATAACGCCAAATAGTGATTGTACCAGCTAGCGCACAACCTTCACTGACATAAAAAGGCGATTGTTAGTATTTGGAGCTTAGTACTACCATTGTTTTTACTTTTTAACAAATAATTTACCTTGATTCTTAATTTGTATGTATGTTTCTACACTCTACATTACAAAGATTACTGTCATGTGCTTGCACGTGGGATGTACATCCTTCTTTAAACATTTCTATTTTACATTTATTTACAGTATTTTTACATGGTCAACCCAAGTCCATCATTTAAGGGTCAAAATACAATAATGGGTCAAAATATTTATATTCTGAGAATTGAAAAATGACACCTGGACACGGGACTCGAACCTGGGACCTTTGGCTTAGTACGCCAATGCTCTTACCACTGAGCTATCCAGGACTCTGCCTTAAAATATGAGTGAAGAATGACCATGGGCACGGGACGAATCCTGGATAGCTCAGTGGTAAGAGCATTGGCATACTAAGCTGAAGGTCCTGGGTTCGATTCCCGTGTCCAGGTTTCATTTTTCAATTTTCAGAATATGATATCTAAGAGGTGCTAGCCTCACTAAAATGCATAGATGATAGATTCGGCTATCTGATTCATCAAAATCTTTACTTATGTAATAAACTATTTCTGTTTTTCTGTTATGATGGAAGTTTTTAAGTACTGACTTTCTTCTTTTACTATGATTTACAGAGCTTATTTTAACTTATTATCTGTGTATGCTTTTAGTCTATAACTATGGTCCTTATAATATTATGTATACTAGAAACTTGGATTGTTGATATATCAGACAATGAGGATGTATGAACTGACAAAATAAAACATGCAATAGATGGTATACTGGCATCCATATTGATTAAAACAATTATTACAACTTAAAACATAACGCCGGTCCCGTAAATAATAATCCTTTATTTCAGGGATGGTTAACACGTTGATTGCAATCAACCGGTCGATCAAGGCATCATTTTTGGTCGATCACTAGATCACTAACATTTCATGAGCAAATTGTTTCACCACTCGCCTGATAAAGGTCAGATTGAGACTAGGGCTCTAACAAACTCTCCTTCAACTGCGTCACGCGTCCCACCCACCAGTACCATTCGCATATCTGTGTGAGACAAAACATTAGTTATCTGTTGTTTTCGTTCTTTGAACTGTTTTGTTAATTTTGCTACGTTATGTGAAGTTTTGTGAAAATGAGTGTGCCAAAAAGACCTAAAACTTATCTGAGTTATCTAGAATGGGTGACCTGGCGATCTAGGGGTAAAGTGTCTGACTTCTGTGCTGGAGTCCGGGGTTTAATCCTCGGTCCCGGCACAAATTTATCTGATTACCAAACCCTTCCTTCACCTCTGACAAGACATCTTGTGAATGTGGGGAATACCAGGCCTCCACCGTGGTTCGGATTCCACGTTAAACTGTAGGTCCTCCATTTCATATCACCATCACCCTACCATTACACATTAGTGTAAGTGTGTACAACCCGAACGGGTAGTAAGACGCGGTGCTAATAATAATAATATTCTAGAATGGGAATGGGACTACCTATTCGTTATGGTTTAATAAAGGTGTTGCTGCTTAATTTGCAATACCAAAGAAGGGGAATTTGGAGCGGCAGTTCAACACACTGCATGGTAAATTTCAATCCGATTTTCCATTCAATGGTGAAATAAGAAAGGAAAAATTACAGGAACTTAAATCTGGACTGACTGCGCAGCGAAACATGTTCACAAAACCATACGAACAATCAAAGGCTGCAACCATCGCCTCCTTTCAAGTGAGTAATAAATTAGCAACAAAATATAAACCCTATTCTGATGGTGAATTTCTCAAGGATATATTTTGTGGAAATGGCAGATTCTCTATTTGAAAATTTCAAGAATAAGGGTGAAATAAAAAAAAGCCCTTCAAGATCTGCAATTATCTCAGAATACGGTCAAGAGACATTTCGAAAAAATTAGCCAAAAAAATAAATGAGCAACTGTTAAAAGATATTAATCAATGTGTTCCATATTTTTTGCATTTCGATGGTGCTCGTTTTTATCAGAATGGTTTTTCAAGACTTTTCTGCTTAAGGAGAATTGTTTGGCATGGTTTCATTGAAAGGAAGAACACGAGGTATCGATAATTTCAATGTGTTTAAGGAGCAGATTGACAAGATTAATTAATAATTGACAAGATTATTTAAGCTCGTGTCAATGACCATCGATGGAGCAACGGCGATGATGGGTAATTTCATTAGATTCTTAGCCTTGTGTCAAAAAGATGAAGATTTTCCAGATTTCTTAAACTATTATTGCATCATTCATCAGCAAGTTTTAGCTAGCAAGAGACTTAGTACAAAATATGTCATGGATATTACTTTTAAAATCGTAATTCCATCAGAGGTAAGTCTGTTCCAAGGCGGCTTTTTAAAATGCAATGTGACAATATAGAACCAGAATTTGGTTTTGCACACGGATGTAAGGTGGCTTAGTCAGAGCAGTTTTTAACAAAGAATTCGTGAATTGTTGGATGATATCAGTTTTCTTGAACAGAGGGGTGATGATTATTATCAATTGCGTGATCTGGACTGGCTATGTGATCTGGCATTTTTGGCAAATTTTACCGGAAAACTTGAAACTACGAGGGAAAAATAAAACAAGTGATTTGATAAGCAGGGTCTTTGCTTTCAAGAGCCAAGCACTGGCTATGATTAAGGATCTCGTAAATAATAGTTTTGTTTGATTTACAAACATTATGGATCATTTGCAAAAAAATCCCACATATATTTTTAATTCAGGAAAAATGTAACTGAAATCTAAACTGTTCTTGATGATTTCAAAACCCGATTCAGTGACTTTACGAAAATTGAAGATTTGATTCAGTTTACCATTTATCCATTCAAGGAGGACACACATACACACAAGAATCGCAAATAAATTTGCAGAGCTTGTAACAGGCTGAAAGACTTAGCCCAATACTACTCATTCTTGTAGCAAATTACCACTGCTCAAAAAGAAAAAAGGGAATATAATTATGGTTTCCTAATAATATATATCTATGCTAAGCCATTGATATATAATTCTCCATATGTTACATACCTTGCCTCGGATACTTCGGGGAGATGAATGGCGCCATTGGATGGGCTCGCCGCCCTCATGGTTCTACCTACACTGCACTTGACTCTCTGAAGCTATCAAATCAACTGATGGAGGGGGGCGGTCTGTCTGTCTGTCTGTCTTTCAGAGCCTTGGTTGGCATGGGTGACGTCACTCGCCCAAGCTAGAGGGACGGTTCCCCCCTTCTTTCTTTCCCATGATGCTCTTCGAACAGCCGCTATAAAACTCCAAGGCTCGCTGGGGAGAGTAGCTCGCTCATTTATTTATCACATGGTTCTACGCGTGTACGGACATTGTGACTCTATTGTGACTCTATTGTGACGTCTATTTACTGAGCCAGCGCCTCAGCACCTCTGGACTTCACGATGTTGCTGCGAGACCGACCAGATCGTCGGAAGATGTAGGGTACTTATTTGATTATCTCACTCTGTGAAGAATAGGCAGCCCAGTCACCTGATAGCTAGTTTAGGAGGTATTTGTATCTAGCCGAGAGGAATTTCTACTCTTGCCTAACATGATTTAGGTTATTTTTAAGGACTGGATGGCTTGGCTACCATATTGTGGGGTCATTTAGTGAATGTTTGTTTTCTGCGTGGTCCTTAAGACCTGCATTTCAAGGTGGGAATGTTCCCACACACAAGCCTGCCAGACCATGTTTAGTCAGCAGTGCGTTTAGAAGTCAATCAGTTCGAGGTTAGGCAGTCTTAACCAATTTAATAGTTTTTGTATGGTGATATCACATTCCACATTTGGTTCTCAACCAGTTGAAGTTTCTGCCCATCAGGCACGACTCAAGTCTAATAGTTGATTTGTATTAAGATTAAGTACCACCTTTTGGTGCTCAACCCCTGGGTCAGTATGCCTGTCTGGCTTAGGCTTATTGGCCCTGCAGAGGCACCCAACAACCTGGCCAAGAACACTGAATCGGAACTTACCCTATGCTAAGCAATAATTTTACAAGTAGGGCTAGACTCGGCCTTCTTATGTGCAGGCGCATCACGCCACTGTCTTATCAACTGATTATATCTGTATATATGTCTTCCAATTGCCCTAATGGCAATCTTCACCCGTTCTACTCGTGGACTGTGTGATGGAATATTGGACTGTGATCTGTAGCTTTTGAATGTGTATACTTTGCTTTGTTCCCATTAAACTGATTTATTTTAAAGTTATTTGTTTGCTTTTGCAAATATCCTGTCTTGTCTATTTACCTTGCATAAGATACAGCTGTCTCTGGATGAGACTAGAGCGGTTGTGTCAAGCTATTTTAATTGGACCAAGTTACACTGGAAAATGAAATAATTACACTACAATGTGACATATTTCTGAAAGCCAGGCCACCAAAAAAATATACATGGATCTTTGTTTCAAAGGAAAAGTATCCTAATTTGAGAAAATGTAGCAAACTTTTACATTCCTGCTTTGGATCTACATATTTATGTGAATCAACATTTTTGTATTTGAAACAAACAAAAACCAAGCATCGCTCGAATTTAACAGACCAACACACTGAAGATTGTCTGTGATTGGCATTGTCTACTTATTCACCAGACTTTTTAGCCTTGGTGAAAGAGATTAAGACATAAACTTCACATTAATTGTGTCAATTAGTTAATAAGTTTTGAATTATATTAAAACCAAAGACTTAGATAGTGATTGATAATAAAGATGAACGAGAAAGAATAGGCTAAAAAGTTAAATTAAAGCAAAGTGACAATTAATGCGTTAAAAACATTTTACAATGAGAATCATAGCATTAAATAAAAACATATACAATAATATGAGTCAAAGGGGGTAAGCTAATAGAGTGAATTACATATATATGGTTGGCAATATTTAAAAGTAAACCTGCAAGTCAAAAATATAACAAAACAATGGGTGTAACATGGTATTAACAATTAGAATTGTAGAGTTTACACCTAAATACCTTTTTAGGTTACATATTATATTATATTAATAAAGAACATAGTCATTTTAAAACCATATAGATTTATTATGTAAACAATAAACATAGAATTAAGAAAATACAGTTTTGCAATATGTAGGAGTTTTAGAGTATACTAAGTTTTCCTCCAAACAATCAGACTCGAGAAATTACTTGTGGTTATCAGGGCAGTTCAGTCGCCAGGCCAAAGGTCGAAGTATTTCTAAAAGAAGAGTAATTAGACAATTAGTTAAAGAATATTATGGAGCAAAATAAACAAGTAACTTATATGCAGCCTTGATTGATAGAGCAAGATATAAAAGGTATCCATACAACATGTTGGAAAATCAGCTGTTTCTTCCAGCTAATTGATGGCTAAGGACCAGGTGTCTAACAAAGTACTATGGCTGGTCTCATTCCCCTACGGTACTGCCAAAGCACTCAATAGTACATTAATATCTATTAAGACCATTACAAAATTAGCAGTCTGTTTACAGGCAGAAATAAAAGAGTATTATCTGCGCGGACCCCATCATGACACTAATGCAATTTCCCTGGGATGAGCACCTAAGCTAATATTATTTCGTGAAGCATGACTACAAGACCAAATTTGTATCACTATCTACTGAACTGTAATAAGCAAAGAGAATTGACAACCTGGTGGTAACCATCAATAACAGTGAACTAATGCTCATGACGTTCAGGGCGTCATGATTGATTTTGATTCAAAAGATTAGTGGAACTTGTGGGTTTCTGTAAATCCAAAAACTAAATCGTCATACTTTCTAAGCCAGAGGCTTTGTATAAGGACAGTGTCAAAGGACACTTATATAGTGGTCCGGATTTGACTTAGAGTCAATTGAACCTGGCTTGTCCATCAGACTGAAGGACACATAAACTAACAAAAGAAAAATTTGCATGTTGAAGTTAATTACACATTAACTAAAATCAAAACTAAACATTTTTTCTATAAAAAGAGACACAGTCCTTTTTGATAAATATTAAATTTCATTAAAAGGTAGTTAAGATTAAATTCTCCTAACAAAATTAGAGACAAAGTCCTGGGACTTGACGAGGACAGCTGTATATATAAATACCCCAAATATACTGTCCATGTTAGTGCCGAGTTGAATCGGACGATCCATCCTCCTACAATTTGGTTATGGTGATGAATCCAACGACCCAGACGCCATGTTCCTCCTCTACAGTTGCAGACGGGCAGAGTCTCCTTCCTTCTACGATTCGGTTATGGTGATGAACCCAACGACCCAGACGCCATGTCCCTCCTCTTCAGTTGCAGACGGGTAGAGTTTCCTTCCTTCGCTCGTAGTGTTGTAGAACCGCTCTCTGTATTGTGATTCCGCAGATCACCCTTTATATACCGTCAATCAGGCATGAATATGATAAAGAAGGGGGAGTGATAAATTCAGAAATATAGACGGGAATAAGGAAGAATGAAGCTGGGAAATAGGAGAAAAACAAAAGAGGATCATGAGGTTCTTTGACTGACCGCCAGAGTCGCTAGGTGAGCAGTAGGGCACTGCGTGGATTCTTGACTACAGTCTTCTCTTCATAGACCCGGCTAAGTTAACATGTGTGTGTGTGTGTGTGTTTGTGGCCATGATTGAACCCGTCCTGTTCTTCAAATGTGGAATTACGATATCTGTAGACATCTTGCTGAGGTGAGTTACCACTAAATCATCTTATATTTAAATGTATCTGTATTAATTATATTATTTAGCATCCACTATTATTTTCATGAGGATTTGTGATATAAATGTATTTTTACTAATTTTCGTGTAGACCGCATGGCAGGCGTGCCTAAGTCTATCCAGCTTCATCCAACAGAAAAAGCAAAGCGTTAAAGTATATTATTCATAAATACAATAATATTAAACCTCTTCTTTGATATATAGTACAGTAATTGTCCAAAGACAATATTTTTGACCAACCACGTGTTTGAACATAGGCCAATACGTAGATTTAGTAGACTGGATCAAGTCCGAAAATATAAACTTTGAGGTAGTTTATATTAAATAAGTTACGATGGTTCCTTTTCTTGCGTAAATTATTATAAATATTAATTATTTACTTGTAGCTGTTCAATCTGATTGACACGCTACAGAATTAAAGTTGGATTAATTAAAAATAAATAAACTAAATATAAACAATTGATACAGTTTTAAAAAAGAGTGAAATATAAAGCAGATAAGAGTATAAGTAAAATAATTTCATGAGAGATAACGTGATTGAAAAAACGTAGATAGGAGATGGTCATATAATATTAATTGATATAAGTAGAACAAAGTAGCAGAATAATAAATTAAAAGGTTAAATTTTAAATCATTAACATAGAGTGAGATTAAGTAGTTGAAAAAGGTTAAATTGGGTGATATGATATACTGAGAATTGACGATTAAAGGTGACTGATTACTTAAAACATTAAAAATAAGTTAAAGGGGGAGGGGGGGGGGTAAAATAGTTCAAACCAGTTAAAAACAAAAGTGGAAGAGATAAAATAAAATAATATAATGGAGGCTAAATTGATTAGAAACCTGTTAATTTACAAGAGATTATAAAGAAATTCGTATAAACAGGTATCTAAGTCTTGTCTAGAAGGATTTTTCGTCCCTTACTCCTTTAGCAGTGTTCCTGTGTTGTGTTGATGTTGGTTAGAGGAACTCTAATTTTCCGACATGTTTCGGTGCTAATATCAACGCACCATAATCATGGAGTTCGGTAGGTATTGAGACACGATGTGTAACGAACTAGGATGTGACATGAATGTATTTGTGGAATAGCTTTTACATTTTCCCATCTTTTGTTCAAAAAAATACATTTTCTTCCACTGCTTCTTTGTCAACATATGAGCACTTTATACCTGTTATGTTTTTTTCAAAATAGCTGTTAAACTCCTTAGCATCTTGATTTAATTGCTGTCCAAACATTTCTCTTCATGACCCCGCCAATACCACCATTGCTCCTTTGCCATGTGAGCTTGAAAAAAGTTCCACTCAGCGTTCATCCCAAAATCATTTTCGATTAAACAAAAATTTGACAAATTGTACTTACTTTTAAAGTGTCCAGTACAATTGTCAGTAAATATGAACATATTATGTTTGAGCTCCAGATTGATGTTTTAATGTAATTTACAATAGTAACAAGAAAGGTCCATAATGAGTATTTACTGTGGGATCTGCCATTATTGAATATGGCATATGATTTGACTATGTGTCATGTGGAAGCCAGATACAACATATAAAATATTGTCACCTGAGAACGCTATTTAAAATAATAAGTAGGCAAACTGCAATTTCTTCAATGACTAGGATGGCTGTATTTGAAAATGACCAGGAATCGCCCATTCAAGTACAGGGGCATTTAACATACAGGAAAGTATATGGTTCAACAGATTTTAAGGATTCTCATTTAAAAGATGCACTCCTTTTAAGGGAAAATCCCCCACCTCTCTTCCAATCTGTAAGATTGACATAGCAGAAGTTGATTCAGGTTTGTTTGTTTTGGTAGAGGTTTTCAGTGAAAATAAAAAGGCTAGAATTACTTCCTCAAAAATTGTAAAACCATATCAATATGTGGGGGTCTGCCAAAGTGAAGTGGACAATGAAGGGTATATAAAGATTATGTTTTTAAAGTTTTACGACAAGACAACAAAATATTTAAAGCTGATGAAAATGATGTTTCTTCTGTCAAATTTGAACAGATGGTCAGCAAGCTATCAACACCAGAAATCAATAATCAAGGAAACATACTTTTTTACTAAATCAATAAAAGTGTTGACATTTTTGAGAAAGACATTTAAAAATGACTATAAGGGATGTTTTGGCTTATTGTGTACATTTTATAGGCTTTTTATTATATCCTTCATTCTTTAGTGTAGGCCTAATATTTAATTACATTTTCTGAATAAAAGTCTGCAGTGTAAACTTACTTTATTTATTTGTCCATGCATACAAAGTTTTGTCCTAAAATCAATTCATAAACCAAAAATAAATGTATATTTTATAAACCATTTACGCCTACTTTAATTAAATAAGTCACTAACAAAATATTAGCCTATTGTAGTTGTAAGGTTCCATAGATTAACTTTTGTTATTAAAATAAAAGTTAAGACTAAAGAACAATTGAAAGAAACATTATGATTCATACTTTGTAACACCCATTACAGTACTTTTTTTCTCCGGAAATCCTTTTAACTATAAAATAATGTTCCATTATTTTATGTAGGATATTTTTCATTAAAAACATAAATTATTAGTATATGAACCTTAAACTCGCAGAGTTTGTTGTCTTTAACTATCTCTACAGAGGTTCATGTCCAATTTCAATAACACCCGTTACACCAAGTTTTTAATTTACTATTCAATTTACATGAGGCAAAATTATGATTGCACTATACCAAAATATTCATAAAAAAATAGGCAATAGTTTAAAATAATTACCTTTTCATTAATGTTATTTTACCCTAAAAATTGGCCGATGTAACACCCGTTACAATATAATGGCCCTTCAAATATGTTGAAAATGTGTAGTTTTTAAATGTGGTACCATTTAATTATAATTTGTTCAAACCCTGGTACCTTTTAATTATAATTTGTTCAAACCATTTATATATTATTTTAAATACACAATTAAGTTTAATTAAATGAAATGAGTCATCAAGTCATAAATTATTTAAATGTTGGAGAAGGGGAGCAAGGGTCTAATAGATTTGAGTATAGCTTATTTAGGCTTAAGGGGTGTAGGTTATTCCTCAAGTGCTTTGGGAAAGTGGGAGGGGGAATCGACACCCCTGTCAAGCAGGGTACATATTGCAAAAAATTGATCCACATTTTCAAATAATGGATTAAGTTCACATATCTTGGGTTTAAAATATTTTTTTTTAAATATATCACTATGTTAGATTGAACAGCCGATTCTCTATGTGCCATGCAATAATCACCATTGAGCATTTTTCACTATACAAATTAAATATTTCACTAAGTATAATTCAGAACCAACACTTAATGCAAAGCATTTTAGTTGCGAATGTGTTATATGTAGAAAAAGACAGTTATATCTAAGTAGTTTTGTATAGTAAAATTAAATATTATGTAAAATTGGCTAAGATACATGGACCTGGTTGCTCTGTTAAATAAACAACATGGGTATTTGTTATTAGATTATCAACAGGCTGGTCAGTAAAAACACACAGAACAAGAATTCAAGGCAATCAGAACACTTCTCTTTCTGAACAAGAACAAGATGTCATCAAGCAAGTAATTATGCGTGCGGAGGCCTTAGAAGTGAACGAACAAGAACGGGTGAGGTGAGTTCTAGTCATAATTTGAGTTTGGTCTTATAAAGTTGAACTTAATATTAGTGTATTCCCAAACTGAAATAAAATGCCACAATCAATCAAGTATGCTACCATACAGACATAGATAGCACTCTTATCTAGAACATTCTGATAGCCACCACATTAAACTACCTCATGTCGTGGTATTGAATGAATACTGCAATTATGTAGAACAGTCTAGTAGCTATTATAATTAATCTGAGCTCTCTCCAATCCTGCAACTCTATCAAAATAATCATTAATATTAACTTAGGCTATGTGCTGAATGTAACAATAATGAACTCGTAGATCATGCAGTGCCCAAACTATTTCCCTCCACCTCTTCTGGTCCTTAGTCTGCTACCCCCAATACCACCAGATCCTCTATACAGTGTTTCCATTTGACCCCAGGTCTTTTGTGGACCATTGTAAAAAATGGTAATTTGCTCAAATAGCTTATATTTTGGAAATATGCTAGATGTATGTTTACACTCCTCCCTACTACAGTTTTCCAACCTGAATTCATGCGAGGTAGCAGACCAATCAGTTGAGTAAAGGGAATTGAAGGAAGAGGTTTATGTCATTTTCTCTTCCATCATAGTTTCATTACACGGGTATGGTTATTGGTGGAATAAGGGAAAGAAGGGGGAACGGTTCTTTTACTTAGTCTTCTTATCCTTTCATGATAGTTTCTTCAGTTGCACCAAGTTCAGCGCAATACATCATGGCCTCTGTGATCAATAAAAGAACACCCCAAAACTTAATTCACTGTTTCTTTGAAACCATCATGTCTAACACTGTAATTTTTTCAGAATTATTTATCAACGCCTTATAAGCCATTATGGTCTTATTAACATTCCCATATTCTAACTGGTTTGTTTTGAAAAAAGTTTTCTTTGTA
This sequence comes from Timema cristinae, assembly GCA_039000515.1. Classification (NCBI taxonomy): domain Eukaryota; kingdom Metazoa; phylum Arthropoda; class Insecta; order Phasmatodea; family Timematidae; genus Timema; species Timema cristinae. The sequence goes on along the minus strand of JBCFYV010009882.1, from coordinate 16,995,552 downwards.
AAAAAACTATAATACACTTTTGATTGCAAACATATTTTCACCCCGTGAAAAAGTTTTTTCCTAATTGACATAGATGGGTACTGTAATTGTGTGAAATAATCATCATGAACTTAAGTTTATTTTGAGATAAGACACAGGCCTCTAACACCAATAGTTTTCATAGTAGGATGTGTTTAGTGTTGAGTTATCCACGCTGTCAGGTTTTCAACACACCGATTCTTGTCAGAAAGACTGTCACCAAGTTTGATATTATTTTAATTTATTTTTTATTATCTATTGTTAATAGATTTGTAATTTATTGTCCATTTTGAGAACACATCCGGGTTAAATCATTTCTCTATTATTTCAACATGCAGTAACGTTGTCTACAAGGTGAACTAGTACACACTTTTATTGATTCCAATCATAAATAATTATTTAATTAGGACACATTGATAAAAATACAAATTAAATGGTGTCTAGAGAGAAGATAATTATTTTTTGGTATTGTTGGAGTTGTTGTAATGTTTTTATCCTCAAAATTTGTGAGCTTACATATGGACTAATGGAATAACAAAAGATAATATATTTAGTTCAGCTAACTTTGCATCACTTTGTATTGTAGTGTTAGATTTTAATTTAGCAAACATTAGAATGGCTATTATATTGTGCCACTGATGACACAAATTATTACATTGTCACTTGAACTTGTAATCAGTGTGGGGTGCCGAGGGAGGGGGGTGAAAGCTTAAATGTCCTTTCGTTGGAAGGTTTGGCCTAATTTATTCATCCAAATTTTATAATATCTGTGCTAACCTCTTTTGGGTTTATGATTTCAAGCGCAGTGTTGTGACAGACAGGCTGTGCCTTCTCTCATTTTGCAAACAAACTTTGATGCCGTTAGTCTATTAAGCTTTGCTTCCCTCCATGCAATATTGCCGGGCCTAATTTCCTGCGTTAAAGTTCATTACAAAGATTCTCTTTTGCAACTTCCTTTCCTAGGATGGACATAATCTCTTCTTTTTTTCTGCGATTTGTTCTTCACTGATGTCTGGTTGTTCGGCTTCTGAACCATAATCAGTGCCTGTCCCAGTTCATTGCTTTTTGTTTGTTTTAGGTGTCCCAAATGGTAGGTGTCTTGATGCTTTTCTTTTTTGGTGACTTTGAACATCTGATCTTGTTGCAAATATCCGTTTGGTTATATGACTTGGGCTATGCCCAATCAATCTTTTTAGTGGTGAAGTATGTCAGTTTGGACCTCCAGTATGAGAGAGACCAGCAGCTAAGTCTCTTGTATTGTCCACTTTTGTTGACGTATGTTCGTTTACCACCTGAAAACTTTGAAACGAGACTCCTATAGTGTTTGGCCTGGTCAGTGGTGTGATTTTCCACAAGATTTTCTGCTTTGATGACTAGGGGGCCAAGTGCCTTCATGATGGCAGGCCACACAGAAGTTGGAGGAGACATCATTGGTACCTTGTTGATTTCTCCTCCTTCCTTTTACTTGCAGTAGGTACCCCGGCAGTTCTAATGCTGCCCAAAAACATGATACGGATCATTATGTAGTTCATCACGTAAAACATCACTGTTACTCATATTGTTACCATCATCAGTGATGGCAGCTCGATCACCTTTTGTTAGTCACAGGATTAGTTGAAACAGTTATTTACGGGCTGTGACATCATGAGCTGTGTCCTTTATGATCTTATGTAATTTGCCTGTGTAGTTCCTGACCACATGATTAACATATTCCAACTTTATAACCTATCTTCCATAGGCTACATTAAGCTGAATTTTTGCATAAATACTAGAGTCGCCATAACTGACAATGTACTTATAACACAAATTATGCATCCTCTCACTCTCTCTGAAACCTTGCACGAGAATAGCTTGTTCCATTCCAGTGGAAGTTCCCTGGTAATTCTTGTATCACTTGTGCTCCTTTGATTCTTTCCCTGGTTCAATTTGGCCACATATATAACAATATTTGTTTTTTTTTTACTCCAATGTACAGCAATCCATTAGTTGCAGCACTTATTATGCATGCCTGTAACAAAAGATTGTTTTGTAATAGTATAAAAATGCAATGGGTTTTGTTAGTTTAATTGTATTCGCACAAACTTAATTTAAAAGGTGTGTAATAATGCTAACATTAAGTGAGCTTAAAGTATGTCTGATCATAGAAAACACTTCTTTCTTGAGGATTCCCCAAGAGACTGCATGTTATACACATGGATGAATTAGGACCTAATACACAACAATGAATTTAGTGGAGTAGTTGTAGCATTTTCATTCAACTTACTACTCCTGATGACACATTACATGCATGCCTGTAGGAACATGTACACCAGCCACTATCTTTATATACTGTGATATAGAGAAATCCATCAACATCAACATGCCCTTTTTCCAACGCTATTTCGTGTTCTCAAACACCATTTTGGTTTATACATTCTTATAATTTTTCTTCCCATACCTATAATAATAAAAACACCACCACCAACAATTCTAATGCACCCATACTAAGCAACTTGTAAAAACAACATAATTGTAGAAATAAAAAATAACTTACCACTTCAATACGTTGTTCATGATGGGCACCTCCATCAATGCCATCATTTCTTGTGCTTGCTGATGGCCTATCCCCATTGATAAGGCACCCCAAGCAAACTCATCATTTAACTCTACCTCTTTGCTTTAAACTTCACTTTTGATAACTCTGGTTTCTTCACACATTAAACATTTAAAAATCAAATGACTGGAAATTCCAATCCTTTTCTCGGAATGAAACAAAAAACCTCCTTTGGTACATATTTTCCCATGGGTGGCAAGGGTGACAAGCTGACTTAGCACACAAACAATGTTTATCACACGACACCCACTAAGAAGTTCATTAATTTCCTTGATATTTGGATCCCTTGTGATAGGGATTTCAGCCTAATATTCCTGGTCAGAATCTGGAAGTTCTTGGATTCCCGAAACATTTATACTGAAATAACAAAAAATAATTTACACAAAATAATGCTTTTCAAGTGATTATTTGTTAATTTATAAAATTATATGATGAATCACAGTTATTAAACACTTGCTTATTGTTAATTATTTGAAATTATTTAGATATTTCATCTCAGGAGATATATTCTAAATTTAAAATAAACTGAATTAAAAATGTTACAGAAAATATTAAACATTATTCAAGTTCACAGTTTCTCCACCAAGGTATGTGTGATATGTGCTCAACAAATATTCCCCCTCCTACCCCTTTTTGACTAGTCCTCTACCCAAAAGATGTGTTTGTCAAATGAGTTTCATAGAAATCGGGAAAAAAATTATTTTACCTATATTTTTAAAATTTGAACCATTCTTGCATCTATTATCTGGGTCTTCAGAGCAAAACTACAAAGATTGGTTAAAACTAACTGAACGTGTCAAAATAGATTTTTATTCTTAGTTTTGGACATCTTTGGCTCAGTTATTGTAGACCATAAAAAACAAATCATATTCTATTAGAGCAGTTTATGGTAGAGTAAGTAAACGTTTATGGTAGATTTGGTCTTTTCTGGTAGCTAAACATTTCTATACAATGTCCCTTAATCATTTGTCTGGCAAATTTGTGTTATTATTTCAACACGTAATATGTATTTGGATCACCTATCCAAATGACAACACATATTTGAAGTTAACAGTTTTAAGTAACTTTTCAATTGCCATAGAAGAGAAAATTTATGTGAACAGATTATGCTGAAATTGGTTGGTTCATCAAATTTATAAAAAAATAGTTTTTTTTTTCTAAGAAAGTTACCAGCAAACACACATGTGCCCAGTAATAGTGATACAATTTTGTTAGGTACTATTTATTGTTCATTTTTTAACATGAAACCAATCACATGTGAGAAGAGCTGTTGATTAAGGTGAGTATTGTAACTATTACTATACAGACAACAAAAGGACATAAAAAGTTAATTTTTATAAAAATCTCAAAATAGCTATTTTAACATGATGATACTTTCTCTACACCCTGTAATTAGGAGAAATTAAGAAAGAATAAGAGAGAGTTATTTAGGTGTTAGGGAAAGGATGCTCAAAGCCCCAATTATCATTTTAAATAACACCTATAAATAGCTTCTAAGGGCATATATTCTTCAAACAATTCCTGGTGGAGGGGCCCCCCCCTCTGGAACCCATCACCTGCTCATCCCTAGCCCAAATAGGTTCTCCTGCTACTGATTACAACACTTCAGACACAGAAACACTTAAATTTGTACCCTACCTAATTGTTCTGGTTGAACTTTTTTTGGGAGCAATCTCATGGAAGAGTAGAATGGAAATGAACATTTTAATCTATGTTTGTCCCTAAGTAACGCACTGGACAAACACAATATTTTGATGAATTTGGCGCTAATTAATACCTTCGAAAGTTCTCCTCTGTTTCCCAATAGCAGTGGTGTGTTGTTGTCCTGTACCTACTAGTTCTTGTTATTTCATTAGTTAAAAAGTTTAATCCAACACTATTTGGTCAACATATTAACATTCAGGTAAATAGTATAGAGTCTGTTAATTACAAATCACTTTGATAACATTGATATAATTTGGAGTTTTTGAAATAACTAAGCCAATACCAGTTCAGTTGAATGTAAATGTAGACAGGAACTAACCTCAATGTTTGTCTGCTGCTTTATACTTATATTATGGTTATGAAACTCAATACCCGCCAAAAACATCACTTCACTAACGCTCACTTTGCTAACGTTGCTTGGTGATGAAAATGGTTTTATCACCTCGCTAACATCAGTTAGGCGAAGAAACTAATGATAGCCACGTAGCTCACATTAGTAAAGTGAAATTTTCAATTTAACTAGCAATTTATTTAATACAGTGACAATTTAAAAACTAACTGTTGCTACAAATATTTGTATGCAAATTAACCTTTTGAAACATCTACATTGCAAATATTTGGTTGAAGCTTCATAATTTATTATAGGCTTACCTAAACACTTTTTTATTTCTTATTTAGAGTTTCATGTAATAGTCATACTAGTTTGACAAAAACGAATAAGAAGAAAATCATTTAAGTTATTTTAATCACTTTTAGAAATTTTGGAATCTATTATTTTCCTTTCTACAGACATTTCATGAAAAATGGTCAATCAATGTAATCAAATAGTTGGAGTTTTTCCAACTCCAAAAATTATTCTTGAGAGAAATCATATTTTTTTTATAAATTACAAAACTTTGTTAAATTGTAGATGTTTACCAATTTGTAATTTAAAACTAATAATTTTTAGCACCAATAACCCTTGATATGTTTTTTCACTAGGCCTATGGCTATTTTTGTATTTGTTATTAATATTCAGTTTTGTTGTATCACTAATTTATTCAAAATTACAATTTTTGAATTTAAGAGTAAATAGTATAAAACTTATTATATTTTTAGTTTTTTAATAAAAATATGCATATAAAATTAAGGTGTAGCTTTTATTTTGCCAAATTTTGTTACACAAAGTCCAAATTAACTCGTGCTGTTTCCCCAAACATTACTTTGCTAATGCCCGCGTTACTTTGCTTACAATAATAAAATCCCTTATTTCTCATTAACAGTCTTAGTAAAAAAAATATTATTACTTATTATTAACAATTGAGCTATTCAAAACATAAATAAAAAATAAAAAATGTAAAATTTTCTTTTCTTTTGATTTTGAAAAATTTAACGGGACTGACTTATGAATTTGGTATGATTCTTTACTTACAAAAATCCTAATTACAATAAATTAAGAAATGTATTTTTTTTAGTAATGTTCCAAAAAAAAAGTGTACTTTGTAAAAATAGATATTTCATTTATTTCATATAGATTATAACATATTAATTTGTATTTGAAACAGCATTAGAGAAGTGATGGATTATGGATATTCACTTTGGTACAAAAAAAAAAGTAAAATCAAGCTCTGCTAGTATTATTACTTGCTTCTTTAATAAATTTGGTGTATTCAGGCATAAAAATTAACCTTTTCCTGAAATTTTAATTGTCTTATTTTTATATTTCCTATTTGTCCCTCAATTTGAGAACGACCCACAATTATGATATTCCGTTTAAAACACTTGAAACAATGTACCACCCAAAAGTGAGTTGAAAACTTGATTAATTTGAATAAATACATTAGTATAAATTACTTAATATAAATTTTTGCCAAAACTAAAACATAATTCAAGGATGTAAACACACTAAGACTCATTGTAAGGAAGCCATCCTTAACATATTTTTTTTGAACACGACATTAACAAAACTACTTTTACTGTTAATTCTTTAAACATCTCATATGCATGGAATGGTTAAATCTAGAGCCTTATCATGAAAAAAAAATCTATATAATTACACACCTTTTATTTACCAGAAGAAATAAATAAGGTGATAAGTGTTAGAAACTATCATAGAATTAAAAACACTTTACTTTGATAGTAGGTTTTCAATTTTTTTTATCACTTTAGTCAATAATTACAAATATTATTTTTCGTGTAAACATACCAAACCATATTAAACTGCTAGTATGTTATTATATTTGAAAGCTTATAAAATAGATATGATTCTTTCAATACCTTTGATGGATTCACTAACCTCCTACTATATAAAATTAATAACTGAACTAATTATGAGTAAACAAACCATCCCTGCTAATAAAAGGACATGGCCTGTGTTTTATCATTGCTAATAGGACCAATTCCTAACCAAACAAACTTAGAACAATATTTCATTTAATAACTACTGAGTTTTAACCAAAAAACTAGGGCATTCCTATAAATAAAACTCCCCAAATAAGTTAATTAAACTATAGTGGAATATGTGTAGAATTAGTAACATAAATATGATCAATTAACAAGTTGTCACCCAAGAATGAAAGTGTTCTATTTCCAATTTTACACTTTTGTGTAAAAGAGCATTCAAGTTTGACTAAGTGTATAAAACCAATGCTACTAGATGATACCTCGTGTTTTCATTATTTGCGTAGTTATATATATATATAGTGGTCTCAATTCTGCTGCAGGTGAACCATGTGCATTCTAAATAGACTTTAATACCAAATATCTCAAATTTAACACTTTTGGAATTAGAACACTTGCATTCTTGGGTGACAAAGTGTTAATACCAGATATAGTTTGCAATACAAAAGTCAATCAACCCACAGCACTCAGCTTACAGTTCATGTACAGTTGTACACTCATAAAAATTCTAAACTAAAACCCATTCAGCAAATGATCAATATTAGCTTGTAAAATATATGTACTCATAAATGTTATTGTATGAATCTGCAATACACTAAATATATCAACATATTTTTATCCTTTAAAAGTGAGCTGGTACAGTTAATTCGAAACTCTTGATGTCATGATTAATCTCTAGGCATGTGATGTCATCGGGTTTAACTGAAGCAATAGCACACCCTATTGCCAGTGGAATATATCTCTTGTTTGACCATAATTACATAAGGGCTATTTCATCAGGATAAAATTATATTCAAAGGTTTTATTGAATCCAACACTGTCTTTAGATGATATGTATGACCCTAGAATAAATCTAACAAGTCAAGACCCTAAAGGGAAGATAATACTTTTCACCCTGTTTGCAATTATAAATCATTGCGTTCACTTCAGGTTTTTTTTTCTACTTTAATATTATTTTGACATTTTTGAGTGTTCCCATTAATCTCGGTCTAAGCACTTCTGTGTATGTAAAGAAATAACTCCTAGGTCTGTGTTTGCTCTGCTACCAAACTTGTAACTGCCATATTGAACATTGAAAGACTATTATGTGACAAAGGCTAATATTTGGCCTCTGTATCAATATCATCTTAAATAGTGACAATAAAGAACACAACAGTAACAATAACAAAACATTTTTCTTAAAGTGATATGTACAAATCTGTTCCACCGACATTAATGAACAGGTGACCTGGACCACAAACATATTCTTTCAGTTCTCACAATGCAACCTTTTGCCAGCCAAGGCTAAACTCTCTTCCTTTTTCTCTGGCCAGACAAATCATGTCCTCATAGACGTCTTCCACTGGAACTATATTTCACCAATAAAATAGGTCTCTATGTGGGGACTCGGCACTCGTTGCGGAGGTTTAAGAAAGATGGTTGTGTGAATGACGTACATAATGAAAGAGAGTGATGTCACCTCATTACAAAACCTTGTGTAATGCTTCCTAGTTGGACATGATTCTGATCCTTACAGCACAATTTGCCATTTAATAGTTTATTTTGATGTGGAGAGCTTATTTAAATTTTTTTTTTCTTAAAGGAGCCACCTCAGTAAGCAATAAATTGCTTCACAGACGTTCATCTTTAACCCAATATTTAATTCTACAATGCGTTATTTCAAAATAGGGTTCACGCCAAAATAAAAGGTCCAGTGTTCGATTCCCATATCCAGTAGTCATTTTTCAATTTTAAGAATATGATATCTAGATGCAGCTAAATCTGTACTAAAACATATATAATAGCTTTGGTCATTTGATTCTTAATTAATAACTTAGTTTATACCCTATCACTAATTAATGTTATGGTATTAAATTCAAGTTGGGTGACTTGGAGGTCTAGGGGTAAGCTGTCAGACTTCTGTTCTGGCGGTCTGGGGGGTTCAATCCTCGGTCCCGGCACAGATTTATCTGATTACCAAACCCTTCCTTTACCGTGGAATATGGTACAGGGAGGTAGTAAATACTGTCTGTTCTACAAGTCTAGTGAAGTTGTTCCCATTTTGTGTATCACAAGCCAATTATTTTATTGTTTTGGAAACTCTTTTGAAATGTAAACATTTTATACAGTAATTATTTGATAATATAAAATCATGAAAAATGGTAAAGCGAAAAAAAAAAAAAATTGGAAACTTGAGAAACAAGTCAAAACATAAACTGATATCAGAATCAGGTTTAATGTCTAACCTGTGGTACTTTATGAAGCAGGATAGACAGCAGCATTATTTTTGCCATTTAATGACCATGGCACAAACCTAAATAGCCATCTAGCACTTATTTGAAAAACTTTTGTATTCACAAATCACTTCTTCTGCACATTAAAGTATGTTGGTTGGGTTACTGAGATATCAACAAGGCATGTCGGACTAATTGATCTGTCTGAAGACACCTTATTAACAATTAATTTTAACTGCAAGAATTGACACAGTTTTTGCTGTTTGTTTGACAAACCAAACATATCCAACACTTTTTACAGAAGCCTTGAAGGTAGTGCTCCCTTTAATATTTTCTTACATCTGTGAAGTTGGATTTTCAATAATGGAAGGAAAAAAAACCAGAATTTTTAAACAAACAGTAATTGTCAAACTTCTTGTGCCTGAAAATGACTCACATCAATGTCGCCAACAAAAACAGGAAACAAGCACACCCTTCACACACACCTCATTTGGAAAAATAGACAAGTTATTGTAAATTAGGATTCAAGAATAAATTTTAAAAAACAAGTAACAATAATTAAATTAAAAAGACCCCACCAAACCCTCCATGTTCATTCAAGCTAAGGGAATCGTAAAAAATTGTTATTAGAAAAATTGAGTCACGCCTCTATAAGGTTTGGGAAGCACTGATCCAGGGCATAGGAGCAGTCATCTAAAAATTAACCAGGTAATACAGGCATACCCGTTATACAGACATTCACTCTATGGACACTTGCTGGTAGGGACATATCTCGTTGACACCACTACCCAAATTGCATATGTCTCTTCGTAAGACTTGATGGCATGACACCACTTCCCAATAAGCTTCCAACTACTTATGAGCCAGTGTCACTGTTTTTAATTTGTTTTCAAACACATTTTGCTTCAGATATCTGTGTCGTTTTACACTTTGAATACGTGGATATTAAAGTGTGTATAACTTGTATGTTACTGTTTTTGTTTGATTAAAATACAAAATCATTAAATAATAGCAGATAAAAACCGTAAAGTTGTCAGTGTAATATATTTACATTAACATCTCTTTGTTTGAAGAATTAAGTACACTCTGATTAGCTTAATTAGCTTAGACCAGACCAGGCCTAAGCGGATATCAAACTGTTTTATGTCCATTATGCCTGTATATGATGATTGTAGTTAAGTGCATGCATCAATAAGTGAAAAAAGATATTGCTTCATTTTAAGCACATGTCGGGTATACATATTCACTTTGGACTCATTTCATATGTTAATGTGTAGTATGCCTATATTCCACACTGGATGCTTCACAACAGTCTAGTAAAAAAGTCTTCAAACTCATTTAGTAAGGGTGCTCACTACTTTCAAAATCTAAACAATTTTTTGCAAGCTACCCAGACTAAAAATATGCCTTAACATGTATCTACTAATATTGTAATCTGTACAGAGGCACTACAATTACGTTTGTGTAGGCCCACATACTAGCATCTCACCATATTTCTAGGTTTATTTTTTTTAATGATATCAGCGAGAGTGGAAGATTTATTTCTCTGTATTTTTGGTTAAAATTGACTCTTATTCTTTTAACTATTATTTTATTTGTCTTATTTTAACTTTGTTTAAAGCTCTTTTGGGAGGGAAATCTTTATTCATCCTCAATTTTTCATATTTAAAAAAAATGTTGTTCAACGTTGCTCCCAGCTCCACTTGCATTGAAAATAAACGAACCCGTGTCCCTCAAATTCTGGGAAGTATTTCTCTTTCCAGTCCAAATGGAAGTGATACGTTTAAATTCTCTATTTGCACTCCCCACAAACAATTAAAAAGAAAAAAAAAACTTACACATGTACACTAGAAACATGAGGAAGTAACCCATTTGGAAAATACCACAAATCAATCAGAACCTTGAAATTCAATGACAATGTTTACACACGTGCACTAGCTGATGTATGTGTGCGTGCAGTGTCATCAACCAACCTTGGGCTCCGAAATCATGATGTACATTATTGTTGTTAAAGGAGTTCAAGTTTTACTATTGAAAACTATGTTAACACAAATAGTCAAGTTCATACACACACACATGACATGTAAAAGGTATTTTGAATTGAAATAATATTATAATTTATTATTTTTTGGTTGATTATATTAATTTCAGTTTTCCCGACATTTCTTCTTATCACTTCCATCCATAGTGCGACATTGAGACAGTTAATAACCATAAAAGGAGATTGGAACATTCTATATTCTCAGGGCTGGTAACATGATAATTTCCTTAGTGAGACACAAAGTATTGAGGATACCACAGTTTTAAAGGTTAAACACAATTTAGTTGGAAAATGACAACCTGTACATTGAAATATAGAGATAAACTTTTTGTCTCTTATGTAAATGGTATACCAATAAGTTTTTTATATCAGATTCAGGGTTATTATTTATATTCTTTATATAGGGCGATGAGTCAATATATGATAACGAGTGATAGTGTCGACTACTTAAACTATAAATAATCACAGCCATGCTGACTCGTTAAGGCTTTGTGGGTGCCAAGTCAACCAAGTTTTATTATATTAGCAAGTAATACATTTATACTATTATTTGGTATAACCTTAGCCAAAATAAGATCAATTTTAGTTTAAAAATGACAACCTAGACACCTGAATCAATAATGGGCCCTAGACTTTTATAAATTAATAAACCCAAAAGTCCAAAGTTATACCTGTGTCCAAGTTGTTCTTTATCAACTGAATTGTTATTTATTCTTGAATCAGGGTCATATCTGCGTATAAAATTCACATATATAGTTATAATAACCTTTGGAATTGTCGAGGAAGGTGGACCAGCTAATCTGGTTAAAGCGAGACACCTAAGCAAGAATTACAGGTCTATGACAGCAAACCAAAATATTCAAAAGAACTCTTACAGTTCTATTCAGAATTTGCATTAAGCAAGGCTAATTCTGTCTTGTCATTGCAGTCAGCTAGAAACCAGGTATCCTAGACTCATCAGCTGGCCATATGCATAGGTAGCGGTTTGGGAACTGGACGCTTGATTTCTAAAGTAGAGCGACCACCCACCCTCGACTGTTCGCCATCTGTGGTAGCACAGGCATCTCTTCAGACTGCTCACCTTTCCCAGGTATCGTCCTCACTGGCACAGGTCACTTTATTCTATAAAGATATAAATATTCAAGAATAAATAATATGTTGTCTTATTTCGATGACATCACCATTTTAAGAAATCATATAAAATACTGAATTGGCTTAACACTAGCAGTCTTTATGGCTTAGCCATACATTTTCATTTGAATTGCCTAATGATCTATAGAGAACAGCTTTCATCTGAAGTTATTTGGAAACAATCCCGCTTAAGTCCTCAATATCTTTAAAGTTGACTTAAGAATTATAAAAATTGATGATAATGTTCAATCAATCAAATTAGATATAATAAGACATAAACCATGTGCATTAAATTATGCATTTTATATATGTAAATGATGGAATAAAATGATTAATCTTGACACAGATGACTATAACCTGAAAGTAAAGTAAACACAGCCACATTTTTCAAAATTATTATAACTTAATTTTAACCGACTTTGTCAAATATCCCATACCCCATTTTTATTGATGTTTATTATTACCATTTTAATTAAAACAAATTTATATTATCTTTACCATTTTTATAATCATTTTGAAGTGTTAAAGATATGTTGATATTGATCCTATAAATGCTAATTTGGGTTTGTTGCCCCACAAATGTAGAATCTCCTCAACAGAAGCAGTTTATTGAGTCTCATAACAATTTTTGTGTATACTCATAACAAGTATGATATTGGTAAATGTCTTAATTTTAACTAAAACAACTTGTGAATGTGGGGAATGCCAGGCCTCCACCGCGGTTCGGATTCCACGTTAAACTGTAGGTCCTCTATTTCTTCTCACAATCACCCTACACATTAGCATAAGTGCGTATAACCCTAACGGGTAGTAAGACGCGGTGCTAATAATAATAATAATAATAATAATAATAATAATAATAATAATAATAATAATAATAATAATAATAATTTAACTAAAAAGTCAAATCCTATTTAACTTAGTCCGTCATATAATTCTAAGATAAAATTAATCAGCAAGTTATTTTGTAGGGAAATACTGTTGATGATATTGTGGTTAGCTATGGATATTATTTAACAATACTCAGTAAAATCTGAGAATGTAACAAATATTAATATTCTAAGAACACCAATTAATGAAGGATTCTGACTTTAAAAAATATTTGTGTGTATAATCCAAATTCATATTAATACACGGTGCTCTATCAATATATATTAGGGTGTCCAGCGACCTGGAAAACATGGATAAGTCAGGGAATTTCATCACATTTCTGGAATTTTCACCTATTCTCTAAAAAAAGTATGCAACTTTTATTTACAAAAGTCAAAATAACATTTTTATTTCATTTAATACATACCACAAATCTTTAACACAGTTTCATACTCATAACACAGTTAAACATACTCATCTTGATTTTCAAGTTCACCGTGGGATTTTAGTATCGCCTTTAGACAAAGTTAAGGTACTCACTGGAAAAGTAGGAAATGGGCTCTACAAAACCTGGAAAATTAAGGGAATTTAAAAATATAGTTTGGGAAAATTTACAATTATTTTATCTTTAAAAATATTTCATGTATTCAAACAGAATTAGTTTAATCCCGAGTTTAAACATTTATACTTCAGCTTAATTCCTACTAAAGGCGTTAGCACCAGAAATATCACTAAGTGAGTTCCACTAACAACTATTATCTTTTGCTTATCTCACTCACAGGTCAGATACAACACTTGGTGGTTGAATGTGTCACTTTATTGGGGCTACCCCATCTCTTTAATACATTTCCAAGCCATTATGCACTAATTTATTTTATCATCTCCTTAATAGTTATTTCTCAGGACTTTACTGGTCTCCTCATATCTTGGGACTTCCTCGGCTTTCACACTTATCAGTACTTTACCTTCTCAAACTTCCTTCAGTATTCTTATTCATTGAATGTATGTCATTGTGATTTGTGTGTCTTATTTTGCGGTTGGCTTTTTCTACAGTAATATAAATGATTCCATCTTTGTTTTTACACTTTTAGACTGATGTTCTTGGTCAATGGCAGCATTGTAAAGTGTGAACTGTGTTCTTCTTTTCATTGTAAAGGCCATATTGTGTTTGTCCCTTTTATATGTTTCTATCTACCTTTCTTGTACCTTCTTCCAAATTTAATGTATCTATTAATCTATAGCGTATAACCCGAACGTGTAGTAAGACGCGGTGCTAAATATTATTATTATTATTATTATTATTATTAATCTATACTAATATTATAAAGAGGAAAGATTTGATTTTTTTGTTTGTAATGGATAAACTCAAAAACTACTGGACCTATTTTAAAAATTCTTTCACCAATATAAAGCTACATTATCAGCGAGTAACATAGGCTATATTTTATTTTGAAAATTTAATTTATTCCTCATAAAAATGTCGATAGTATATTATATAGTCGTTGGATAAAAAAAATTGTTGAAGGGAAAGTGTTGTTGGTGAAGGGGGCGGGGGTGAGGAAAGAGAAATAGATGTAGTGACGAGGAACGAAAAAAAAAAGATTAAAATAAAATTTGGGGAAACGAGGGGAGTAAATAAAAATGGAGGAAGCTGGAAAATTAATTTGATTTTAACAATTTGTTTGATTGGTGTATACACAATTCCTTTTGCGCCTAGGGCAAACAAAATTATAGAGGAATGAGATGAAAATAGGAGGGAGGATAAAAAGAGGGAGGGGGCTATACAGTGATGGTAGGACTGTATTTAAAAAAAATAAGTAAAAAAAAAAGTTTGGTTTTTATATTGACATGATGGATGATTTGAAGCTTTGTTTTACAGGATTCTTTACAATATTTTTCTATGGGGAAGGGGGCTAGTTTCATATAAACTTGTCCTAGAATTAAACAAATTAAGGTTTTTCTAAACTGATTTATTTAATTAAAAAAATTCTTCTCTTGTAAAAAAATATTTTTAATTTGACAAACTTTTTTTACATTTAAAATATTTTACCGAATTTAATTTCTATGAATTACTATATTTAAATTATTTCTTGTATTGCCTGATGACATCAAATATTAGAGGTGTATTATCACCAATTTTCTTTTTTTTTTGTATAAAAACTTTTATTAACTTATGTAGGTTTGCCCTAGAAAATAACAGACGGCAGTTATAATTAATATCAATTTATTTCACAAACAATATATTTTATCTTGTCCATCTAACATATTTTAAATTCCAAGTGATTACTAAAATTTCTTTTTTCTCAAATACATTCGTTTTAATAAATTTATCTTAAGAGTTATCATAAGGTGTGTTATCACCAATAACTTTTTATTATTTCTTAAGACTTAACCTTGTTTTATCATATGACATTTTTCTAAATAATTTACATAACATATTTTTTCTTTTCTCTTCACTAAGTATTATTATTATTATTATTTCACTTACTAAATTTTCAAGCAATTATTAAAATCAGCTGATCTACTTTTTAACACACCATTTTTTCTATTACTTAAAATTCTGTAATAACCTAATTTATTTTATAACTTTTAATTTTTAAATGACAAATTTTATTAAATCATTAGGTTTTCCTAAATGAACTAAAAATGATCTTATATAATGACCATTCACCCTATTTTCTGATTTTTTTCTTAATGTTTAACTTATTAACTTTTCATTTAATTGTTCATTATTTATATAATATGTACATTGTTTCCTTATACAAACCATTTGAAATTTTTCTATATCATTTTAACTGTTGTCAGTAAAAAATATCAATATATATATTTGTTCTATACATTTATTTTTATCAATATAGATTCACTCTTTCTAACAAAGTCATGTTAAACTTCAAACATGTGCTAAGTTCAAAATATATGCAATGAAATAACCACTTAATGAACTAACTAGCATATCCTGGTTGTGTCACTTTCTCTGTTGTGTATAAACCTATATGTTTTCCCTATATATACGAGGCATGTTTTTTAAGTAAGTCCCGTTTTGAAATTTGGCCACTGCAACGCTGCGGCTGCCATTCCGCGCATGTGCGTCGAGTACCTCCATGTGTTAGCTAGCTACACACACCATTACAGAAGTATTCTACTGTGCTTATGTCTGTATGTGAGTATTTAAAATGACTCAGTCAAATGAAAATCCCGCCGATTGTGAAATACGCTCTTGTTATTTGTTTTCTTCATGCAAAAGATGTGAAAGCAGCTGAAATTCATCGATGGAACAGTGAAGTTATGAAGAAAACATTATGAGCGAAGAAATGGTAAGAAAATGGGTTAGAGCATTTAAAGATGGCCGCACGAATGTGCATGATGAGGAATGAAAGGGGTGACCTTCTATCAATACTAAAGACTTTGTGCAGAAAGTTGATGGAAAAGTTTGAGAGAGCAGACGCGTTACGATTTCATCTTTATCTAATGAGTTACCTCAAATTTCAAGAAGTGTTCTTTATGGAATTGTGACAGAACACTTAAATTATCGTATGTTGTGCTCACGCCGGGTACCGAAAATGTTGACTAGAGGTGCACAAAACCAAACATTTCGCCAGTACATTGACTTTCCTTGAGCAATACAGTGATTTTGGTGATGATTTTTTAATCCAAATTGTCACAGGCGATGGAACATGGGTGGCTCATGTTACGCCGGAATTGAAACAACAATCCATGGAATGGCGGCGTTCAACATCACCCAAGAAAGTGAAGTTCAAGCAAACAATTTTAGCTTGAAAAATCATGTGTACTGTGTTTTGGGATAGGAAAGGGGTGTTGCTTGTGGATTTTTTGGCTCCTGGTGACACAATACATTCTGAGACCTATTGTGAGACCTTAACTAAACTGCGCCGTGAAATCCAAAACAAAAGGTGTGCTGAGTAAGGGGATTGTTTTGCTTCATGACACTTCCCGTCCACATGTGGCTAATCGTACCCAAGATCTCATCGCATCATTTGGATGGTAACAACTTGATCACCCTTTGTACAGTCCTGATCTTGCTCCTAGTGACTACCACTTGTTCCTGCATTTAAGGGGGAAGTCTCACCAAATATCTAAAACACGTGTATTACTACTAACCTCTTAAAATAAAGGTCGGTTTCATCAAAATTAATTTGATTTCTGTAAATCCAACCATTAAAAAGATATAAATTATTGAATTTAAACTTTTTTAAATAATTTTTATGATTTTTCTTCCATGATTATGCCCAAAATACTTTTTCTAAAGTTTGACACGTCTGTTTTCAATAAGATTGTTTCTTTGGCTATTTATTGGATATTTTAAAATTTAAAAAAATAACTAAAATATGATTTTTTGATTAATAATTTAAACAAAGGTCGTATTTAAAAAAACTATATTTATTTATTAAAATTAACCTTAAGAAAATATGTAAACAATTATTATTTCACCCCCTCCATATATTAACACCTTTTTGCTTGAACAGTTTTCTGAAACAGCACATCAAGTGTTGTATTTTATAAAATAGAATATCGTTGTTTTTAAATTTGAGTCTACCGGCCGGTTGCTGTGTGTGTCTCTTGAAGCCATTTCCTCCACCGCTCAACGACCCGCTAACTCCCCTCGCAGTTCAATGAGGGTTTGTTGCAACTGACGTCCCAAACTGGTTCTCAAATTGACATTCATCAGTGAGAATAGTTTTAATGTTTTTTTTTTGTTTTTTACTCTAAAAATGCAATACATTTTAAGTAGTATTTATTTATTTAGTCCATGTGTGAATAGGTTTTGGTTTTGTTTTTGTGTGTAAATATCTGTGATAGTTTCAAACAAATTTACCAAGTTTCACTAAGTAAACTAGTTTAAGACTTGTGTGCTGAGGGTCCGGGGTTCAATCCTTGGTCCTGACACAGATTTATCTTATTGCAAAACCATTCCTTTACCTCTGACAAGACTTGTATTAATCACAACTTGTGAATGTGTGGGATGCCCAAGCCTCCATCGTGGTTTGGATTCCACGTTAAGCTGTATGTCCTCCATTTCATCTCACAATCACCCTACCACTACACATTAGTGTAAGTGTGTATAACTCGAACGGGTAGTAAGACTAATAATAATAATAATAATAATAATAATAATAATAATAATAATAATAATAATAACAATAATAACAATAATAACAATAATGGCGATGATGATGATAAATAATAATAATCATCCATCAATCATCAATTAAAACGGTGCCCATGGTGAACAAAATACCACCAACCTCTAAAGTGAAGAAAATAAAGTTTTGGGGTAAAAACTTGAAACAAAACTCCAAACAAATAAATGAAATAGCTATTCCTCAGTAAGTGTTAGAATTTAAATTCAATCTATATCAATTATGAAACAGGTATTTAGATTAGCTAACAATATATACATCTTCACTTCTATTAGTTTAATTATTTTAATAATAATAATAATAATAAACACATGTTTTCTCATTTATAACTTTTCCTTAGAAATATTAATAGTTTATTTCATACAACGTAGGAACTAGAACTATTACGTTCGTAAGAAAATGTTCTCATAGATCACAACACTTAATAAATATTTTAAAGAGATATTTTAGTGAACAAGGGTGACCTGGTGGTCTAGGGGTAAGGTGTCAGACTTCTGTGCTGGCGGCCGGGGTTCGATCCTTGGTCCCGGCAAAGATTTATCTGATTACCAAACCCTTCCTTCACCTCTGACAAGACATCTTGTGAATGTGAGGAATGCCAGGCCTCCACCGTGGTTCGGATTCCACGTTAAACTGTAGGTCCTTCATTTCATCTCACTATCATCCTACCATTACACATTAGCGTAAGTGCGTATAACCCGAACGGGTAGTAAGACGCGGTGCTAATAATAATAATTTAGTGAACAATTATTCAATAGATCTGAATCGTAAGTTTCAGGATCATTTTTGGTTGCTCGTAGCTGAAAGTTCTTGGTTCAAATCCCAGCCACGTGGATCGAGGGCTGTTCTTCCCAAAGTGTTTATTCACGCTTCCTTCACACAAATGCGGATACACTTACTATAAATATATATTTTCCTTAGCTCTATTCTGTTATTATAATTAAAATTTGTATAAAACAGATGGATAGTAGCAGGGCCGAATTAATGACAATAATTGGTTTGGTGTTAAACATATTTTGATATCATTTGAATTTATACTGCGTGGGTAAGGAACGGGTTATAAACTACTAGTTTTATTTATTTGTTGTATTTAACGTGTGCTTTTTGAACCAATTGATGAATAAGTACACGAGAATTTCTATGAGTAAGATCAAAAGAGCCTAACAATTTTGCCGGGAAAGGTATTTTCACAAACCTTACAGGGTTATCTTACATACCACAATTGACATGGGACTGATGGCTTTACTTTCCCTCCAAAAGAAGTTATGCTATTAGATGTTATCACTCAAAGGAAATCCTTTGACCCTGGGGGGGTCTTAACCCATGAACACCGGGTCTTAAGGCGAGCACTTTACTCCAAGACCAGTGAAGAAGACAAAACTACTAGCATTATTATATGATTGGATGCTAAAGTATAAAGATAGCGCCACAAACACAAAACAAAATATTGTTCGAGAATAGGAATAACAATCTCAACTAAAATCATCTAAGGCTGCACTAGTGAGCACGTAAACTAAATTCAAGGCTCATTTAGTTTAGCCTACTGGCAATGGGGAGATTGGGGTTCAATTTGAAGCCGGTCATTCTCGAGGTATTTTTTCTAAATGTTATCCTTGTATTGCTGTATGCAAGTACAGGCACATTTCACCTACATTTTACCTTCAGCACCCCTTTCCTATTAGTGGGAGTAAATGTGTATAGGCCGAATGGCTAGTAAGGCAATGAGTTAAATAATAAAGTTGAAGAACGTCGAGCAGGGCCTTATCTAGGGTGTTGTGCTAATTATAGAAGCCAGGGAAAACCTTACTAAAATGCCAAATAGCTATTTGTACTAATTTCTAAACTTTTTTTAAAAATATGAATATTGTTCTTCTCATTTAAAAACAAAAAAAACTTTAATGAATCAACACATTGAGGAGTTTTGAGCGTAAAATCACGACTCCTCTTTTGATTAAAAAAGATATCAAATAAATAATGCCAATAGATATATTGTGTTTGTTTATTTCTAAGACATTCTTAAATATTTCTTTCCTATAAGCTCATTAGGTAAATAAATATATTTATAGTGATTTAAAAAAGTAAACCAAAGATTAGGGCTAATATTAAAGGGAGTTTAATTAGTGAAGAACATTTTTCAAATAACGGCCGTTTCCATAAGCTATGGGATTTTTTAAAATAGTATATTGACTTAGTGTTAACATTTATGACTAATTCCCTTTTTAATTTATTGTTTTGCAAACTTGTGTGCATTTTTATGTATTTGAAATATCAATTTTGTGTTGACAACTACAAATATGTTTTATGTTACATAGTTACATACTTTTTTTGTTTTGATAAATGCTGTGCATTTTTATTAATTTATTTTAAACAAATATTATTCAAGCGAAGTTTTTTTTTGTCACTACATGAATGTCATTGTTCAACGTTCGATTTATTTATCTGACCATAACATAATAAATGTCCGGATAGCTAGACATTCTTTTGCGACTAAATATCATATTGTGTTTACTGGGGAGGGGGCTAGAGAAGATACTTATTTCAAATAATGGTTTAGGGTGAAATCATCTCACATGTATAATTTACTGGCAGGCTGATCCATTCTTTGTACTATATCAAACTATTCACATTAGGACGTTCAACATCCGGCTGCTAGCATTTATATAATTCCTCCTTGTACAATACCAAGCTAACTAAGGCAATCCCAACATAAAATTCCCGCTGAGTTTTCACTCATAAATTTGAAATTTTAGCACATATTTGATTCTCTGGAGTGGTCTCCCTACCCTCTTCCCAAATTTAAATTTTCTACTGAAGTTAAAACGTCTTTCTTTTTTTAACCCCCTCCCCCAAGTCCTGGGGCTATATTTTTAAGGGAAAAGTGACGGACAGACAAACGTCGTTGCGAAAACCATGTTTTTGGTTTCAGGGGGTCATGAAATGCTGACATTTATTGACATCTCGAGTTAGTTTTTTTTGAGAATCACAATACTACTAGATATAGATTGTTCCTTATATTTATTTTTTTACTTTTAAACAGTAAATAAGGTAGCTTTGGCCTTGCATACAATATATCGAATCCAGTATGAATTTGCTTTTTTTCAATAGTAAATTTGGGGGTTATTTTAATGTGTATAGCATTTATCTCTTTTGATATATAAATCGTAAACCTGGTTTTAAAAGGTAGCCTATGCACTCGACACATATTTAATTCTATTTATTTTAACAATCACATAATTAATGTATTAATTAAAATAGTATTGAGTCTTGGGGGAGACCAATTCCCAGTTTTCCCTCTTTTGGGTGTGCCACTGACCTATATATATACACAAGTATATAATATCCAAGGAAGAACAAACAGAGAAATTCTGCATTAGTATTTTTTTGGTGGTATAACTTCAATTTGAGGAAACACTTAAATTTTCTATGTTAATAGGATGTCATTTATAAATTATCAGAACTATATTATATCTACTAAAATAACTGAATATTTTATTTGTGCTTAGAAACATTTTTGACAGTATTTTTATTGTGATAAATTAATCACTTTAAAAAATTTTCACGTAAATTAAAATGAATAGTATGACACAGTTTTACATACTTTCTCATATAGTAATTAGTCAAAAGTTGGTTTACTTCCATTGTATATTACAGTTAGGAATCAAATTTTCATAAATTTGTCGTCAGCAACCCATAAGGGAATTTCTGTGCATTGCACTGTATCATTTATTTATTTTTTCAAACTTCTAAATACGTTAAGCAAGATTTATCCTGCTAATTTAAAGTATGGTTTTGCGAATAAAGACATGCCTACTTTGATGTATTTTGTTTAACGCTTTATATTAATTGTATAAAGCTGAAAATGACCAAACTCGATTAAGTATATACAATAATTTGGACACCCTTCGCTTATAGATTGTGGGCAGGGGGAAGATCACAACCCAAACATTTTTGTGTCCTTTTATGTGTGTGTGTGTTCAAATAATATATACACACACACTTCTAGAATATTTTATTTAATGGTTTAACTTTGTAGAAATTCAAACCATTCTATTCTCAATGAATAGCTCTTAGCTCAGGCTTGAAAAAAAACCCAAGCTATTAAAAAAAGAAGTTGTGCTATATTAGGTTTTATTTGGTTTGTTGTGGTGTTATTAAAGATTGGTTAAATCATTATAACATATTAACTAGTGCCTAGACTGTTACTTTACAAAGAAAATAATGTCTAGACTTAACAATATTATTATTGAACTGTAGAACAGCAGGGCGCCAAAAATAAAATAAAATGTAAGTGATTTGCGACTTCCTCTTCCCTTTTTGAGCTTAGGGCCCTCAACTGAATAAATTTTGTCTGATCATCCTGATAGACCATGATGAAAGATTTGTTTACTATCATCCCGAGTTTGCATGTATATTGAGTCCATTGAACCTTGCTATTCATTTCAGGAAAAATACATTGTATGCATTCACTAACCCCATTTTTGAGTTGCCATTTTTTTTTGTAAAGCATCACAAAGTTTCAGAAACATCGTAACATTCTCTTAGGTCACATTTCTGTATTTTTTCTTCAATTCCACCATCATCCTCTCCATGACCAGCACTAATAAGTGTTTCAAGTAAAACATCAAATAACTGTAAATTAGTAACAAACTATAAAAATGAAGTGTTACCTCCAGACACCAGAGCTTTGAGTTTTTCTTCATCATTAAGTGATTTTCAAATCACTTTAAACGGCTATAAAACCAGGTCTTCTTTTCTTTCAATATATCACGTTTAACTTCACTTATAGTTTCACGATATTTGTCACATGTCAAATATGCCAAATTACCATCTTGTTTTTTTACACAAGATGTCGTTGAATAGGTGGTAAAACTTTTCTTTGTGTACACTCACACAGGATGACATAGCTACATTTTAACAACCAAGTGGAGCACTAAAAAAAGTTTGACTTTGACACAAAGAAACGCATGCTCAATTCTTTCTTCTACTCTAGAATATGACACTATCCAAGTGTGGGTTTTAATGTTAATATTATCCGTTTGGACTTGGAAAAAGAATATTCAATCTTTTGGACAATGTAAACATCCAGATAGTATTAACATCCAATTTCGGACTTTACCCATGGCATACACATACACACACTTTCTTTCTATCTGTCTTCCTCCCTCTTTTTCTCACTCCATGTATCTTTCCCTCTTTATCTCTTTTTTTTCTCATCTCTTGGTAACAACAGTTGAGAAGTGAAAACTTTGTTTAATATGGTTTTAATTGATGTAAGCAACTCTTGAACTAAGAGGGTCACATGCGCTAAGTAAAATTTCAAAACTCCTTTACTCCCCATTCAAGAACATAATTTACCCGCTTCGGTGGCCGCATAGTCTAAGGTGTCACGCTAAATAGATGGGACTGCTGATGATGGCGAGGTTGGGATTATAATTCCGGTTGGTTGTACAGAGGGTGGTTTTCCCCAAATAGTTTCCACTCTTCGTCCATGTACACTTCTTCTAAATTCAACCTTCCTCATCCCTAACACACAAGCATAATTAGTACATAGGTGTGTAACCCAAACGAGTAGTATGATGTGGTGATTAAAAAAAACCTCTAATCGTCTTATATTATGAATTAGTATTCATTTATAGAGTGCAATCCATCAAAACATGTAATCGTTTGGATTAATTTTTAAGCTCATCAAGCTTTTAAGCCCATAAGCTCACCATTGTTTAGTAGAAGTATATAAATGTCATCGAAAAATCCTAGATAATAATTATATTTAATCAAAACTGTTGCTTTTGAATTGTTTTTCTCAATAAACTTATCAAAATAATAAATCTTTCACCTTAAATATACATTTTTTGTTAAAGTCAATACCTATTATCATCTAAAAGCATCAATAGTACTCCCTTAAGTTATGTATTCGTTTCAAAAGTATAATATGGGAAATATCTTAAAAAGATATCTACCAGTTTTATTGCGCAAATTACACAAAATTTAATCTATAGCTGGTCCTCTCTACCTAAGACTCGAATTGTAGTAACAGAGTAAATATATGTTTGACCCATGTGATTTTATTGACTGTTACAGCCGTCTTGTTGAACGCTTAGAAAATACTAAGAAGAATGCTATGGGTAATGGCATTAACCAATGTGTCTTGTGTGGAGAGAGCTTTGGTCTAATCTGCCCTTCAAGTTTACTATGTTATGACTGTAAGAAGGTAGTGTAACATTATTATTTTTTTACCACTATGTCAAATAATTCAAACAAAATATAAATTTATTAATAGAAACTCTTTTTACACTTTTAAAGTAAGTAAAGCTTTACAATAATTGCATACGGCTACATTTAGAATTTTAATTTTTATGTTAACATAATAAAGTAGAGACCTGACTATCTGACCTTTGTTTATCTAAAATACTATAAAATTCAAAGTTTCATTTAATAAATTTAAAATCCATTTATATCTCTACATGAGTAAAATAATAGTTGTGTAATTGATTGCATTATGTATACCATACCTTAGAGTAATCTATACTAATATTATAGAGAGGAAAGATTTGATTTTTTGTTTTTTTGTTTGTAATGGATAAACTCAAAAACTACTTGACCGATTTTAAAAATTCTTTCACCACTATAAAGCTACATTATCAGCGAGTAACATA
Source organism: Timema cristinae (assembly GCA_039000515.1). Classification (NCBI taxonomy): domain Eukaryota; kingdom Metazoa; phylum Arthropoda; class Insecta; order Phasmatodea; family Timematidae; genus Timema; species Timema cristinae. The sequence continues at coordinate 16,970,791 of JBCFYV010009882.1, read as the reverse complement.
GGCTATATTTTACTTTGAAAATTTAATTTATTCCTCATAAAAATGTCGATAGTATATTATATAGTCGTTGGAAAAAAAAGTTGTTGAAGGGGGTGGGGGGGTAGGGGTGAAGAAAGAGGAATGAGATGAAAATAGGAGGGAGGATAAAAAGAGGGAGGGGGCTATACAGTGATAGTAGGACTGTATTTAAAAAAAAAGCTAAAAATAGTTTTGTTTTAATATAGACATGATGGATGATTTGAAGCTTTGTTTTACAGGATTCTTTACAAAAAATTTTTTACGGGGAAGGCGGCTAGTTACTAATAAACCTGATTTCATACTTATTCTTCGCTTCCATATACTTTGGTTTTGTTATGTTTCTGCTCTTCCCACACTCCTTTTCCCTTTTAATGTTTCTTTATAATGCAACATTTTGGTTATCCGACCTCCTCTCCTTTTTAGGTAGGATAATTGAGACTATACTGTACTGACATTCTAAAAATCTAATTCTACTATTTTCAAAAATATTGTTGAAAGGCCAAACCTTAAACATTTTATTTTAGTTGAAATTACCCCTTTAAAAAAATTTTAATCATCTAAGTAATCATTTTTCTCGATTTCACAGGACAAAAATAAAACAAAGTATAATCTACCTTACATATGAAAACTTAACTAATCATTTAGATGAATACAATTATTTACCCGCACTGTTGGTTACGTGGCTGAGAATGTCAAACTTGTAATAGACTGATGTTTGTTCTGGTTGCACTATGAATGATATTCCGTTTTTGATTAATCAAAGTGTTTTTCCCATTTTACATCATGCTGATGCTGGTGAATATACTCTAGACAATCTTCCTCATTGACACATGAACACAAGCAACATAATTCAAAACATATTATCTAGGGGAAAAGTATTACAAATTTAGTCCTTAAACGTGGCCGCGGCACAAGGATGGATCGGGGAGGGGGTGGGGGGGAGGTCAGTGTAAGGCACAAATTAAGGGAAGTTTCTGCTGCTATACAACCTCTGGAGGAACATTAAAGTAATTTGAATTAACAAAAATACCAAATAAATGGGCTCTTGTAGGAATAAAACACTGTTACCAATTATGAAAATATTATTTATTTGTATATGAGTAAATGTATTTTAAAAATGTTTGGATGTGATTACATAGTTGATTACTGTTAATTTAAAATACAATTAATTAATCATTTTAATGTTTTAGCTTAAAACATCAAATTCAAATCGATGATTAATAGCAAAATACACTTCTCATCACCCCTGGCTGGGTCAGTTTAATAAAATGCCTCCATCTTCCTCTTTCCTTCCATTATTCTTTTGCCTTTAATTTCTTCCATTCTTCTCCTCTCACTTGAAGATTTTCTGTTAGCTGCTCCTCCCATTTCTCTCCTCGCGGTCTTTTCCTTCATACTTTATTTCTACCTTTTTTTTTTTGCATCCTCTCTTTTTCCATTCTCATTACATGCCCATACATCTCAGTCTTGCTTCCTCTACTATCTCATATATTCTCTGTACCCCTACTCTTTTCTGGATAACTTTTACTGGATTATTATCATGATAAAGTTGTAGAAACGAGATAACTGAATATTGTTCCTCTCTCGTTATATGCAGCCATGTATTTAGTCCAAGCAGAGTTGAGAAATGTGCTATGCGCTGGCAACACACACTGAAAATTATGTTATATTCAATAAATTAATTCAAAGATAAATATATTTGTCAAAGTCTCTTAGATTGACGAGTGTGTTAAAGTTCCCTGAAAAATGAGACTGCATATGGGCGAGTAATAAATTAAGAAAGGAACTAAATATGTATTTAGAAGATCATTTGTTTTGATTATTTTGAGATAACCCACACTACTTGAATCCAAGCCCAATATTAATGAGCTTAAGATTAAGCCAAGATAATCTAAGCTATATTTATTTATAATGCTAACATGTATATAACAAGTTTATACATGTGTCTATTTTGTTTCATATTCAGATCCTTACATTCATTAATTTTGATGTAAAAATCTCTAGGACTACAATTTTTCATCTCTCTGATGATTCCTCTGTCCTTAGATATTTGAGCTATGCTTTTGGCAAACAATTTTTTATCTAATCTGACACCTTTGTATCTCAGTGACAGTCGTTCATTGTCATCTGACAAGTGTAAATTGTGGTGTTTTTACGATGTCTAATGCATGGAACATACACAAGTTTAACCTTAGCCAAGAAGGTTGAAGTGAGATAAGTGGAAAAGAAGTGTGATATTGCAAAAGAATATGGAATACAGCTGCACACTTTATCGACTTGCCTTAAAAAATAGAATAACAGCATGGAGATTTGGATTCACTGAATCTCATCTTGATGTAAAAGACAATGTTTTTAATGCGATCACTGAAATTAAACGTTTAGTTAACTATGTTCAGAGAAGAAAGCTACATGTGTACAAACAGTTTAGATACTCATTGGTTAATTCGAATCTTGGATTTTTCCGATTTTTTTAAATATCCCTTTGGACTTTGAATTAAAAAAGATCTACTGTACATCAACAATATGGTGTATACTACAGAATCTTCAATATTTTTAGCCCATAAATTGTTTGATAAAAGCTTATAAACCACTTATACTTTTGATTGTAATCATATCGTTTTATACCCTCATTGAGTAAAAAAAGCAGGGCTCAGATTTATATTTGCTTAAAATCAAAGAAATATGTATTTTATATGTATTTAAATTTGCCATAATGTTTTATATATATATATATATATTTTATTTTTTTGTAAAGCAAAAGAAATTAATATAAAAAAAGCAGAAAACCATGCAAAAGTAGAATTGAGTTTATCTAAATCATAAAACTTGCCTTTCTTAATGTTTGCTAGCATAGTTTGATATAAAAATCCACTATTACAATGTACAACAACCCACATCTCAAGTGTTTCAAATTTAAAATATTGTTTGTTATCTTCTAAAACATTTTTATATTGATAAAAACTATGTTGCACATCACATGAGGTTGTAGAAACCTATTTAAAACCAGCAATATCTGAGAATGAACATTCTTCTTTTTAGGGCTCTGTCTGTTTAGACTCAGAATTTCATTGAACTGTTTTAATTTATTTTATACAGGATTTTTTTTTATTAAGAACCCAGTTTAATTTATTTACTCCATTCTTTGCACGTTCCTCAGGGATTTTTTTCTATAATTTTAACAACATATGTACAATGTTTAGAATATTTGTCACTAAAGGTACATTTTTTGTCTCAAGGTTTTTAATTGTTTTACTCAGGCATGAAAAGGTAGCTTTGATATGAATTAAGGCCATTTGTACAGATTTTTTTTTTTTGCCATTCAAAAGACTTTTCTACTATAAGATGTTACACTCTATAAATGTATTTTTATTCACAAGCTATGAGGGTAAAAACTTCAATTACTACGTTTTCTGAAACAAGTCTTAGGGCACACTTTTTGAAATATACTTAACACTCGAAGCACTTTTTACAGCCATTGTATAAATAATCTTTTTCATGAAAAAAAATAGTAATTTAGATACATTATAGTGTTTTAATCTCTTAGCTATTTGAACTAGTTTAGTCATTATAAATACAGAAAAAGTCTTTATTTTATAGAACTTACCTTTGACAAGACTTGTATTAATCACAACTTGTGAATGTGAGGAATGCCAGGCCTCCACCGTGGTTCGGATTCCACGTTAAGCTGTAGGTCCTCCATTTCATCTCACAATCACCCTGCCATTACACATTAGCGTAAGTGCGTATAACCCGAACAGGTAGTAAGACGCGGTGCTAATAATAATAATAATAATATAGAACTTAAATTGTCAAAACTTATTACTTTGAATACATTAATATGCGTATGGAAAAACTAGTTTCACGATCTTCAATTTTGTGAAAACTGCAATTATTTTCTTCAATTAAATTATGTATGTTTTTATATGTAATTTATATTTTAATTAGAAGTAAGAATATTTATACTGTCAGTCAGAGCTTAGATCTTGGTTCATATGGGATTATCTGCATGATAAATTTTATTGATTAGTTACATTTTAATTTACATTAAAATTTTGTGATCATCTACATTTTAAATCATGTGGACAATTTTCCACAAATTCGTTAGGTCTAGGTTGTAGATAAATTATAATGGGGGCATGAATGGTGATTATGAAAGCATGATGAACACACACACACACATATATATATATATATATATATTTGCATTTTACCTAAAGTAGCAAACCCAAAAAGCCAAATGGTTACAATTAAATTGATTATATTGTTTAAATATTAGATAATTTTAGGAATACGGCACGTTTCCACAGTTAAAAAGAATTATTGTATTCTAAGACTTATACAACATCCAGAAGAAGACCGAGAATTGATCAAACGCCCCTTCCAAAAATCGAACCTGAAACCCTTTGCAATGTAGAACATCCCGCTAGCGACTGAGCCTATACGGGTATCATCAGGTCAAGTTTCAGGTTGTAGTTCCTATAGAAGTAGTCTATAATGATGTGCCAATCAGTGAGATATCCTGTTGGGTACCTAAACCATATAGGAAGGTATTGTGTTTGTATGAGCGATCTATATGATTAATATAGTTAAGATTAACAAAAAAAAAAGTAATTTAATTCCGGAGGATCAGTTTTAGGTACACTAAAACAGAGACGGGAGTTGAACGTTGGCTTAGAAAAAAGATGTACTATGTGGAGCCTAACTTTGAGGGGTGTCTTTGGCTGGAGATCCGGGAATACCTGGGAGTGATGGTCTTGATCCGAGGATGGTCTTCTTAATAATATTAATTTGTGAGAGGAGCTCCCCTAAACACTCGCGTTTTATAAGTACATATTATATTAAATGAAAAAACACACAGAGAGAACAGTATTAACCTATTATCTATGAATAGTCTCGCACTAAATCACTTTGCACGGAGTTATTTACGAGTTCATTTTCAAACGAAACATAGCCAGCGAGGTTCACCGATATATGATAAAGATTGGAATTTAACGCACACTGTTTGCAGAGTGGTAAACGACAGGCGTAAGAGGGTTTACTTGGGAGTTGGGAAGAGGGTATAGGGGTGGCGAATTCCGAGAAATCTGCAAGCACGCAGAGTTGAGTGAGTGGGAATAGGGGTGGAAATAACCAAGTGAAATTAGCGAATATACGAATATTCAACAGTGTTCATTATTTATGTATTTCAAACTCACTTAGACAGTAATTTTAGGCCCAAGTATGATATTATAGTAGTAATTGATGTTTCACGTTGATAGTTTTAAAATTAATATATTTTTATCACTATGCTAAGCTCCCTTTCCTTACCTCAAATAGATCAAATATGACAAAATTTGTATTTTTGATTTTATAACTTTTATTAGTTTGTTCCAGATTATTGTGCTTTATATTTTAGTTTGTTAGTTCTTAGATCTCTTACAAACGCTAATTAGACTAGGGTCACTAGTGATGATGACCTTTTGTATGTGCAACCTCTATGGTCACACAGGGCATCAAGTAAAGAATATCCCACCCTCTGTGTGTAAGTATGGAAAATATTGTTTTTGATTTGTTCACTATGCACAAAAAAGCAATAAAGAGGTGAATCAAGTGAGAAATACAAAAACTGGGGAGACCTTGGTTTACAACTTATTGCATGTCATAAAATTCATAGCAAAGAAAAGTATTTTTATGGGCCCCCAAATCCTCTTAAGCCCCTAAATATTGGTTTCGTCTGCTTGGTCAGTTGTGAAATTACCGAAAGATACCTGAAATTTTACCTCCCTTTTCCCCCAACCTCTCAAGAGAGCTCAGAACTATGTTATCCTATAGTGTTGACATCATACCCTTCTTTTGTGTGCTACTATTACTCTTATGATGTAGTAAGTAGTATTTTTGACCACAAAGAGACATGGTTGGAAGGAAATGTCATTTATTCAAAACATTCCAACTCTGACACTTAAGAAAAAGACTAAGAAGTAATTAATTACAGTAAAAATTACTTTTTCAAATCAATTAAAGTTTACTAACAGGGTCCAGAATAAATTACCAAAAAAGTGATAAAAAATACCTATACCGTTAGAATAGCCTGAAATTCTAAAACATTACTACAAATTTGCCAAAAATAAGTACCTAAACAAAAGATCGAAGTGAATACACAAGACTAAATCAAACATACACTTTACAAATGGAAACTAAAAATACTAACTATCCATAAAAGTCTATAAACTCCTAAACTCTTGCATTCTGGTAAATATAACATTGATTTAAAAAATTTAATTAAAAAAAAAAAATCACATCCCAATGCAACTTTTCACCATTTAATTTCAGTGTCTTATCAGTTATGTGGATTTTACAAACATGACAAACAAATAAGACGCATAGTTAAAATTCAACATCACCTATGCATTCATAAAATATCAATAGCATTTAAAATACACTAATTTAACAAAAGTGCCTGAATATTATTCAAACCAAAATGGGTTACCGTGAAGTTGGCCCCACTTCCCCCAATGTAAACATACTATTTGTAGGCTTTCAAAATGGAACAAACAAAATTTTGTGTGTAACAATCTTCAACAAGCAAGGAACAAACAATTACAATCATAAAACCATGCGCTTTTAAAAGTAGGAGGGGAGGGGTTTCAATGAGGTTGGCCCCTCACGAGTAAAAAATTGTCAAATTCATGGCCCATTTGTGCAAGAACAAATTTGCAACAAACAAAACTTTTCGCGAAACAATCTGAAACAAACGATTCCAACCATAAAAATTTTAATTTTCCAAACTGTTAGGGAGGGGGGGGTAGCTACCGCGAATTCCCCTCCCTCCACCATGTAAACATACCATTTGTGGGTTTATCAAAAGGGACAAATGAATTTTTTTTTTGCGGAACAATTCGAAACAAACAAAGAACAAACTATTACGATCCTAAAAACCATGAATTTTTAAAAGTGGGGGTGCTACCGTGAAGTTCGCCCCTCATGAGTAAACCGTGTCATAAGTTCACGTCTCATTTGTTCAAGAACAAAAGCGGAACAAATGAAACATTTTGCGGAACAATCTATTGCAACCATAAAAATGTCAATTTTTCAAAGTGGGACAGGGGAGACTACCGTGAAGTTGCCTCCCCAATATAATCATACCATTTGTGAGTTTATCAAAATGGAACAAACAAAAATTTTTGCGGAACAATCTGAAACAAACAAAAAAAAATGGTTCCAATTATAAAAACTTTAATTTTTCAAAATGAATTGACCAACCACAGATGTAATTGACTGATATCCAGCCAGAAATGTAATCAAAGAGAAATCTACTGAAGAATGTATTGCTCATTTAGCAAGCTAATCAACATATCCTAGCCTTTGCTACTCTGATGCTTCAACACTGACCAGCCAACAAAACTATCAAACCTTAAGTCCTAACAGTTGACTCGTGGAGTATCAGCTTACTTTTGTGCCTCTGTGCCGACACAACAAGGCTGGTTGATGTACACTACCATAATAAGGCTAACGTAATATATCCATGTGAAGCTTGAGAGTTACCAATGGTAGTAATGCCCTTAAGGCTTCTTGTACACTCCCTTGTAACAGTGCTTTTATTTCTTTATGGAATATGCTTCTTTCTCATCAAGTGTTGCATTAATTTCTTGAATTTGTCTGAAATTGTCTCCATAGTATGTTGCAGCATCTATCAAAGTTCCCCACCTGTTTAAAATAGGTTGTGGTGGCAAGGTTAATCCAGTTGCTTCTTGTTTAGACAACATTACTTGGTTTGTGCCTTCAGCCTTAAAAAAAACCTTCACATTTGAAATGACTCTATTCACTTCAGGATATAATGATCGCAAAGTTTTTGCAACACTGTGGCAAACATGTTAAATGGACCATCCTTGTGTACAGTATTTTTAATCCCTTTCCTGCCTTTATCATTCATTGCTGCATTGGAGAGAAATAGATGAACAAAGTAATTTTGTATTCCATTGAGCCAAAGTTAGGATCATTGAATATTTTCGCAATTATTGAATAGTTAGGTTTTTCCAGACATTCAGTAGTTATTAGAAATGAAGGCGATGACTCACTCTTCAAAATACCAGCGACAACATTTGCAATGAAATTGCCTTTTGAGTCTCTTGTCTCATCCATGTATATCAATATAGAATTTTCACCAATTTATTTATGAATTTATCTTATTGCCAAACACTTCCCCACCTCTGACATGACGTGTATTAATCACAGTTTGTGAATGTATGGAATGCCAGGCCTCTACCGTGGTTTGGATCCCATGTTAAACTGTAAGTCCTCCATTTAATTTCACAATCACCCTACTATTACATATTAGTATAAGTCCGTATAACCCGAACGGGTAGTAAGACGCGATGCTAATAATAATTTAATATTGTATCAGTGAATACTCTTTCGAAATGTAGTGTTTTGGATACTTAGTTGTGTATATTTTTACAAACTTTTCTCTAACACAGGATTTTGCAATTTATTAATCGGAATATCTGATGCTACAAAAGAGTGGCAAATGTCTTGAAAACCCTTGATCAAGGTGATTCTACAAGTTTTTGACTCTTGAACGAGAGATGGCAGCAATTTTCATGATTGTGACTGATCAATAATAGTGATTCGTAAAGGGAACAACAGCAAACAAAAATATTTTTGTTTTTCCTCAAGAAACTCTTATTTTTAACTTACTTTTTTAAATTTCTTGCCTTATGGGTTTAAATTTCAGCCGGAATAGATGTGACAGCAACTTAGGTTATGGTTTATTTACAATCAATAACACTTTGCCTTGAGGATGAAATAAAATAGTAGCCAACACATTCTTTGTTCATTAACTCAATACAATCTTAATAACTACTTTCTTACTAAACAGTATGAATTAATTTCGGTTTCATTTGATCTATAATATATAGATACAAATTACCAAATATAAAAATATCAACATACTCTATTCATTTTATAATAATATAGTGATACTTTTATAGTTTTATTAACTCAATTGTGATTATTTGTGTGTTACCTTTGTATTTCCCCAAACTCTTGAATTATAATCATTGTTAACTAAAGTTTACAAATTTCAAGCTAAACTTTTAAGATAAGATTAAATCCATACAAAATTTTGAAAATTGTGTCTTGGTAAAAATAACAAAAAATATGGAAAGTAAAAATTAAAACGATTAATTCATTGTTATAAGTTTAAAGGGAACAAACAAAAAAATGGAGCAAGATTTCAAACACAATAATAATTGTTAAATAACCTCAACAAATTATATTGGTGTTTTAATATTTAATTGTAAATTTCTCTCTTATTTTATTAAATTCTTTCAAGTAAATTCTCTCCCTTTGAATACTAATACTTTAAATCTTATTGAAAAAAATAAATCAATTCAAGTTTTTTAATGATTAAATTAGTTATTTAGCAAAACTATGCCATGTATATTTTGTGAATCAAAATAAATACAAATAACATTGTAGACTAAAGTTATTAACTGTTACTTCTAATGGAACTCAATACCAACATATTAAACACTAAAGCACCAAACAAGTTTACGTAGATCAATTAATATTAGACAGCACCAGCGAAGAGAATGCTACAAATATTCTCAGCAAGCCAATACATATTAAATCTGTCTGCATATTTTATGCACAGTTTGAGTATAAAGTCTATAGTGCTTACACATATAAACAATTAAAATGGCAGCTGACTACATGAAATCGTGTGATTTGGTTATAGTGAACAAATAAGACAATAAAAATTTATTTAAAATCTATTTTTAAAAATTATGAATTAGCAAGTCATTATTTGATTCTTAAAACTGGATAGCGCTTACTAAGTGATCAGATTACCTGAATTGATGCGTATGCTGGTAAGCATAAATAAACAGTTTTATTGATGTTTGACTGTTGACATTATCTGTTTTTCATGAAACCCAACAAAATGTCTAACTTAAGGATTGTATGCAATAAATTAGGGTTCTTTGCATAGATGTGGATAATTAAAACCAGTTGGCTATTAAGAATTAACAGTATCTTTATTTTAATCATCACTCTGGCGAGTAAACATAATATACGTCATGGCGGCCGACTTTGTATCGTGTGTAATGCGTTATTTTTTTTTTTTTTAAATCCATAATTTGTTTTATTTATTTCGAGCTTAATTGTAATTCTAGTTTTGATTTTCAGTTTTTGAAGAGTTTTAATGTGTTCATTAAAATATCTACCAGATGGTTCGTAAGTTAAAAGTCTTAGAAGTGAGCATGTGCTGAAACGGTTGAGTCAAAGTTTCCCATAAAGGTGGGAGGGTAGGGTATTAGGCACCTAAGATTTTCCACCCCTAACAATTATTTTTAATAATGATTTTATTCATGCTACTTTCTTTTGTCCGACAAAATAAAGATTACGGATTAAGTTGTACTTTTCAAGTAGTCCTAACCAAGTAATATTTAAATTAAAAATATTATGCTTTGTTTATGAGGTGAAAGTAAAACACTGAATCCTTGAATCTCTAATATATACACACAATTTCCCCCCCCCCCCCCCCCCCCTCAAATCACACCAATACCCCTGTACCAATTGTGCTAAAATTCTGTAGGGATTTAACTTCAGACGCCCATTTAACATATAACCTAGTTAAAAATTATGTTTGCCATTTTGTTTTAAGATGGAGACTACAAAATACTAGCGTTTGACTTTTTTTTCTTGGCTCCTAATTATTTGATTTCAATTAGACCCACTTTTAAAAGTACTTATATACATTCATCCGAATGGAAATAAGATATATTTTCTCCTATTATAATCCAGTAAAATGATAGTTTTTCAAAGAAACTATCGTAAAACATGTGATCAATAATGAATTCTATTTAAAGTTTAACTCATTTTCTTTCCTGTCTAGCTTGCATTTTCAATATGTACTTTCTGTAAATTTCAGAAAGATGACTTAGAAGATAAATTAGAACATTTCCAACTAAGCATTTTTCAGTGACGCAAGTTCTCAATTCTGAACAGAATCTAAATATTTTGAGTCTTTTACATTAAATCAAATAAAAAAGGCAATTTTAAGTCCAAAATATTTAATATTTGATGAAACAGAAAATATATAAAATTATTAGCAACTGTTTATCTTAATTTTGATGAAAATTTTAATTTTTTTGCTATATAAATCTCATTAAACAACATGGTATTGATAAAATCTAACATTACATTGCATTGCTATAGTTTTTTTCAACTGAAAAAATATAACTGTAAAAGTTTCTCCAAATGCTAACAAGTATTTAAATATTTTGGTAAGCTGGAGCTTAAAATATTCACAGAGGTTTTGATTGCAAAATAGATAATGCAGAGTTTGTTTCAAACGCTTATCTCAGAGATATGTGAAAATTAATTTCTTGATGTTCCCTTTAAAAGTAAGGTTTTTATTTTCACTTTTGATCCAAAAATTGAAGTTTAACTTAATACTTGAAAATAAGCTAATGCTATTTTGGAAAAGATTTTAAAATTTAATCACACATGATGTATATTGATGATGTGAAGGTTATTATAGGTGTGTCGAATTTGAAAAGGAGAGTTGACCTTTGACTTTAACATCAACATTTTGAGGCTTCATACACTTCTAATGATGAGTACAAAAGTATTATGCAAGATAATAATTATATATGACCATGTATGTGTGTTTGCCACATTTTAACAAAAGCTATATAATTTTACAAAAAATTTAATACATCTAAGCATCCACCAAAAAATTCTTGTTTTAAATTTTGTTTAGTGTCCTCACCATTCGAGGGCAGGGTCATATCCAGAAATATATTTGGTAGAGTGAGGAAAGATTCTGGTTTAACATTTGAATCCCGTTTGAAGCAATTTAATGTTCTCTTGGACCTAATTAGATTTGGAGACTTTTGCAATTTTACAAGACATTGAGCTACAAGCCCAGATTTTAACAAGGCATACAAACTTACATTACTAATAATATTTGAGGAGAAAGGGGAGGATTGCCTTTATTTTAGGGCAAAAAATGTTCAAAACTTAAAAAATGACCAATTCTTGCAAGCTTGGCTATACAATATTAGCATAAAATTGTTATGTTATGAGTTGCTCGTGAAGCCCCTCTTCGAGTTGAGTTGAAAAGTGATGTTTTGTTTCGATGCTCTTTGTGGAGTCCTTCTCTGGATGTCCTCGTTGTCGAGCCAAGTTGAAGAGTGATGTTTTGTTCTCGCACTCTTTGGGGAGTCCTTCTCTGGATGTCCTTGTTGTCGAGCCAAGTTGAAGAGTGATGTTTTGTTTCGATGCTCTTTGGGGAGTCCTTCTCTGGATGTCCTCGTTGTCGAGTCAAGTTGAAGAGTGATGTTTTGTGCTCTTTGGGGAGTCCTTCTCTGGATGTCCTCGTTGTTGAGCCAAGTTGAAGAGTGATGTTTTGTTTCGATGCTCTTTGGGGAGTCCTTCTCTGGATGTTCTTGTTGTCGAGTCAAGTTGAAGAGTGATGTTTTGTGCTCTTTGGGAGTCCTTCTCTGGATGTCCTCGTTGTCGAGCCAAGTTGAAGAGTGATGTTTTGTGCTCTTTGGGCAGTTCTTCTCTGGATGTTCTTGTTGTAGAGTCAAGTTGAAGAGTGATGTTTTGTTTCGATGCTCTTTGGGGAGTCCTTCTCTGGATGTCCTTGTTGTAGAGTCAAGTTGAAGAGTGATGTTTTGTGCTCTTTGGGGAGTCCTTCTCTGGATGTCCTTGTTGTAGAGTCAAGTTGAAGAGTGATGTTTTGTTTCGATGCTCTTTGGGGAGTCCTTCTCTGGATGTCCTTGTTGTCGAGCCAAGTTGAAGAGTGATGTTTTGTTTCGATGCTCTTTGGGGAGTCCTTCTCTGGATGTCCTTGTTGTAGAGTCAAGTTGAAGAGTGATGTTTTGTGCTCTTTGGGGAGTCCTTCTCTGGATGTCCTTGTTGTAGAGTCAAGTTGAAGAGTGATGTTTTGTGCTCTTTGGGGAGTCCTTCTCTGGATGTCCTCGTTGTAGAGTCAAGTTGAAGAGTGATGTTTTGTGCTCTTTGGGGAGTCCTTCTTTGGATGTCCTCGTTGTAGAGTCAAGTAATGAAGTGGGAATGTTGGGAGGGGATTGTAGGATTCTCTTCTCTGCAAGTCCTAGGTTGGAGTTTGTCGGGATGATTATATGGGTTTTGTATTTATATTATTTATACATATAAAATACATTAATTTGTTGAAATTTATTTTTTATTATTTTTACCACTACGTCTTACTACCCATTTGGGTTATACACACTTACACTAATGTGTAATGGTAGTAGGGTGATGGTGAGATGGAATGGAGGACCTACAGTTTAATGTAGGATCTGAACCATGGTGGAGGCCTGGCATTCCACACATTCACAAGTTGTGGTTAATAAACGTCTTGTCAGAGGTGAAGGAAGGGTTTGGTAATCAGATAAATCTGTGCCGGGACCGAGGATTGAGCCCCAAACATATGCTAACATTCCTATGATCCTCAATATCAAATTTACAATCAAAAATGTACAACAACTTAAATTATTCTCAAAACATTTTTTATGGAATCCCAAAACTTTAGATTATGTAACTATCATATAAGTTAGAACTACCTATTTTCTTTCTTATTACTCTTTTATTTGTTTATTACATTTTCCTCATCATATTCTGAGATTTAGATTATTTAATTATATTATTACCTTCTTATCTAATTTAGTAACACCACTCGAGTATATTATTTTTAAACAAACCTTTCTGTAATTAATTGATTAAATTTGATATAAAAATCATATATGTTTTAATTAAAGGTACACATGTCCTAAAATATAAATTTTTTATATATAAATATTTTACACTGTTAGTATACTTAATCCGAATTTGTATCTCTTAAGGATATATTTATTTAATGATAATAAAGTAAAATCCTAAACATGAACTTGCCTCGCTGGTGGTTTGTCAGCCTTTGAAATCAAGGTCAAGTTCATCAGCTGAGCTTTCAAGGTTAAGTTTACCCTATTATTTTACCTTTTAGTTTTTACCTATGCTAGGTTTAGTTCATATATATATATAATTTGAATTTACATACAATATAGGACATAGTTCACTTTAACTTCCCCAGTGTTTAAATCTTGATTAAAATTTTATACAAAGTGATTTATTTTTATTTATCGATGACAGGGAAAACAGGGAAATATCAGTGAATTTGACTAAAAATAAGGAAAAGTCTTGGGTTGCAGTTCATCGTAATGATTATATGGGTATTGATAATATGTATATTAATTAAATTAAATTTGATATATATATAAAATTAATTAAATCTAAATTAATAAAAAGTAAATTTCAACAAATTAACATATTATATTATCCATATAATCATTATGACGAACTCCAACCCAGGAATTTTGTGTGTGTATATATATGGTGGCTACATACAGGGAAAACCTGGAAAAGTCAGGGAATTTTTGGATGACAGGAAAAACAGGGAAATGTCAAGGAATTTGACTAAAAATAAGGAAAAGTCAGGGAATTAAAAAATTAAAAAAATATGTCTAAAATATCCCATTAATTCTGCAACTAAACACTAAAACAAAAGTTAGTAATATGCCAAAATAAAATAACATTTTAATTTTTAAAATAACTGTTAAATCCGCTTATGTTTATTAGATACAAACTTTTTTTTTTTAACATTTGCTCAATAATAGATAAAACAAGTGATCATCCACCATTAAAACTGGAAAAAAGTAGTCAGAGAAAATTGAAAAGTTGCCTGGAAAACCTGGAAAAGACAGGGAATTTTGTAAAATATGTTTTGTAGACACCCTGATAAAATATTTTAATTTGTTGAAATTTACTTTTTAAAATTTAGATCCAGTTTATTCAGATGATTTTATTGGCCCACGCGATACGACAACTTAATGCATCGTTGACCATTCATCTGTAAGGTTGTTTGACGAGAGAAAATTTTAGATTTATTAGACGCAAACCTTTCCTCTATAAGGTTATAGAACGACTGGGGAGAGGAGCCTTTTTTTGAGTATATTATTTGAAAGAAATCCTTCTAGGGGCTTTTCTATTTATCTGTAGGTTGCACCATACTATATTTGTTCTAGAAGCTAGAGTTAGAGATAGGGATAGAGAGAGAGGTAGAGATTGTTTTTGAAGTGGTCATATTTGACAAGTTTTTGCAATAAGAGTCTGGGGACGTTTTAAACAATGGGAAATATAATATGACATCATAGAATTGTCGTAAACAACAAATAAATGAATAATTGATCATCCAAGTGTGTGGAAATTTCCTAACACATCTGGATGGATTAATTAGTTTTATTTTCTGAAATCATTAATTTGGAATATTTTAAGGGTGGCAACTTTTGATTAAAATTACCGTGAAATGAAAATCTATTTCATTACAAAACATAAATCTTCACCTATATAATTCGGCAAATCTCCATTTCTCTCTTTGTGATAAAACTGTGAAATTACTTTTAAATAAACTAGAATTGTGTTCAATATTCAATACACATTTAAAGAAATCAACAATTTTGGAACAAAAGTGGTACACAGTCAATTAAAGATAGCTATTTTATTTGTCCTGTGTACATAATGTGCACAAGGGGAAGGATTAAAAAAATATATGTGTGAGACATATTTATGGCAGATGATTAACGCTTTGATCAAATACCCTATATGCACATTTGTTTATAAGTAATATTTTTAAAATAATTGTAATATACAAGCTGAACTCACTAAAAACTAATTACAGTTCGAAACACATAATTTTACTAAATTTGCCTTTAATAATATGCACACATAAATTTATCCACAATGAATCTTTAAATAATGTTACTTTTTACTTCTCAGTCCCCAGATACAGTTTAACCCTTTATTTATTTTTACACCTATCCCTTTTTGTATTGGCATCTAATTTACCAGTAGATTTTTTCTTCTAAAAACCCTATGTGAATTTCTTTGTAATAATATATGTACATGCCTTTCATTATATATTTACTAAGACTTATTTAAACATAGTTTTGCATTTCTTGGTGACTCAAGGTTCCTCATTCTAATATTAGTTATAAAGGTATTTCATTTTAAATACTTTTGAACTTGTCTATGCATATGCATATTTAAAATCTTATATTTTATTTTTGGTAAACTTTTACAGCTAATATACAAATTTTAAATGGTGATTGAAAGTAAAAGTTTTGATACAATATAAAGGGTCTAATGGTATATCATAAATGTTTGTATCAAATAATAAACCAATACATATAAGATAAAATTAAATAATTATATTTAATTTTAATGTAGCGTTTCATACCTATGTATTATTTGCAGTCAGTGTGCCATAAATGTGGCATAGAAACCTTATCAGCCGGGAAGAAGCCTATATCTTTGTGCAAGATCTGCTCCGAAACGAGGGAAATGTGGAAGAAATCTGGAGCTTGGTTCTTTAAAGTATGTTAATTATTTTACAGTGATTAGATATTATGCATTCATAAAACATACTTGACTACTGTCTAAAACCAAGTTCATCGGGAAATGTGCACAGTCATAAATAATTCTTCATTTTATTGACACTTTTCTTAAAGTTAAAGCTGGTCCATTATAATAATATCAATTACGATTTTGTTTGATGTTTATAAATATCTCATTTGTTTTAACTTAGACTTCATTCTATCAATGTGTTGTTCTATAGCTTTTTGGGAGTTTCGTGATGAAGTTGATATTAAAAAATATCTATATTTAGTTATAAAGCAGTTTTATTTTTTTAAATGCCTCTACACCCATAGCAACTTCCTGTAACCTAGTTTGTAATATAGAATAATATTCTTATTTTAAAAGTATATTTAAGTTCTTTGTAATTCAGCTTTAATTTGTAATACATTTGAATTTAAAAAATTTATTAATTGAGTATGTTTATAAGAATTGTGGGCCCCTATAAAAACATCAAGCCTTCCCTAACCATTAATGTTGAAGTTCTATTATTTTAATACAGTACTAAGCCTACAATCAAGGGTGAAGTGAAAATTCTAAAATCTATCGAAGAAAAATCACACTCCAGAAATAACCAAGTCAGTATGTAGCCTAATTAATTGTTGTGCCATAGTATCTTAACTGAAGCACATTTATAGAAATTCTTGAGAAGAAGGCTACTTCGGTCAATATCTAATTCTAATTATTGAGATTTTGAAGCAGATATCTTGAATCATCTCACTTTAGCAAACACAAGTTGTGTTATGACCTCCACGCTTCTGTGCTGGGGGTCTGGGGTTCAATACTTGGTTCCGACACAGATTTATCTGATTGCCAAACCCTTCCTTCACCTCTGACAATACATGTATTAATCACAACTTGTGAATGTGTGGAATGCCAGGCCTCCACTGTGGTTCAGATCCCACGTTAAACTGTAGGTCCTCCATTTCATCTCACAATCACTCTAACATTACACATTAGCGTAAGTGCATATAACCCGAACAGGTAGTAAGACGCGGTGCTAATAATAATAATAATAATAATAATAATAATAATAATTCAATTCAATTTTCAATTTACTTTATTATAGTGCTGGCCAACAGTCGTAAGACCTATAACAGGCCAGCACTGAAAAGTACACACGTACATATCTTACAATACATATATTTACACTCGAAAAAATGATAGACAAAAAATGGCTAAATAATGTTATATACTGATGAATAGTTACGAGATAAAAAAGTAGTTAATAATAATAAGAATAAAAAGTAACATTAAAAACAAATAACTAAATAGTAAGCAGTGACATTATGCAAAAAATAGATCAGAATATTGTAAGTTTAAATAATATAGGCAGAACCTCTACATGATAAATTATTGATATGGGATAACCTTAAATAACTCTCTGAGTTTTGTTTTCCTTTTATGATAAAAGTCGAATTCAACAAATCTAGAATTGGCGACAATAAAGTCTACGCGAGAAGAAAGTTTGGAGCCCAAATAGGTTTCGAATTCTGTCATCATAATAAATCCGGTTACTAAAGTATTTATCATAGCATGCAGCAACAAATTTTCTTTGAACGTTTTCCAACCTAAGAGTCGGTTAAGATAATGGAATTCCAAGCAACAGTAGCATATTCTAACTTAGATCTAACCAGGGCATAATACAGACATAAAAAACAGTCAACTTTCTTAAATGATGAAGTAATAAATTTAATAAGCCTAAGAATGGGTGACCTGGTGGTCTAGGGGTAAGGTGTCAGACTTCTGTGCTGGCGGCTGGGGTTCAATCCTCGGTCCCAGCACAGATTTATCTGATTACCAAACCCTTCCTTCACCTCTGACAAGATATCTTGTGAATGTGGGGAATGCCAGGCCGCCACCGTGGTTCGGATTCCACGTTAAACTGTAGGTCCTTCATTTCATCTCACAATCATCCTACCATTACACATTAGCGTAAGTGCGTATAACCCGAACGGGTAGTAAGACGCGGTGCTAATAATAATAATAATAATAATAATAATAATAAGCCTAAGTAATTTCAATGACTGGGAAATGACATGGTCAACATGATAGTGGAAATAAAGTTTGTTATCCTGGAGGACACCAAGATCATTAATACAAAGTGTACGAACTATGTTATCACTGCCCAATTCATAAGTAAAAAAGAAAGGATTAGTTTTCCTAGTAAAAGTTATAGATTTGGTCTTAGATTTATTGATAGACATTCCATTTTCAAAAGACCATTGTAAAATACCATTTAAATCTTTTGTAAATCTATACAATCTGCAATTGATTTGATAGTTTTAATTAATTTTACATCATCAGCAAAGAGTAAATAACTAGATGAGTTCAAATATTTACCAATGTCATCAATAAACACATTAAAGAGAAGAGGACCTAAATTAGACCCCTGAGGTATGCCACAGGGGGCAAAAATGTATTTGAGGTGTGTGAATCAATTTTAATAGTGAATGATCTTTCTTGCAAATAACTGTTGAACCAGTTTACATATGAGTGAGAAAGTCCAAAATTACCAAGTTTAGAGAGAATAATATTATGCTGACATAAATCACATGCCTTACTTTGGTCCAAATAAATAGCATCAACCTGACCTTGTGCAGAGACTTGAGGGGCAACATGCCCAAGAAATTCTACTAAATTAGTGACAGTAGATTTTTTTTTTATAAAGCCATGTTTATTATCTGAAAGTTTATTTTTAAGATGGTGGAAAGTATGCTCATGTATGATTTTCTTGAATACTTTGGAAAAAGTGTTTAAGAGAAAAATTGATCTATAATTACAAACATTTGTTTTTACCCCTTTTTTTATAGATAGGTATGACAACAGATTGTTTCCATGTAAGAGGAAAAGTTTCATTTGATAGGCTAATGTTAAAGATATAGGCTAACAAAGGGCTGAAAATGCTGGCACAGCCTTCAACAATAAAACTTGGAATTCCATCTGTCCCGGCACATCTAGAAGAACTCAATTTTTTTTATAGCACTAGCAACATCCAAGGGTGTGATGTGGCAAGGATACAAGGGTGCACTAGTTTCAATAATAGGGCAGGGTAAGACAGGAATAGCTGAATTATAAACAGAATGAAAGTAGGTCCCAAACTCATTAGCAATTAATAAAGGATCCACTATAGACTTGCCATTAATTTCCAGGTTGGATGGGAAAACTTTATTCATATGATTATTTTTAACAAATTTCCAAAAATCTTTAAGTATGCATTTAATACTATTTTCAATTGAGTTCATCCAGTTGGCTCTGTCTATAATCAAATTAGTTTTAACTAATTTACGAAAGTGGGAAAAATGTGAATATAATACACTTATTATTTGTTATTTTAAACTTATTGAAAAAATTGTTTTTTCCCCCTAATATTGTATTTAAGTGTAGAAGAAAACCAATTAGGATATTTGGATGAATTAAGAATATTAATTTGAGGAATATTCATTTTGATTTTACTTTGGACTAACTTGGTAAAATTATCTACAGCCAAATTAACATCCGTAGTAGAATAAACACAAGACCAATCAGCAGTAGCCAGGTCATTGTAAAGATGAAGGTAATCACCACGTTAATAATCAATATATGTGGTGGGGGTTCATTAATTTTAGTATCAATAGGTACATCAAGTGAAATCAATAAGGGCGGATTGGCTAAATCAATATTTACTAGTGAATGAGAGCTTTGAGTAATAGAGGGGTGGTGAAAATTAGCAAAAAACAAGGTCAAGGAGGTTAGTATCATTATCAGCTTCATTAAGTTGTTCTAATCTCATTATGTTAGTCGAAGCAAGAAGTTGAGTAGCTTTTAATTTAATGTAGAAATGCGAAATGTTCTGATGATGATATTTCCAATCAAATTTGGGGCAGTTAAAATCTCCGAGTAGTATTATTCTATAGGGTTAGTTAGCCAACACACCTTCAAGAAAAATAAAGTAATTGTTAAATGCTTCGACTGTTATTTGGGGAGCAAGACTTATGTTCCCAATTAACAGCTTTTGGCGATCAAATGTTGGGATCTCAATCCAGACACATAATAATAATAATTATTATTATTATTTTATGACCTCACTATAGATAACTTTTTAAGCCAGTTCACACTCATTGGATAGCATTGTTAAGATTGTTGAGTTTTTCTTGACCGAACTGTGTTCACAAGGGACTCTTGATCAACTTTAATTTACTGAATTTTCCTTCTATAGATGCTACACTGACAGGGAGAGCGATGAAAAATCTTTACGCAATACACAACTTTTGGAAAATACTCTGTAGTTTTGCTTGGTAAATGTAATTTAGAATGATTAAGGTTAGGCTCTTAGTGCTTACTTTTTCAACAAATTGTAGAAAGTTTGCAGCAAAAATAGTTTTTAATGTTTAATTTCAGCCAAGAGATTTTGTGATTTTTCCGAATCTTCTACAGATTTATTACTTTTAAGACTTCTGCTCACTTATGTCAGCTCACTCCTGGTCTTGGGCCAGATATTCAAAATAGCTGCAAACTCATTACAAAGGTCTCTTATTTCTTGAAATCTTGTTCTCGGCTGGGATGTAATCTTGTCAAGGATTACATGATACACATTTATTTTAAACGTCTTCAAGTAGAGAGTATTCGGGATGTTCCACTTCATCTAGAAAAAAGTTTACTTTTAGTTTTAATTTTTCCTTAAGATCTGATTTGGATTTTAATTTCTCAGCGATTTCGTTTGCTTCACTCAGCTAGCTCAGCCATTTTTATCTTGGTTTTTCAATCTCTTTGAGCAATGACTCTATATTGTTTCTTCCTATAAATAAATATTTTCTGATTGTAAAATCAGGTTTCTCTGATTAACTTTGTTCAAAATATTTGCCCAATTGATGGCCAATTCATTTGTCTCAAACTTTTAAAGGGTTTCAAAAACCATTCACGTCTCTTTTTCCACCACTGGAGAGATTAAAGTTGTTCCTGATGTATTAGGTGTTTTCTCCTCCATAAAGAAAATCTAAAAAATTGGGCCACTCAAGTGGTGTGTAACCCCCCCCCCCCCCTCGCCCCCACCCAACCCTCTCTTTGTACCCCATGAGTGGCGACCCTGAGTAGGCCTAATCAACATTAAACTAAAACACACATTTTGAATTAAATATTTAATTATTTGTAATATAGATTAAATACCCTAAGTGACTTTATATAATTTTCATTTATTTTAATTTAGTTGGGTGACCTGGTGGTCTAGGGGTAAGGTGTCGGACTTCTATGCTGGCGGCCGGGGTTCAATCCTTGGTCCCGGCAAAGATTTATCTGATTACCAAACCCTTCCTTCACCTCTGACAAGACATCTTGTGAATGTGGGGAATGCCAGGCCTCCACCGTGGTTCGGATTCCACGTTAAACTGTAGGTCCTTCATTTCATCTCACAATCACCCTACCATTACACATTAGCGTAAGTGCGTATAACCCGAATGGGTAGTAAGACGCGGTGCTAATAATAATAATAATAATAATAATAATAATAATAATAATTTAATTTAGTTAATCTTAAACGTATTTCTGTAATCATATTAATATATTTATATTTACAACTTCTTTTTGATAAAGCCTCTAAGCTTCTCAGGAAAGCTGAGGTAGCCTCAAATTAAAGTTTCTTGTACATGTACTCCAGATGCATGGAATCTAATTCAATATTACTATAACTATTAAAAAAATGAACACATTCTGTTTTCCTTGAAAGTCTATTGTGGCAAGTTCAAATACAGTGTAGTTTTAATAAATAGAAATTGAATTATAATTCATTCATCTCTATAGAACATAATGACAGCTCATGGGTTCGTGAGATGAATGGTGCTAATGTTTCAGTGATCATGAAGGGTTGAGTTTACTAAGACAATATTTAAGCTTGTAATAACTAAAAGTTTCTTAAATTACCTTAATTTTAATTATAGGGAGTGCCATGCTGTTTAAAACGTTAATCTGGCACTGAACTTGGGTGCTCTTGACGGGGAAGTTTCAGTTCAAATCCTGGCCGGTTAAAATGGTTTTCAATGGTTACCTTATCAATGTTGCTTTCACAAATTATCCTCATACAAATATGGGTGCAATTCTTCAATAGTACCCTCCTCGCTAAGAGCTCTATAGTGTTGATTTAAAAAAGTATATTTAAACCATAAATATGTTTTGATCACAACACGAAAACAAGAGCCATTTGGAAGTTTCTCGGTTGTCCCTAAAATAGGTCCATGTTTTGTTTTGATCAATATTATTAAATATAAATTTGATAAATAAACATAATAACAACAAAATACATACCCAAATACCCATACATAGATTTTTTTTAAATACAAAATTATTAATATCTCAACAAGTGAAACAATAAAAAATGTATCATGTGTAAACTCTTGTAATTTTGCCTAGATTACATAAACATATTGCTTATTATAGTGACAACATTTAAAATGCATACTCTTAACATTTTTTATTTGTTTAGTTGTTTTATTTACAGTTTCTTGCTAAATCAATAAAGATTAAATTTAATTTTGAGGGAGGTATATATTTTTTGGGTGAGTTATATTATTGTATTGAATATCTCCACTTGGACAGACTGGTCAAGAGGTTATGATAATTCAGAGTAGATAAATCTACCTTAACTTAGTTTCAGCAAAGAAAGTGTTAGACATTAGACAATGGGACCCAGCTATCATTAATGACAATATAGGAAGTTTCCCAGATGTCCAAGGCCTAAAAAAGTAGCCAAAGCAACCTTTATAAATAATGATAGAACCATTCAGCTACAAAACAAAATTTAGCTAACTCACCCTCAAATGCCACTGGGAATAATTCAATGCAACTAAACAATTACTTATACAAATTCAGATTCTAGAAAATTGAGATACTAGCCCCTAGGGACACAAAAACGAGATTTCATGACTCCTGCCAAGGCGCATAGCACACTTAACCCAATTATAATATCTAACCAAAGACATACATGTCATAGTGCAAGTTATTAAACTTAATTTACTACAAAAGTATAATAGAAGTGTACAAGGCACATCCCAGAAACTTGATATTTTGAGAATAAGCTACTCCTAAAAGAGTTGCAAGTCTAAATGAATAATTGATCTAAAATGAATCGAGGCCATCAAACTAAATATTCTCAACAATAATCTGATGCATTAAAGTAGACATCCAAGTCCATTCCAGATGGAGACCTATAGATTCCTAAATTATTTTCTCCACCTTCTTTGTGAGACCACCTATACCAGCACAGACATTTGAAAAGTGTTGAGTAGACGGAGACGATAATCACTCTATAGCAGTGTGTCCTTTTAAGCCGGGGATTGAATAATAATTTCCATTTTCTGTAACTAGCATTCAAATTTATATGATCGAATTAGTGGACCAAGGAGGTGGAATAAAGGATACATCTTGTTTTCCCCTACGATGTTCCCATCAAGTAGAGTGGTGGGAGACCATCATGTGATGCCTTTATATCTCGGTTAGAAGAGCTGACTGGGGGGGAAGCTGCATGTGCTTGGATGTTCATCCTTTACCCTCATTTGGTTGCTGATGTTGGAATTGAAGTCTGATTTGAAAGTGCCATTTAAAAACTAAGAGTGTGCATGTAAACAACACTATGATTCACACAAGCTGAGATCATTGCAAGTAAAAACATATGGTCAACAGTGGCTTATCGGGTGGTTTATAGGATAGATATTTATAAATTGTGAATTAATTTATAATATTTTATTGTGAAGGGCTCCCTCCTTTTACTAAAGGAAAGGTAGGGGGAGAATACCAGTCTAGAAGCCTTATCTTCCAGGGTTTTGAGTACCCTCTCTCTGTAGCATGTCAAGCAGAAATGATTTCTGTAGACAAGGTGATAGCTTCTTTACAGGTGCTGATCTTTCCACCATCCTCAGTGCTGTTCCCATAGAGCAAGATGGAAGACAACCAGATAGGTAGTAAGGTAGAGAATGGTAAGGGATGTACAGGGAGGCCATAGATCATATAATTCAGATGTCATACCATTGTTAGAGTTATAAACAGGACTAAGTATCCTTGAGTTTACCTACAGTCATTTTAACACTTACTTCATCGACCAATCCGACACCTTAGCTCAGTCGGTAGCCTGTCTGTCTACTGAGCTAAGGGTCCTGGGCTTGTTTCCCTACATGGCCGAAAAATTTAACATTGATGAAATGTGGGCTTACCCTTCCACAGAGCTGGGGACTGGATGTTGTGCCTGTCCTAGTTTCAAGTTACATTATAGTGTATGATGCTACATCAGGCCTAGCAAGCCGATAGTGGAAAATATGTGATTTGAATAAAAAACTGACCCAGGTCACAGCTTGGAAACTGTAATGAAAAAACACCTGACCAACACTATAAACGAAACAATATCGAACCTGTTGGAAAATAAGATAGCATATATCTATTTTCAAGACAATAGTCAAACAAGATTATACATTTAACTCTGATAGATAATGCTTACAAACTACCTGGTATAATTAAATTTACAAAATAATAATAATAATCATCACAGATCACATTTTAAATCTGCTAAGTAGTAAGTATCATAAATTACATTTTAAAACTGCTAGGTAAAAATCATCATAAACTACATTTTAAATCTGTTATATAATAAGCATCACACATTTTTAAATCTGCTAGTGTAACTAGTCACCTTTTCCAATCTTCATTTTCAGCTTGTTAATATGGGTTCGTCCCTGGCAGTCAGGAAGTGCAGTAGAGCATTAAAAAAAAGAACTCGTTGAGGGTAGTTAATAGTGGTGGTAGCGGGGAATTTCGAGGAATAAAAAAAAATGCTGAGATCAAGTTATATTTTGGTTGATACTTATATTTAAAAAAATGTGTTGCGCTAAACTTTGAATACATTGCATACAATTATAATCCTCTTTCCAAAATAAATTAATCACATGGGGTTTTAACCCTCAACTGTGGACCCTATATCTTCAATCCTTCTTGTTCACCCCAAAATGATTATAAGTTAGACTATAAAACATAGCACATCCTACTATTTTGCATGTTTTCATTAAGTGTGTCAGCATGTCCTACTCACTAGCATGCGGTTTGACAAGTGCACACCTCTAACACAATTCCTCACTATATGAAAAAACCAGACGCTAAAAGCTAGGCACTGATTGGCTAGCTGTTTTGTGTCATACCACCCCTTTACACTGTGAAGCCACATGTGTGTCTCAAAATAGGCCACAGCTTCCAGGTAGAAATAAAACAAAACAAGCATGATATTTTAAAGTGAAAAGTAATAAATTTAGATGAAGCTATATTCCAATATGACTTTATAAGAATGAAAAATAATAAATTTTAAAAGATTAAAAGCCTAAAAATGAAGTTAGAGTTTTGAAATTTAAAATATACTGTGTGCTGCTTACAACTTTAATTATGGTTTGAACTACTTAAAATTAGCATAAAAACCCACACTTTATTATAATTAAACATTTTAACCGAATTTAGTAATGACAAATACTGATTAAATTAGGCCTAGAATAGACTAATACATAGTAGATGCTGAAGGTTATTTATATTACAATAGGCCAAATTGGTTGGATAACAACAATATACAATAAGTATGGTATTTCCAGTATATTGAGAGTGAAAACATAATTTCTAATAAACTCGAGGGGGAGGAGTTTTGTAAAATGAAATATAAACTGTTTATAAATGTTCTTGAATTAACTGATGGGTACTTAAGCCTATTACATGAAAATAAATGTATGTGTTTCAAGAATATCATTGAATAAACAAAATAAACAATGGCAAACAAATATATTATAGATGAAATGGTCAAGTGCTAGGAGCCTAAAACCCCGACCACTTCACAGCCTTGCTTTAAGGGGAATCATGCAGCGGATACCTTTTGAGAAAACCATTTTTTTTCTCTGCAAAACTAATTCTAACAGTGTTTTGATTTAATATATATATGTATGTATATATATAACTTTTTTTATTTGTTTTAAAATCTGTTTTATCTGATAAAATTTGATTAATTTATTTTTCTGAAACCATAATTAATACATATTTGATATTTTATATTTGACTTAATAAATTGCTTTAGATTAAAGTTTAAATATTTCAATACAATTACCTAACTACTTTTCAAATAATTAAATATTAATTCTACATCTAAAAATAACATTTTTATAAAGCAGTCTGTAATCATTTATTTAATTTTTATCTTACTGTGCATTCCCCCCTCTCCAAATGGTCAGGTGATGCACGAAAAAATGGAAATTTAGAATTAAACACATCTGAGTGGATTCGGTGTCCAGGATGACCTTAAAATGTCACTTCTTTTGAGTGTTGGATATAAAAAGAATTTGGTAGATATTCCATACTCCCTCCTCCGGGTAAAAGTTCCTTCCTCTCCTTCCAAAAATTGCTTCCAGTATCCACCCCTACCTTTCACCTGACCAAAATAAATACCGTTAAAAAACAAAAATTGAATATCAGTTCCCAACACCGGCAAGTTTGTTCCCCAACTATTAAAAATCCTTGTTTTTAAAATTTGTTTGATAGTACCAAATTTGTTCCAGAAGGTTCTATAAAAATTAATTGTTTGTTCAATTTTGATTCATAAATGGAATGTTTATGTTTAACTTTATTTCTTTGTCCCCTCATGGCTCTCCAAACAACATACCCATTTGTCGGACTCGGTAACTATGCAATCTCAAGCTCACTCATAATTATGTTCCTCTTAAATTCAAAATAGACTTTCTACAATTAAAAGTTCTAAGACATAATTGCAACCAATAGGAATTAAGACGAGTTAACCACTGAAGAAAATAATAAATATACCTATGCCAATAAAATTATTAAAATAATGATTGATAGTTCATTTAAATAAATAAACAGCTAGCTTTGTTATTGCAAATTTGTAGATCATTGTTTTGTTTTATTTATTATTATTATTATTATTATTATTATTATTATTATTATTATTATTATTATTAGGAGTATTATTGGTATTAGTACACAGTACGGGGAAAAAACGCGCTCTTATTTCATGGCTTTTGAGTATTAAATGCAATGTAACTTCTCACAACTACCTAAAAAAATAACCCACACTTTTTTGAAAAGAACTTAAATTTATTTAAAATGAACTTAAATTTATTTAAAATTTAAATCAACATTTATTTGGGAAGCTCTTGTTTCTGATACATTTGGTGAGAATCATAACCAGCCTGTATTAACATTTTAAAAACAAAATTGAATGAATATTATTGCGCCTAAATTTCACCTACCACACATTCTATGAAACTATCATTGAATTCCATTTTAAAACTTAAGTGCCATACAAAAGAATATATAAAAGCCATAGAACAGACATACACAACCTTAGACGATGCCTACATAATTAAGTTCATATTAAAGTTTTCAAGAATACATCACTTCAAATTAATAAACATTATTAACTATTAAGTTATTGTTTTATTAATTAATTTTAAAATGTAATGTATTCTATATATTATTGCCAAGAACATAAAATGTTCTCCTAGATTATTTAACTAGGTATTCATTTTATCTTATTATCAGATAATTTTTTTCTGATTGGCTGAATGCACGCTGAATGCACGCTGAATGCACACTCGCAAGAGAGGGACAATGTTCAGTTCCAACCAATAATGTGTTTGCATGTGTTATTGTAGACAAACAAAATTGAGTAATTGCAAGTACGATAAGCGGGTGCATTGGGTTGTAGACCTATTACAGACAAGAGGCTGAGAAAACTGAACAATCCAAAAGTTTGTCAATTTATGAATAGTAATTAATTAGTAAACAATAATATAGAAAATGTAACACACAATATAGTCTTGTAGCTACAGATGTGAGATGTAAAATTTTCTGTTTTGGCCATGCCCATATTCCAATCTCCTGTGATTAAATCTAATGTTTTTACTTTTTAATTTTATATTTATAATTGTATCATTGACTTCAAGGCTTTATTACACATTTCTAAACCCAATGTATCAACTAACAAACTAATAATATTGCAATAAAATTAGAGCATACATTTGTATGTTTGTTTGTATGTGTGTCTTTTTTGTGTTTAAGGATATGTGTTTAGGCACTATACAGTATCTCCAAAACCAAGATACCTAGAAAGCTTAAATCATACTAATACAATATACAAATTAAATATTTTTGGTATCTGTGTTAGTTAATCTCACCTAAATCACTGTTCAATTTTAGTAAACATGGAAAACTAAATATACCAGGAATGGTGTGGGATTACTCCAAATACCCCATTAATTCTTAAATATTTTAAATGTATAATTTGAGATTGGTGAAATGCAAGTCCAAAAAACAAAAGTTGAATATGGTGGATTCAAAAAAATAGCCGATTGAATTAAGCCAGAAATGTTGAAAATAAATTATTCCTTTTTCTAAACTGTAAACTGTTACAGTACTCTGTAACTTTAAATTTTTATTATTATTAGCACCACGTCTTACTACCTGTTTGGGTTATATGCACTTACCCTAATGAGGGACCTACAGTTTAACGTAGGAACCCCGGACCCCAACACAGAAGTCCGACACCTTACCCCTAGACCACCAGGTCACCAACTTTAATTTGTTTTAAATCTTCAACAGCCAATTATTAATACTCAGTCACCCTTCTTTCTTTTTTTACTAGCAACAATAAGCAGGAGTTAAATTTAAAATAAATTTCAGCTTTTGACACATTTTTAGATTCTATCTCTATTTTAACATTGTGTTTTTAGTCAGCCTACTTTTAATGTTTTGTAACACAATTTAAAACATTAAATGATTAATATTCAAAAATAATTTAAGACTTGTTAGTTTTCCCTGTGGTTAATTTTATATTAAATATAGCTGAAATGCTCATATTTTGAACAGATGGTGTTCAATTTTAATATTTTTTGTATTCACAACATAGTTGTATTGTGTCCTAGACTTTCCTGTTTTCTACTACACATAGAGGTTGCTTATATTAGTTGTGAAATTTTTAACCCCCTTCTCTCATTTAATCAACTCCTCATAAATTTAAAATGATTGAAATTACTCAATTCTCAGGAGCGGTCCATCTAGTTTCTGCCAAATTTCAATTTCAACCCCCAATTGAAGCTTTTTATCTTTTTTAAGCCCCCCATGCCCCATTTTGAAATTCCAAATTATTTTAAAGTAACCTATGGTGTACAACAACTATGCCATATTTTGGCCTTATATCTATTCGAAATGTGGGAGAATTAGTGATGATAATAGTAATAATAATAATAATAATAATATTTAGCACCGCGTCTTACTACCCGTTCTGGTTATACGCTTTAAGTACTAATTACGCTAATGGATTAGGAATTGAGAAGGTTGAATTAGAGGAAGTGAACCCGCATTTGCGTGGAGGAAGAGTGGAAAACCATTTAAGAAAACCACCCTCAGTTCACCCGACCGAGATTCGAACCTCGATCTCCCCGTCTTCAGCAGTCGAGCTTCAACACGACAAGCACGTTAGCCAACTACGCCACCGAGGCGGGTGAATTAGTGATGAGTGAGAGTTTTTTCTTTTTTTATATATAGAGGGGATATATTTCTCCCCCTCCCCCCCAACTTTTCAGAGTGTCTTTTAAAAATTTGAAATGATCAAACATTTTTGGTTATATGGAGTGGTCACGTCAACTTTCTGTTTAGTTTAAGTTCTTAACACCATTGTAAGTAGTTGTTTATATTATTTTTTAAACTTTTACAAAACTACTTCCAATTCACCACACCTGAACTTAGAATTTCATAGGTTAAGAATGGTTTTACTATCTGGAATGGTAACCCCTTACTTGCATACCAAATTTCAATTTTCTACCTTCCTTAAACTTTTTTTTATATATAAATAGACCCCCTCCCCCCCCAATGTCCCCCTAATTCCCAGATTTCCATTTTGAAATTTACCAAATATTTCTAAGTATCCTCTGATGTACAACTATACCGAATTTCAGCCTTCTAGCTATTCAAGAAGTTGGAAAACCCCTGCAATTCTTAGACCATCATTTATAAATTTACTTGGTTTTTCTAAATGCGATCTTGTACAACTATGTCAAATTTCAGGCTTTTAGCTATTCGTGAAGTGTGAGAATTACTGATTAGTGAGGTAGAGTTTTAAAGTTTTCATACCCTCATTTCACAAACCCTGAACTTAGAATTTCTAAAGTTAGAACTGTCTTTATTATATGGATCTACCTGCGTGCCAAATTTCAATCTCTTACCTTCCCTTGGATATTATTTTAAATATACTCTACCCCAATTTCTGGTTTCCAATTTTGAAATTCTCGTAGTTTTTGTAAGTACCCTCTGATGCACAATCAAGCCAAATTTTAGCCTCCTAGCTATATGGAAAGTGGCAGAATTAAAATTAGTGATTAGGTTTTTTTTTAAAGTTTGAACCCCCACTCCCCCATTTCCCTAACATTGAAGTTGAAATTTAATAATTCAAGACTGGTTGTTACTATCGGGATTAGTACCCCTACCTGCATGCCAAAATTAAATTTTCTATCTTCCCTTAAAGGATTTTTAATATGAACAGACCTCCCTCCCAATGTCCCATCTCCCAATTCTTGGATTCCTATTTTAAATTTTGATTAGTTTTTTTATGTACAACTAGTTTTCTGATGTACAACTATGTTAAATTTCAGTCTTCTAGCTATTCAGGGAGAATTAGTGATGATTGAGTAGGTGAGTGAGGTCTTTCACATTTATATATAGAGATAAAAAATAACAAAGCTAGGCCTACTTTATAGATTTCTCGCGTGAAGAACGAATGGATACACCAGCTATGCAGTATAATTGTACCGCCCTCCTTCTCCTCTAATGGACAAGGACAGGGGCACATATATATAAACTAAAGAGGGCCTTAAAAAAAAAATAGCAAATGATTAATTGCAGAAGAGCAGTAGGACCACATAAATGCGAATAGGCCTTCAGTCTGACCTATACAACAATTTGCTGTTGTGAAGCCTCCTCAACCATCACCTGTTATTTTGTACTATCAGTCAAGGGGGAAAGAGGCGAGAACCCTCAGAGTAAAAACAAAGACCTTTTTTACCTGCAATAGTAAATTAAAGATTGCATGTGAAGTAAATAAATATTTATTTGAAAAATTAACAATAGATATATATATGAATATAGGTAACAATAAATAAAAAATATATATATTTATATAGATATATGAAAACGGGGTTATGCCCATGATAATACCGTTGTACTGTTACCATAACATTTGTCCTAACAATTATTTTAAAGATTAATATACGACCCCTCTATGGGTCTCCGCGGCAACCCGCACTATAATGACAACAATAACTAGCCGCCACAGGCTAACAATCCGCATTTCAAAACCAGATTGTATCATATGACTTAGAATTACAATTTACAAACAACTATTTATGGCAACCAAAATCAATCATTATTTTTTTATAAGGAGATAGTCCATGATTTACTTAGCCATAAAAATAAATACAAACAATCTTTAGCCGTACGGGCTATAAACATTTCCCATATTATTCAGGCAGTACGCCTTAAAAGATGTAAGATAAAAAAAACTACAAAAGATAATGTCCCTCATGGTTTTAACCATTATTTACCAGGCCGGAAGGGCAAAAACTCCCAATAATACTATTAACCAGTAATAAAATATATTACGCCATATTGGGCTACGTAATTCGTCATGTTTTCAAAAATAGTGATTTAACCCAAAATAACAAGTAAGTCCAAAATTAATTTTGTATCGTACTAGCCGAAAAGGGAATTTATACTCGGTATATAATTTACAATTAAATCAATAACAGAATTCCGAAAGGATAATTTTGAATAGTACAGCCACAAATAAATTTATACCTTGGGAAAAATCCCATCCTAGAGCAAGTGTCTAGCGACACGGTTGATTCAAGAAGTGAAGTTTACAACACAACAGCACCAGTATATAAACCGTTATTCTCTGAGAGGAGGGGAACATAGGGGGAACAAAAGAACATCGAAGAACAATCACACGGAACAGAGGGAAGGGACAGTAAGTCACCAAAGGAAACAACTAGATCATTGGAGGGGCGCGTAGAACATCACGTGTCCATCACGAGGTCATTCCCATGATGCAACGGGTGACCTCGCGCTCAACTTGCCACACCTATCACTCGTTTAGTCTTGTTTTCACACTCCGTGCGGATATAGTGCTCGCGGACAGGGATGTTGTTTAACGAGACTCGAGACACACTAACGGAGAACGGGGCATTTTGGTGAGTACAATATTGTTTATTCTTCGGTGTTGTTGAAATAGTGTTCATTCGCCAGTATATCCTTCATGCTTGTAATGTTGATGTCAATCAACGTTACATAATATACAAGTAAAAATACATTTCTTAATTTGAATCGATGTATATAGTAAAGTATTGATCCTTAATTTATATTGTATATTTATTTTGAGCCAAATTTATTCACCCACTCAAAGTACACTACCCATCCCTATCCTGAGCTAGTTCTATCCAGTTTACCTCACTAAATCCTTTCACTTTCATGTTCAATCTGATGTTATCTCCCATCTGCATCTAGGTCTTCCCACTATTCAGGAGAGGGGGGGGGACAACTTAAGAATAAACACCTATTTTACACTCGACCGAGATTCGAGCCTCAACTTCCCAATCACCAGAAAACTATACAAGATGAGCTAGACGTTTATTCCGTGTGCTGGTAATAAGTTTTTACTATTGTCTATCTCTACTCTTCAGTTAACAAATATAGTCAGGCCTACTATATTATTATATGTTCATCTAGTAAAATGCCGGTTTATTTAATCTTTGCTAAATGAATGATCTCTACAGTAATAACATTCAGAATGATATGTGGAAAATGATTATATTATACCCAGCTGGGATTTGAACCTTTGTACCCCACGTAACATATAAACAAGCTCACCATTCTCTGCAGATAGTTAGCTTACGAATTATTTGTTTGTAATAGTTTTTGTTTAGTGATAATCTGTTGTTTATGTTCACAGTTTTCAGCTGTCAGTCACAAAAAACTGATGTATAGACTTTAGGGTGACTCATTTGTGTGTACAACCAACACCCTCCCCTTCCCCAACCTTCCACTTGTCAACCAGCAGTCCCTTACTGTCTCACACAATTAAGTCGTAAAGATAAGGAATGTTTTCTAGGAATTGGTAAACCAGGGGTTAAAATTTTGTAGTTTTGTAGAAAAATGACTAGTACAGATTTAAAATATGCGGTAAAGTTTGGAGATAGGAGTAGCACAGATCCGACCTCCACACGGGTCCACGCTCAACTGGCGCGTTAGTGGCCAATGCAAGTATATTTCAGTAATTTTGTGAGGGAAGGGGTACTAGGAGGGGTCATTTTATCATTTTTACCCGTCGAGAAATAAATTCGGCCCATGAGGAATTTATCACGTGCACGATTCGCCTTAAAAATGGGAAAATTTTCCCAAGATTACACCAATGTTGAAAGCAACCTAACTAAATTTTCCTCCAAAATGACAAAATGTGACACACAAAAAAAGAGCAGACTGTACTTACTGTCTTTACAGTCATGATACCAAAGGTTTACACTTCTAATTAATATTAAAAAAACTTGTGATCTCTCAGACTCCATAAATTAAAAGCTTAAGGCCAAATCTGCTAGATGAGCATCCTCACATTCTCTCCTACTTTACGAAAAAAAAAAAAAACTTGATAAGCTTAAAGCCAACTACACTATATGAGCCACTCACAACCTCTGCCCTCAATCCTACATTATGAACCCAATGGCCAAATAAAAATTGTTAAAGGAGCACTAACACAACCTACCCACCAGGTGTCCTAACTAAAAAAATTTACTGAAAATAGCTTAAATTAATATATATAAAATAAATCGTTGTATTTGCTGAGACTTTGCATATCGTTGAGATTGGCTTGCCAGAGATCGTAAATGTTTAACACCACGTACTTGTTGCGTGGAAACTTTTTTTTTATCACAGGTTTGTGTAAAGTATAACCATCCTGCGCACGAAGCCATTCTGGTACTTTGGCCGGATCTTTCTTGGACGTCTTTATGAGCGACGCCGACCCTGCAAACAATGCAGGAGAAGAAGGGTCGCAGTAGATGTCGGCCAAACGGCCTATTAAGCGCGGAAATACAGCCATCTGTTTTCGTCCGTTCTTTTCAATTTATTCTTTTTGGGGGAAGGGCGTTTCGAAGGTGTAAGTGGTTTGGGTACAGGCGTCAGGTCTCTCTTTAATGGGTGCCAATCATTTTGGATCGACAATAAATTTTTTTGGGACGTTTATTTTTTGGAGCGCCGCAAGAAACTTTTGCCATCCCGATGGCTCAATGTGTCTTCTTGCTCTAACCAGATCGTTGACTAAATCCACAATATTGGGTCCACGGAGAGGCGTGTCGTGATTACTCACCCGTTTGCATCCCAAGAGATACCGCCTCGAGAAAGTGTTGTAGATAAACTTGTAAATAGGGTCAATCAGTGTCTTGTCCGCTGTTTTCCGCTTAGCAACATGTTTATGCAGGTTTGTGCGATACATTGCATGTAACAGAGGGGTTTGCTCTAGCACCTTACCTGGTGGTCTAGGGGTAAGGTGTCAGACTTCTATGCTGGCGGCCGGGGTTCAATCCTCGGTCCCGGCAAAGATTTATCTGATTACCAAACCCTTCCTTCACCTCTGACAAGACATCTTGTGAATGTGGGGAATGCCAGGCCGCCACCGTGGTTCGGATTCCACGTTAAACTGTAGGTCCTTCATTTCATCTCACAATCACCCTACCATTACACATTAGTGTAAGTGCGTATAACCCGAATGGGTAGTAAGACGCGGTGCTAATAATAATAATAATAATAATAATAATAATCTAGCACCTTGGGACTCAGGGTTATGAAACGATCTGTAATCGAGAAGTGTCAGTGTTTTTTTTTATAGCTTTTGCATGGTATGTACACGCAACCCCCGGCATTTGTGCGTGTTTTATATCTGAACCATTCGGGTATACCTTACTTGAAACCTAACAATATATACACGTGGGGAGTACTTGTAGCATCAGTGTAAGCCTCTTGTAAAACACGTGGATTTTCAGGCCAGACCTGACGTGCAAAATGTTGTATCTGAGCTCTATCCCTGGGATTTTTAAAAAGCACGATAAAGTGTCCGTTTAAGGAAATTTCTCTTTTACCCTTGCCCTGGTGGAATATATTTGGTGTAAGGTTCATGCATTTATCTCTATAATATAACTGGATGGACATAGGTGGCTGAAATTTTTGTGCTGTCCTCTGCATACAATTGTGTAAGAGAGAAGGAAACTTTCGGGTATCTCTTCCTCTCTTACACCCGCACAAGACAACGTGGCATTTCAACATCGTTCATTAATTTGATTGAGTATATGAGATACATCAATATGTGATTAGTTAAATGAAATAAATATGTTAGTAAAAGTTTTGAAGACCATAACAAAGTTCAAAACCGGTTAGTTTTTTCCTTTAAATACGTTGATGTAGCCTAATATATACGAAGAAAGCTCGCTTGTAAGGTTTTATCTCGTATCAGAATCCTACCCTGTAGTTGTGTTTATTTAAGAGAAAATACCTTCCAGAAGGAAATTTATACTTCCGTTCTAAATGGCGGTTGATCCAACCAAATTATTATATATATGATAGTATTCTGGTATGAAATAAAGCCCTACAGATTGGGATTATTACTAAAATCAGGGCTTAGTAAATACCGTTCTTCCTAAAAGCCTATAACCTAAATTATCGTTTTAAAGTAAGACTTCTACACAAAGTATGTTATTTAAATAAATGTAATACAGTTTTTAGCTAACTTGTTTCACTGTAGTTATAGAACTTTCAACATAATATGGTTTCTGAAAGCAATATACAAGCTATGAGCCAACTTAAAAAAAAATTAACATAATACTTTCTACAAGCCTATAACCTAAGTGATAGATTGAATGAATGGCAACTACACAATGTTTGTCATTCAAACAAATGTAATCAAGTTTTAATATCACTTATTCATTATATTTATAAAACTTTCAATATAATATGGGTTCTGAAACCAATATACAAGCTTATAACCAACTTTAAATATAAGTGTTGTCTTGGTAGACCGTAAACAACATTGACGATAACTGCATATTTAAATATGTTAAAGATTTTATTCGTATTTATAGAGTATTACCTGTAAAACTGAATTGTATATCCTTTAATGTAAATGTTTCTTCAAGAAAGTGTGGTATAATACTTCACTATTTTCAAACACAAAATGCGACTTTCCACAGCCGGAAAAACGACTGATAATGGCCGAAAATGGATGTTTAAACTTGTCCATAATGTTTGAGATTATAAGCTAAATGAACTTGTATTTGTAGGATAAGAAGGAGAGGTGTTGACGGTAAAAGACAAACATAACAGCTTTAGAATATTTATTTACACAGCTAAACTTTTACAAATGTAGCTTACACCTCGAAAAGTATACTTAGAATATGTATTTACGAGTACATTTTACACCGAGATAAATATACATGTATTGTCTTGGTGTAAAGGAAACAATCAATTTCTTGAGGTCGTAGCGGGAATACTGGCCTCTGTACTAAATAGTTCTGACAAATTTAAAGAATATTTAAATATATATATACATACACAGACAGATGGTTTCAATTTAAAATATATACAAGAAAAAAACAATCAGATTTGACTAGAATTAAGTGGCTTGCGGAATGAATTAAATTGTTTTAATGTGGTGACAAAAAGGAAGGGATCTTCGTATAAATGTTTCCAAAATTAAAGTGATGTTTTTTTTTAACACTAAACCCTAAATATCTTAAAATCCTACAAAAGAGGGTCCAAATATCATGAAAATAAATTAATATGATAACGAAAGCAATAGAAGTGAGCTGTATGAGTAATTGTTTTGAATGCTGGGTGCATAAAAAAAACCCAGGGCACGCAACTCAATCCAGGTGCGGGAAGCACATGACGGTTGGTCTCCAGAAATATAATAATATTTGACATAAAGGAAGGAGTAGACAGAGATAGTTTCTAAACCTAAGGGTTTTCTCACTAACCATAACATTAAATAAATTGCAAGAAGTGCATGTATATGTTTATTATAAATATCATAACTAAATATATATATATATATATATATATATAAAACAAGTTAAACATATCATGAAGAAATATATAATGGCTACTTCATTAAATTCACAATCTGCAATGAGCTAGGAAGATATAAGTTAAGATTGTCTTTACTTTTGATTAACAACCATGTTTTAGAATATATACAACAAAGAATCATTTAGCTTATTATTTTTCACTTGAACTTTGCATACGAAGTTACTCAATATTATCCTTCTACAAACCATGTGACTATCTAACATCTGCATTCTATTACTCATAATTGTTCAACATAATCAAAATGAGCATTGTCCACAAATCTCTAATATATCTCATAACAACCTAAAATCATATTACCATAAATTTATCAATCACAATATAACAATACAGGAAAGGAAGAAAAATTAATAAGAACATCTAACTTAAAAAATTACGCAGACAAGAAAAATCTAACTAGCATAATAAAAAGGCGAGATTCAAAATTTATATTTAAATCCTCTTTTCTATTATCTATCAGCTCAATGGTGATATCCCAAAAATTTATCCCTAGACTAGACTGATATAAATAAATTAGACCATTTAAATAAAAGGTGAAAATTTTAAGTTTTATAAGATTCAAACAGTTACTAATTTGAAATAATAACCTGCCAAAAGGGAATTTTGAAAAATAACGATAAAAAGTATTTACGCCAAAAAGAAATTTACCCTTACATTTTTTAAATAATGCTGAAGCCTCGGCTTTGTCCGATTGAGTCCAAGCAATGTCCAAAGAGTGCTGGACGCTTTTCTACGCCGGTCTTATATACAATTTGCAAAACTCAGGGAACACGGAACAAAGGGGAAAAAAGGGGAGGGGAACCAAAGAGTATCATACACCGGGAGGGAAATACGAGTGACAGAACGAGCTTCTACTCATTTCTCAAAGCAATTGGAATGTTTGGGCACTTTGCGGGACAGACATATCTTTTCTTCACAAATTATTTGGAATGGCTTGAGCGCATGGCGGCTCCTAGTGGGCGCGGTTCGATTCTTAGGTGGAGCTGGTCAGTTGTCTGTGCGGTCGATAGTGTTGTCCTCTCTCTCTCTCTATCTCTCTCTCTCTCGGTTCGGAGTACAGTGCAGCCAGGATGGTGAAATGGGGTGAGTGTTTGTTATTGTTGACTTGTTCTCTTTTTTCTTGTAGTCAAATGCTACAACACTTTCCAAGATCACCAAGGCCGACAACAATTTGGTGACTTATTTTAACTGTTATGTTTGGAGGTCTACCCATTTATGCCCTTTAATTTTTAGCCATGATTTCTTTTTATTTCAACTATTATTAGCTCTATTTATTTATTTTTTCCTCAATTTTAAGTTAATGAAGAGCTTAGTTATAATTTCATGCAATCAAAAAAGAAAAACTAATGAAGCACCAGTTCGAGAAGGAGTTATGAAAGATGCTTTAACTAAAGCAATTAACAATATGGGGACTTTTCCCATATTGTAGCCAAAATTCTGTATATTTGGCATGTTACTCTATTCAGATACCGATGTAAAGCAGATGTCTACAAATATGTCTCAAAGAACAAAAAACTAAATTATATTTTAGACCTAAATATGATCTCACAAGAATTGGAAGTGATGTTGAATTAGTGCAAGCATAGGTTAGCTAATGCACCGGAGGTTTATTTTCTTTAAACCCCGGATACATAAACAGGGAAAAGATTCAAGATATAAAACAAGTAAAAGCAAAAATAATGATGGAGATAAAAAAATAAGCTTTTATGAAATGAGTTTGTCAGCATATACATTAAAAATAATACAGGCACTATCCAGTTAGTTAAGATTTAGGCTAATAACGGATCCCTAAAATCAATAACTCCCAAGCGAGTTATCTAGTGTTACCACTCAATAGTTCTCAAGGCGGGAAGCGCCAACATTAGTACAATACAGGCAAATCCCTGGTTATGCTTGTTATGGGTAGCCTCCCCATTAGAAACACAAATTCCGCATTAGTCAATAAACAATTACACTTACAAGAATACCCTACACAATAAGTTAACCAGTTAACTTGGTTTAATAAACTATCAGTCTTACTACAGGGGAAGTAGACTACCCATGATAGCGAGGCTAGCTTAATCCATTTTAATCAAGTTACTATAGCTATAAACTTCAGAGTGTTTTTTCCGGACATACATATTCCGGCTAAACTGTAGACGAAAGTTCCAATCCAGGGTTCTAGGCCAAGCACAAAATGACCAGGCAAATAATCAATTGGTCTTAGCCAGACTCGAGGTGATCAAACCCGAGACGGTCGACTATCAAACCCAGAAGGGGGAGACACGTCGTCTCAAAGGGACGATATCAGAATATGTAACAAACGCGAGCCATGCCTGAAGGGCAAAAGTCCCACAAGTTGAACAACAATAATTAAATTACTCTACAAACGCGAGGCATGCCAGACGGGCAAAAGACCCACAAGTTAAGCACCACAATAAGGAAAACTACAATCTTGGCGTGAAGCGCCCCCAGTAACTCTAAATATGAGAGCTGACCAACACCTAATAAGGCGCACTGCCAGGCCTGGAACAACCTAAACAGCCCTTTTCATGCCTGAAGACACTGCAGACTACGACATGGTCGTGCAGGCCATGGAGTGGGACACAATACTACCGAAACTGCAGGTCTGAAGGACCCAGCTTATATTAGTGACATAGAACGTCACCAATGGCTAGCACTGCGAGCCAGAAAGTTTTAAGACTAAACTACATTCACACTAACAACATAAGAGTTATTAAAGCTCTCTTGAACAAGTAAACTATTCCTAAGACTTAACCACGGCCATTACAGCCATCTACTCCCTATCAATACTTGATTATAACGCTGCGGCAGTCTTCTTCCACCGATCAGGCCAGTCCTTTGGTACCATCGTCCCCTCCTCCCTGGAGTCGTAAATATATCTTGATCGAAGATACGTGTGACGTGAGTAGTCTGGCATGCCCCGTCATTCCACCCTCTTTGGGCAGTAATTAATTTACTTTCCACATCCCCCCACCCCCTCTCCCCGAGACCATACGAGAGAGTGTGTATTGTGATGTCAATTAACCTACTTTCCACATCCGGTTGATTTACCGCTACCCCCCCTTCCCCGAGACCATGACTTTGGGCCCACCACATTGCCTCATGGGTTTAGCCCATTTGATTTTAATGTGTGTCCCAAGGGTTTTGAGACTGAGAGCAGCGGAGCCTGATTACTAATGAGTGAAGAAACTATTGAAGAGAGCATTTGCTGTTAATTTTCCGGGGCCTCAGGGCAGTCATTACATGTTCATTACCGGTCAGCTCTGTGACACAATGGCGGTTTGCTCTAAGTGTCTCCAACACACTATAAATAACAACTTGTTTATTATATACGGTAAAAGGACTCCTAGAGTTGGGTTTTGACCGGAAAGCACAATTACTTCAAGAGTCATGTGTGAATATTCTAAACTGTTCCTCCTACCAAGCAACTTAAATATATTCATACATCAAGTCAGTGAGATACCGGCTGCTCTTAAAGGACTCAGGTGATCTTGGAAGAGTATAAAATTAATTAACTAATAAAGTGTTATCCTTGCTTGATACCAAACAAATTAAATATATTCATACATCAAGTCAGTGAGATACCGGCTGCTGGTAAAGGACTCATGTGATCTGAATCTAATCTGCCTGCTCTTCCTACCAAACAACTTAAATATATTCATACGGCAAGTCCGTGATTTGACCATAAAGTTTGTATTTTAAACGGCTCTTCCTACCAGAATCATACTATAGTTCTGTTCTTCCTACCCAATAACTTAAATATATTCATACGGCAAGTTCTGGAGGACCATAAAGTTTGTATTTCCTCAATGTAGCCGGGCGGGGTTAAATCCACGGTCTCCTCGCCAGTAGTCAAACACGAGAGTGACGGTACACTTCAGCGGGGGATTCAAACCTCGGACCTCCACTTATACACACACACACACACACACACACACACACACACACACCCTTTCTGGCTAAACGTATATATGTTCCACCAGCAGGGATTTGATCCCTACCTCCTCCGTGATGGAGGGACCACAGGGACTCGAACCTCGATATCTATCGCGGTTCTTGCTCTGTGATAGTACAATACATTATTGATCAAGTAACGGTACATTTCATCTAATTTATTGACAAAGCTAAATTAAAATGTATTATTAGCCAATAGGATGCGAAAAAATAAGTAGGCTGCATCCCTAAATTAAAATGTATTATTAGCCAATAGGATGCGTGAAAATATGTAGACTACATCCGGATAAGATTTTGTATAAAAACTCTCGCAATTTGAACATTTTCTTACTCTACCTTTGACCTTTGAGTGAAAAGAATCTTAAAAAATTAGTTTCAAGTGTACGACACCAGGAGGTCTCCCTGACGGAGTAAACGAAGGTATGTAAGCATTGAGGACAACATTATTTATGTTATGACTCATTTATTTTTGTCAGTGTTACTAAACTTTATAGATATGTTTTAAGACGATGATGACTCATATTTATTTAATAATTTAGTTTATTAATTCAAAATATTAACGGTGACTTTCTTTAATAATTTAGTTTTTATACCCTTTTAACATCGGACGCTTTTTGACTGGCTGTATGTTTCTTTCAACCCGAATATATATCCACAGTATATGCTTTATTAGGATTTATCGAAAGCCGGACCGAGGGGAAAATTCCATTAGAGACATGCTGGTGAACTTCAC
The DNA here is from genome assembly GCA_039000515.1 of Timema cristinae. Taxonomy (NCBI): domain Eukaryota; kingdom Metazoa; phylum Arthropoda; class Insecta; order Phasmatodea; family Timematidae; genus Timema; species Timema cristinae. Next base: position 16,928,445 of record JBCFYV010009882.1, on the reverse strand, counting down.
AGATAATGGAGTTTGTTTGGCCGAAATATCTGCATCATATGGTAAATTTTGTAACTAAACCTTATTGTTCAAGCAAACCATCCTCGAACCGGGACCACCCAAATATTTGGTTTTAGGGGGTGTACAAAATACCCTGGGTGGTTGGATTGAAGTGTGTAACAAGCTTAAATTCTCCTAGAGTTTTTTGGTCAAACAACTGACATGTAAGCAATGTGTCATAATTATGTTTTAAAAAATTTCGAGCTTGCCTGCTTAGTACCTACCACCCGTCCCACGACTGTTCCTCAGCGGGTGGAAGGTGGTTGTTCAGGCAGATACTACACTGACGACATCTATAGGGATACGGATGAGATTGACAGAATTATATGTAGGTAATTCTATGACAAACACACTAAGTATGAAACCTGGAAGTTACAGCAATGGAACTAGACTAGATTATACTTTTACTTTCTATTTGCGTTAAAGTTAAGGATTGCATTAAATATCTTTGTTTTCCCTCCTCCCGACCTATCATTAGCGACGGGTTTCTTAATCTATTGCCATCTACGGTGACAGCTATAGTGGGACGAACGGTATTTACGCCAAATCATGTGATCCACAACTTTGATGTTAAGGGCAAACAAAAGTTTATATTTTCTTAAACTGTCAGAATCCCTACAATTTAACTTATTCACACGTCAAGTCATGTGATTTGCATCTGGCACCTTTATAGATATTATCAATACCTATAAAATAATAATACGACTAATATTCTAAAATGCCAGAACCCCACAATTTAATATATTCATACGCCAAGTCATGTGGTTTGCATCTGACAACTTAATAGATTTTATAAATGCCTATAAAATAATAATAAAACTAATATTTTAAACTGTCAGAACCCGTGATATTTATCATATTCATACGTCACGTCATGTGAACTGTAGTACAAATAACTCAGTAAATTCAAAATAATTTATTTAAGAGTGTTTATTGTGATTTTTAGGGTAGCGCACAAAATAAGTCAATGTAAGGCTTTCTTTAACAGCTTGATGAATATTTATCATACGTCAAGTCAGGCTATCTGCATCTGGTATCTTTATAGATATTATCAATACCTATAAATAGTGATACAACTAATATTCTAAACTGCCAGAATCCCACAATTTAACATGTTCATACGGCAAGTCATGTGATCTGCAGTACAATTAACTTGCTGTCTGAATTTGATTAAGTTAAACTGGAGGTGGAAAACACCAACCAGCCCATTGAAGCCGTGGTGCTTCCAGATGGCCTTCACCTCCTCTAAGAGCCGGGGAACGGCTGGCCAAAACATTCTGCATACCTGCGGAGAATTTGGTAGAAGCCGGCCCTTAATCAGCACCCCCACACAGAATTAGTGGCCCTGCAAATCAGGTTGGTAGAGGGTTGTCCCAAGATATATTTCTTCGTATCGTCGAGGAGAGACTTAAACAATTATAGCGTTTTTTTATGTAGGGCATGAATTGATCATACAATTAGGGACGTCAGAGAGCGATCATGACGCTCAAACCTGGCTCGAGGAGCAAATCAATGCGTTGCTAGGGTGTCTCCAGGATAATGGAGTTAGCGCTGAGGATCACGTAGGTCTGCTATTAGACAGCACAGACTCCGCGTCAAGACCTGTATTTGTTTCGTTTAGACGTGCAGGCTGTGCTCTCTAATGTAGAACGAGTGTTACAAAGTAATGCTTCGTTTCTCACTTCGTCCCCCTTGTATGTCAAGTTACACCACTTTAAGGAGCCGCGCGGGAGGGGTAATCATAAATGTGATAAACTTACTCCCGCTACCACATACAGTAGAAGAAATAAATGAATTATTACGATTCAAAATGGCGACACACTTTGCCTTGCCCGTGCATTAGTTGTCGCCAAAGCTATATGTGATAATAAAAGAGAGCCAGGATGCATGGGCGTGAACAGCATGGACGTGACCACCTTTAATCAGATCAAATAGGGTCGTTATATTCAAAAACTCAAAGCAGAGGAACTATGACGTGATGCCCGTGTGAATATTTTGAAAGGTGGTGGGCTCACTGAACTGAAACAATTTCAAACTTACCTCTACGAATACAAAATCATAGTGTTCAGGGAATGTCGGGGGAGACAGGTCCTATATGAGGGGCTTAACCCTCCCAAACATTCTTTTAAGGGATACCTTGATTTGTATTTTTACGGCGATAAGCAAAACCATTTTGATGTCATAACATCCTTGATATCCGCGTTTAAGTGCTCGTACTTTTGCCGCGAGTATCGTGTGCCATTCAGTAATAAGAATGTGCACAAGTGCGAATACGCGTGCAAAAAGTGCTACGTTAAAGTGGTCTGAAGTGGAGGTCGATCTGTGACTTGTAAAGACTGGGCGCTGGTTCACAAATCAGACTTGTTTTGATAACCATAAACGTTCCGGTGTTTTCAGAGGTCACATGTCAGTCTGTGATGTTAAAATGGTTTGTGAGATTTTTTTCAGTTTAGAAAAGTCAAATTGTTCACGCAAGTGTTATGAGATTTTTTGTAGAGTATGCGAAACATATCGTCATTTTGGTCATTTCTGCTATTTGAAGCAGGCCCTATCCAAACCGTCACTGGAAAAGAGCAGTTTCATGTTCGTATTTTATGATTTTGAATGCAGACAAGAAACGCTTCTTCAAGGTACGGCCAACACGTACTTGCACGAACCTAACTTCTGTGTCGTGTAGACGTGTTGCAAGGCCTGCCTTCATATCGATGGAAATGACCATCATTGCACGGAATGTGGGGGCGATAAGACTCGTATATTCAAGGGTGATGCCACAATGGCCCAATTTTTTGGATTTATAGTACAAATTAAAACAACAAAATTTAAGGACAATACCCTCCTAGCCTAAAATGACAAGGGTTATGATGGAAATTTTATTTTAAAATATATGATGGAGGTTAAAAAATGGACTCCAGAACTTATAATGAACGGTGGGAAAATCATGTCCATGCGTTACGGCCCGCTCCACTTTATTGACTCGCTGAACTTTCTCCCGATGTCGTTGTCCAAGATGCCAAAAACATTCGGATTGGACGAGTCCTTGGCCAAGGGACATTTCCCCCATTTTTTCAATAAAAAATAAAACGTGGTGTATAGGGGTACTTTGCCGCCAAAGGAGGACTACGGCATAGGTGAGATGTCGGTTGAGGGAAAAAAGCACTTTGAGAAGTGGTATAACGTGTTGGTCAAAGAAAATGATGTCTTTGATTTTAACCGCGAGTTGGAACTGTATTGCGTGAAAGATATAGAGATCCTACGGAAGGCTTTTCTAAAGTTTAGAGACATGCTCATGGACAAAGCAAAGTTGGATCCTTAGAGAGAGGCGTGTACGATTGCAGGAGCGGCCATGTTGGTTTACTGCCGAAGTCATCTTAAGGAGGATATTATCGGTATTATCCCCAACGGTGGTTATCGGTGCTCAGACCAACAGTCACACGTCGCTATACAATGGCTCTGCTGGGAGGCCCACCGACGCAGTGTGTCTCTCCTTCATGCGGGCAACGGCCATGAAGAATATGTATTAGGGCGACGTGTAAACGGCGTTGTTAAAGCTGGAGATACCACCACCGTCTTTCAGTTCTGGGACTGTTATTGGCACGGGTGTCCTCTCTGTTACCCTGATAGGACCACCCCTATCAAAAATAGTCCCCACGAGATCATGGAGACGCGCTATGAAGCGACCATGGCTTATTCGTAAACGTTTAAGAATGCCGGCTACACGGTCGTAGAGATGTGGGGGTGTACGTTATATGCGATGAAATTCACAGACAAGGACTTGAAAAAATTTGTACTCCAGCATAAGGTGTACAGCAAGGAGCCCCTCAGTCCCAGGGACGCATTCTTTGGTGGTGTGACAAATTGTATTAAACTGTTCCACGAAGCAGACCTTTCTTGTGGAAAGAAGATCAAGTACTTGGACCTGTGTTCGTTGTATCTTTACGTTTGCAAGTACAAAACATATCCCATCTGCTACCCCAAAATTCACTTGGAACCAAATTGTCTGTCTATAGATCAAGTAGAAGGCATAGCCAATGTTACCGTGACGCCTCCGCAGAATTTATTCATGCCCGTATTGCATACACAGATGCACAACAAGTTAATGTTCATTTTTAGCAGGAAATGTGGGAAGGATAAAAACCAAGGTGCGTGTCAGCACAACGACAAGAAATATCGCTGGTTGAGAGGCGTCTGGGTGATTGACGAGATCCGGAAAGCCGTTGAGAAAGACTGCACCGTTGAAGCAGAATTAACGAAGTGTGGGAGTACAATGTATCTGTTTACGATCATCAGACACGTTCTGGGTGATTGTTACGAGGGTAAATTGATACTTTTTTGAAAATTAAACGAGAAGTTAGCTTATATTCAAAAGTATGAGGTAAGGGAAGGAGTAAAACTCGATTTCGATTCTGTTTGTAAAAACCCTGGTCTCCACACTCTGGATAAACTCTTTTTAAAATATATATGGGGAAAGTTTGGGCAAAGACCCGATTTACCACACGTAGCCTTTGTCAATGACTATCAGGGAATCCACAAGTACCTGACAGATCCGTACATCACCGTGGGCAGCGTCATTAATGTAAATGATGAGGTAATGTTCCTCAATTACAAGGATGCGCGTGACGCGTTGCGCCCTAACCCTAACACGAGTGTGGCGGTGGCGTGTTACACGACTGCTATGGCTAGGTTGCACTTATATACAGCATCCTTGAAAAATTTGGGGACCGCGTTTTGTATCACGATACAGATCGCTTTCTATTCACTGAGTGCCCCGCCGATTAGAGTCCACCGACCGGAGACCTTTTGGGTGACCTCACTGACGAACTTCAGGATTACGGTCCGGGAATCTATATTATCGCCTTTGTACCTGGTGGCCCCAAGAATTACGCGTACCAGGTTTGTATTGGTGGCAATCTCGCCAATACAAAAACGGTGTGCAAGGTTCGCGGGATCACCATAAACTACGGCAACCGGAACGACGTTAATTTTGAGTTTGATCATTTGGATGGGCTGAATAATCATATTTTATTTTCTTTCACTCTAGACAGTTCCATCAACATACAATTTTTCAAAGATTTGATTTTTTTTTTCATATTTTTTTCTGTATGAAATCACGCATATTTTTTTATTGATTTATTTTATGCACCCGGGATATTTTTAAAATATATTTTTATCCACCATTACAATTCTCCACCTACCTGATTATTTCTAGTCAAATATAATTTTTGTTTGTATATAAATTTAATTCTAGCCAATTTTGTTTATTTTCTTGTATATATGTTAAATTTAAACCATCTTTATATGTGTATATATATATATATATATATATATATATATAATAATTGGATTTTGATAATTTCCGAGCTATCTAGTACCGAGGCCACTATTCCCACTACGACCTCAAAATGTTTGTTATTGTTTTCTAGACATGTATAAAATATTTTGTAAATACATATTCTATAATCATCATTTTTATTTTTCAATTAAATATTCCAAGTATTCTTTTCATGGTGTGAGCAAATTTTATTTGTGCAAATAAATATTATAAAAACTGTTATGTTTGTGTTTTAACGTCTACACCCCCTCCGTCCTATCCTATAAATACAAGTTCATATAGATTATAAGCTCAGTCTCAAACATTATGGACAAGTTTAAACATCCATTTTCGGCCATAATCAGCGTCCCTTCTGGCTGTGGAAAGTCACATTTTATAGCAGACTTTATCCGTCACTTGGACACAATATGTGACGTTAAATTTGATAAAATCACATGGTATTATGCTTTATGGCAACCGGGATTCGTACAAGACGGGACAAGTCCCCACGTCATATTCTGTGAGGGTTTGCCTGAAATGGATGGCAACTGTAATGACTCTCCACAGCTGATTATCCTGGACGATCTGATGCGTGAAGCCAACGAAGTGGTCGTCGATCTTTTCACCAAAGGATGCCACCATCTAAATATTAGCGTAATATACATTACACAAAATATATTTCATCAGGGCATGCGCCAAAGAAACATTTCCTTAAACGCACATTGTATCGTGCTTTTTAAAAATCCCAGGAATAAAGCTCAGATTCAACAATTTGCACGTCATATATGTCCAGAAAACCCCCGTGTTTTACAAGAGGTTTACGCCGATGCTACAAGTACTTCACACGGCTATATATTGTTAGATTTAAAACAAGGTACACCCGAATGGTTCCAATATAGAACCCGCACAAAATTTGGGTGCTGTGTGAACCTACCACGCAAAAGCTATAAAAACACCGACACTTCCCAATTACAGATCATTCCATATCAATCCAAAAGTGCTGAAGCAAACCCCTCTGTTGCGTGCGATACATCACATGAACCGCGAGCAACGTTTCACCTTGCTTAAAATGGCAGACAAGAAACTAATCGACTCTCTTTGCGAATGTGCCTACAACACTTTAAAAGAACGGGTGCCGTTGAAAAATGCGCAAAAGACAAAGTTACTTGCTCACAAGCAGGTGTTGCGCAAGCTGGTCAAACTAGGAGAATACTGGAAGAGGAAGAGACGACTACTTGATCAAAAAGGAGATGCGTTCCTGCCCTTACTTTTAGCCCCATTAATCAGTGGTGCCCTCGGTTCCTTATTCAACAAGTAGATAATAGAACACACAAAAAAGATTATATTGGTGTCCCCGCAAACATTACACCGTTACGAGCAACACCACCAACAAGCGGCATCGGCCACAAATCTAGTGATCTCCTAGTTGGACAAGTAAATGGAAAAAATCCTCGCTTCAAAACATGACGACAAATCTAAATTGACTTTATACCAACAAGTGCTACAGCGCTATTTGGATTTTAGCCAACACCTTCCAACGCCTGAAAATACCACGACCACCCGTGAAGTGTCTGTACTACCCATCCCTGCTTTTCTCGTTACTGTATCAGTACAGGCACGTAATAAAGCTGAACCTTTACTAGAACATATTGTTTTCCGAGGAGGTATTTCTTGGGACGAAAACGGGGACATGAGTATTCACGATACGCCGCTTCGTGGATCCAATATTGTGGATTTAGTCAACGATCTGGTCAGAGCAAGAAGACACAGTGAGCCGTTTGGGTGGCGAGAGTTTCGCACGGTGCTTCAAAAAATAAACGTTCCGAAAGAATTTATTGTAAATCCGAAACGTTTGGAGTCCATTAAAGATCCGTCGCCCGTACCCCAACCACTTACACCGTTGCAACGCCCTTAGAAGAAGAAGAATCTGAGAAGGGTGGTAGAAAAAAGGTGGCTACCGTTCCGAGATTAATGCCCTATTTAGCCGACATCTTCTACGACCCTTCTCATCCTGAAGGGTTTGCAGGGGCGACATCGCTCATAAAGGCGTCCAAAAAATATCCCGACACAGTACGAGAATGGATTCTTGCACAGGATGCTTATACCCTACACAAACCGGCGATAAAAAAATTTCCTCGCAACAAGTACGTGGTGTCAAACATTTATGATCTCTGGCAAGCCGATCTCAACGATATGCCTCTCTCGGAAACTAAAACGATGGTGCAGTTTACTTGCTCACCGTCATCGACGTTTTTATCAAAATGGCCTGGGCGAGGACGCTTTCATCCAAGACGGAGAACGTTGGGAGAGTCGCCTTTCGGAACATTTTCAAACAAAGCGGCCGTAAAACTCTAAATTTACAGCTGGACAAGGGGGACAGAGTTCACAGCACGTGTAGTCCGGAAATTTCTCAAGCAAGAAGGCGTGCTTTACTACACCACTCATAATCCGGACGTGAGTGGAACTATTCAAAAGAACTCTGATAGGACGCATGTGGCATTACTTTACCAAAAATAACACGTATCGCTATCTGGACGTCCTCCAAGATATCGTCGACGCTTACAATGGCGAAAAACATTCCAGTATCAAGATGGCACCTGCCGACGTTTCAGAAACCAGTGATCTTCAAGTCAGAGATAATCTGTACGGCAAGTGGAACCCAAACTCGAATAGTAAGCCAAAACTCAAATTCGGTGTCACGGTGCATATTAGCAAATCCAAAATGTTGTTTGAAAACGGCTACGAAAGCAATTGGAGCGAAGAAATTTTCAAAGTCAGCACTGTCGTATTGCGACAACCAGTCGTCTACAGGTTGACCGATCTTGACGACGAGGAGGTGGAGGGAACGTTTTACGAACCCGAATTGCAACGCGTACGTCTTCCCGAAACTTTTAAAGTTGATAAAATACTACGTGTCAAGGGTAAAGGCGCCAGAAAGAAACTGTACATGTAGTGTAAGGGTTACCCCGCCAAGTTTAATTCTTGGATTCCTGCCAGTTACGTCAGCGCCCTACCATTAAGGACCAGTTTTACATCACTTTGCCGAGCGACAGCTCTATGGGATATTTCCCGAAAAATACCCTCGCGAATTTCACCACACAACTAACTACTCTACCATCTTACATTCGACGGCCAGTGGGAAGTTGCTCTCACTGAATTCCAAAATCCATGTTCTTTCACCACCGTACCCGAGGCCAAATTATCGTATGGCACAACTGGGTGGACGCTAACGGCGTGAAACAAATAACCAAGTATCATATCCCTCCTGGAAACTACAACACTATCCATGAATTGATAAAAGCCCTAATCGGTGTATAGGCGTTTAAAGGGGACCACGGGGTTGTATTCAAGTACACAAACCCTAACAAAAAGTGGATGTTGTTTATTCTTCACCAAATATACAGCTGATGACTCTATCTATTCAACTAAGTCTATCGCTAGGTTTTGACCTTAAGACTAATCCGATCAATGTCCCAAAGTAGCCGCACGCCACCAACATTCTATTAGGCTTGCCCTCGCACATGTACATCTACATGGATATCGTCGATCCTCAGCCCGTGGATGACATTGTGCCACCGATTTTACGTATCGTCGGTTTCAACAACATAAACTATCTTTACGGCATACATAATACAGTTAGCTATGATCCGTTGCACTACATGCCCGTGCTTAGAAGGAAAATTAAAAATCTGGAAATCAATAAAAGAACAGACACTGGTGAACCTGTACCATTCGAGTTTGGAAAAGTGTGCGTAAACTTCATTTTTGACGCTGCTCAACATGAACTGTTCCTACCAAAGATATTACGTCAACCAGGCTGGAACAGGAATATCTTGGCTATACCATGTTGTTCCCTATCAACGCGCGCACGGGATAGGAAGTTTTTTCAGCGGCCTTTTAAAGAGGGTCGTACCGTTGCTGAAAAGTGGTGCTAAAGCCATTGGAAAACAGGCGCTTCATACGGGTATCGACGTGCTTTCCGACGTCGCCAATCAGCGTCTTTCTTTCAAAGAGGTTCTACGGCACCGTGTCGGTAAACTTTAAACGCAAGATGGAGCAGAAGATCGACACACTGATTACTGGATCAGGTTATAAAAGGTGTCGTAAGAAGCACCAACGTCAGTCTTTTGTCGTTGCCCGACGTAAAAAGGTCAAGAAAGAAGCGGTAGTTATTTTCAGTTGAAATGTCGTTTTCACATCCCCAGTCCTGCGAGTGTGCCAGCAGCGAACTCAATATATTGTCCGTCCTAACCACGCTAACCAGTCTTGAAAGTAGTCAATGGCTCCAGTATAAACCTGTCTCTGCCCTCACCGATGATCAGCCATAGAATTTACCGTTACCGGACAAGGCGAGTTCTATATAGATCTTTCACAGACCATTCTCAACCTCAGGATGGCTATCATGAAACCCGATGGTGGCGCTTTCACTGAGTTGGATCAAATCGCTCCCGTTAACAACTGATTGCATTCGCTATTCACACAGGTGGATGTGTTTTTAAACCAAAAACTTGTCCCACCGCTCAGCAACACGTATTCTTATAGAGAGTACATTGAGACGATGCTCAGTTACAACAGTGAAGCCAAAAGGACACATTTGATTTGTGGTATGTGTTTTGCAGAAAGCCTTGGAACCTTTGAGGTTAATGCCGTCATAAAGGGTTTGAGGCCCGTCGCAGTCTCACCGCAAAAAGTAAGACGTTAGATCTTTTGGGGTATCTACACTGTGATGTGTTAAACGAAGAGAAATACCTTTTGAACGGCACTGAACTCAGAGTCAAGTTGGTCCGCTCCAAAAACGGGTTTAGTCTTATGGTTGTCCCTGAAATCCTCACTTTAAGGTTCACATCTTTGAAGCTTGTCTTCAAGAGCGACGTGTCAAAGTAGCACCTTCTGTACTTTTGGCACATGCCAAGGCATTAAACGTCAGTCTCGCAAATTATCCCATCACCCGCGTGGAAGTAAAAACACTCACTATTCCTACGGGTGTGCCAGGGAAATCACTGGACAACCTATTCACCGAAAAGCTACCCAAACGATTCATCGTGGGATTTGTATCAAACGCTGCGTTCAATGGAGACGCCACCAAGAACCCGTTCAACTTCCAAACCTACTGGATGAACCATTTATCTCTGTACGTGGATGGGGAACAAGTGCCATCAAAACCGTTAAAGCCCGATTTTCCGAACGGCAACTATGTCATGTCCTACCACACACTATTTTCTGGAACGGGTATCCATTTCACGAAAGAAGGTAGCGACATCACACGGGAAGCCTTCCCTAAGGGATATCATCTAATGACTTTCGATCTCACACATAATCTGTCCTACCACATGACATCGCATTGGAATTTGACGAGGCATGGTTCTCTGAGTATCGAAGTTAGCTTCTCCAGATCTTTCACCGAAACTGTCAACTGTATCGTGTACGGGGAGTTTGCCAACATCATCACCATCGACAAGGACACAAACGTCGTGACCGATTATGGGAGTTAATGTATGCGACTTCCTGCCCCTTACCGCGTAATTAAAATTACTGACGTCATTGAAGTTTTCCAGAGCTTCAGAGAAACCAGCAACGCATTTATTGTCAAAGAACTGAGTATGTTATCTTTATGCGGTACATTACTTCAACATTGGGTGTTAAAACCCTCATACGCTATCGAGGAACTTTCAGCCGATGCTAAAAAGCAGGTTGACTATATTGTAAGCAAACTGCAAGTTATTCCCTGGGATATCGGTGATGTGGATTACAGCCTGCTCGAATCCCTCATCTCCCGTGCCACAACTCGTGTAGAAACCGTTTAGGTCAAGGGGGCAGAAAAGAAAAAATTTCTAGCCAAATACACGCCTACGTCTGTCGTAGATCTGTACGACAGAGGTTTTCCGTCTTTGAAAACTTTCAATTGGGTCACACCATGTTCATGGCACATAGTTCTGTTTGGAATTTCTGTTTGGCCTCCATCCTTTGTGTACTTCGAGATTGGATGATTGAGATGTACACGCACACCATAAGACGTGCGCTGAAAACAAAGCCATCGTTCCGTTCTGTACAGTGGGTGTTTTCCCTGATGATCAACTACCTGCAAGAATAGCACAACCTGCCACTCTCGTCATCATCAACACTGATCCACACATCATGCTTGGGACGCATTGGGTCTCCATCTTTATCGACAAGAACGGCGTGGAAGAATAATTTGACAGTTATTGTTTTCCCCTCCGTATAAATTCACATTTGGCATTTATACGCAAAAATGCTTCCCGCACATCGCATAACACGTTACGACATCAAAGCATAGCCTCAGATGTTTGCGGCCATTACTGTCTCATGTACCTTCTCTATCGCGCCCAGAATATTCTTATGAAAACATTCCTGGCCCTATTCTCACCCACCAATCACACAGGCAATGGAGCTAAGGTGGTGAGATATTACAACACATTTTTCAAAACGCTAGGGTCCTGCCGCCTATCAAGAGCTTTTTTTTTTAAATTACCAATCTAATTTGGCCTGGCATCTTACAATTTTAAATCCAGGCCTTATTTACAGAGTATCAGAAACATTTCCTATTATTATACGGTATCCAATTTTATTTAATCTAAATAGGTTTTGGCTCCTATAGTACCTATCTCTGAGATACAATTTCATTCACCGGTTGGTCTGCCCCGGGTATATTACTTCCCCGGTACCCACCTCCGCTGGTCACCCCGTCAGACCCGGATTTTCATCCCAGTCCAACGGTGCGCCCAGCAGCTGCGAGCATCCCCCTATCCACCACCTGGGGAGGCGCCCTTACCGGAGTCGATGTTCCACCTACACCTAAGTGCAACTATTTCCTTAATTACCTTCCCTGAAATTGTTTCTCCTAACCTACCCATTCCTATCACCCTCCATTCCCTATCCTATTCTGATCTTATCCTAGCCTTACAACTAGCTAACCTAAATAACTTATAGCCCTCCGGGAATGTCCATTGCCCCGATGGTACAAGGGGGCTGCACAGCAGCCGCCTATCTCCATCTTGACGCAAGGGGCCCTTACAAGACCTAATCCTAATCTTCTTGTTTCCAAGAAGAGGAATCTGCAGTCACAGGATTCCCCCACGCGTCCCGTTTCTTCCCCCTCATCTTTCCAATTGATCGGCTGGAATGATGATCCCTCGGAAATAACAGGGTTATCCCAGTAAACCTCCGGATCCATCAGCCGACTGGTATGCCAGTCCCACAAGGCTTCGTGTTTGCCACTTCCCGGCATTACTTCTTTTTCCTCATGGAAGGTCGTATACCATTAATTCCACAAAAACAACCTTCTCCTTTCCCTATATTCCCCCCGCTGAGACCTCACCTGCGTCCGTCTCAGTCCCGCTTCCCATGTTTCTGTCCTCGTATCTTTCATTGTCCTCATCATTGTCTCCTTCTTCGTTACTATCCCTGTCACTGACCTCGTCACTGTCACTGGTTTCCCTCCCCCCCCCTTCATTCTCTGGACCTTCGTCTGTTTAGCCTTTGTCTCAATCCTCGTCCCTCTCTTAGTGCCCTTATATACTCCATCTTGGCTCTTTCTGAAGCTTCCGCTGCCAGGTTATCTAGGAACGTCCAATGGACGGGGTCTCTCAGGATATTACCCACTAGTCTCCCCTGCACTTCCTGCTGGTTAGGTTTTCTTATCTCAAGCGTACGGGCACATTCCAGCACAACGTGTTCCGTGGTACCCACCTCACCACATTCACACCAATCAGTTTCGACCAGTCCCATCTTCCTTAAGGATTCCGGGTAAGGCCCCTTCCCCGTGATGAATTGGACCAGACCCGGGATGGCTCCAGATGTGCGTTATCAATCCTTTCAACCACATTGGGAAAGAGTTGATAAGCCCTCCTACCAGTTTCACTGCTCTCCCAGCGTCTCTGCCATTCCCTCAACAGAGCAAATACTACGTCTTCAGATGTTTCAACTTCGGGTGAGGTGAGTATCCTAACCTTCTCCCAGTTATTCTTTCACTTCCAGTACCCAATTGCCCTCTTCTTAACTAGAAGGTCCAACGGCCACACACCTAGAGCAACGTTCAGTGCGTCTGTCGCCACTGTCCGGTAGGCGCCCGTAAGTCTCAGAAGGACATTCCTCTGTATACTTCGGACAGCCCTAGCTGGCACTACGTTGTTCAGTCTGTGCGCCCAGACGCACGCTCCATAGCCAACAATATAGAGAAGGATCGCGGGGTGGTATGTCTTTATTATCCGCATGGACAGGTGGAACCTCCTCCGCCCAATGCTTATAATCTTATTCATAACCCGCTGAGCTCTCCCCATCACTTCCTCTATATGCGCCGTGAAGTTTCTGTTCTCATCAAGAGTGACTCCCAGGTAACTGACCGTTTGGCTCCTTCTTAAGTTCTTCCCCTCAACCTTTATTGCCGGATTCCACACAATTTTTCCCTTAAACAGTATGAATGTCCTCTTCGCCGGTGCCATCTTCAGTTTGACACTTTTGCACCACCTTACTAGCCCGTCCAGCACTCAATTAGATCTTTCCTCCAGGCTCCTCCTTGAATTACCTTCTACCAGTATTAAAAGGTCGTCCGCGAAGGCGACCACCCCATGCATTTAGGGAATTTCCTCCAGCATTTGCATTCCTGGCTCCAGCCCAACATCCCAGAATATCGGCCCACAGACCGAACCCTGGGGACGTCCCTTGGTCAATCTTTTCTGCACGCTGGCACTCTGACACCTCAAGGTGGCATACCTATTTCGGCAGTAGTCCTTCAATCTTCTATACAATCACCTTGGACACTGCAGTTCTCTCAACCGACCGAACAACGCCGGCCACCATAGGTTGTCAAATGCTCCCGAGATGTCTACAAATATCCCCACCACGTATCTGTCAGCAGCCGAGTCGATCAATTCCATTGCTCTACAGATGGCATCCTCTGTCAATCTACCCCTTCGAAAGTCATACTGCTGTTGATGCATGCCCACTCCTGTCCTGTGCCTTAATAATCTTTCGCACAGTATTTTTTCCTGGAGTTTTTCACTCATGTTTAGCAGGCAGATAGGTCTATATGACTTTGGAAGGAGCGGATCCTTGTCCTCCCCCTTTCTTAGCACGATTACCTCGCTCTGCTTCCAGATGTTCGGGATTCTGCCCTGAGCGAGGCATTCATTTAACAGGCCTGCAAAGTAGGGGGCTATGAGGCCTGTGGTCTTTTGCAACACCTCGACCATTATCCCATCTGGCCCAGGTGCTTTCTTCTTCCCCATCTGAGCAATAGTCCTGATCACCTCATCCTGACCAACCACTTCCACAGGCTCCTCATTGTCATACATGTCCCGAGTCATGGCTCCTCTCAGCTCCCTCTGTTCTTCCGTATCTGCTTCCTCATCATCATCCGATAACAATGTATCCATCAATAACGCCGCAGATTCCTCCCAATTCGTCGTGGTGCTGCCATCCTCTCTCTTTAGTGTAGATAGCATCGTTGGTGGTTTGATTTTCCCAGCCTGTCTTAAAAGAAATTCCCCAGGGTCCTTGCTGGAGCTCCTCTTTAACATATTCCTCCCAGCTTTTTCTCTTCTCTTATTTCAGGCCCTCCTCAAACTCCTTCTTTCTTTCTCTATATATTTCCAGCAGCACCTCACGGACAAACGGGTTCCTGTACCTATGATACCTCCTGCGAGTTATTCTTACCCTTGTACGTAGTCCCTGCAGTCTGTCACAATTTTAACCAATTAAATAAACTCTTTTCATCTTGAAGTCAACAAGACTTGAAATGGATTAACTGTCCATTCGACATAATATTAAACTATCAAACAAAATTAAAGTCGGCTTCGACTAAAGACACAACATATAGGATATCAAAAATGTATAGGTAGACATCGTCTAGTTTTTTTAGCAAAACATAAACTCCAAGTCATAAGGACTTAACGATGTTGCCAGAATACTTAAGTATTTCCTCCTGGCCAGCACGGCGGCGAGTCTGACGGCCAACACTTCATGGTCACCGTTTCCTTCGTTGAGTAACGTTGTAGAGGTTTCCTCCTTCGATACTGGGTTGTAGTAGATTGGGTATAATGTGAACCTGAGAAGCAGCCTTTATATACTTTCAAATCTGACTTGAACGGAACAAAACAAAATGGGTGATAAACTCAGAAATACGGGAAAAGAGAGACGGACGAAGGCGGGGAGAAAGGAAAACAAAGCTGGGAGAACCGTTAGCGGGGAGGGGGAAAACATGGTTCCTTGGACTGCCGCTAGTCTTCTCTGCCGGGTAGGCGGTCACTGGGTCAAGTCCATTCTATATTTCTTTCGTTATCAGGTGTTGTAATGAAAGCACGTGTGGCTGCAGTTAGGCCGTCATCATTGAATAATTTTCTTTTCTATTACGTGGCGAATAAATCCAAAAACATCTTGAATTGGTGATTAGATACCAAAGGATCTTCTATTTAAATATATTCGTTTTGACTTTATTCTTTAGGCTCAGCTATTATTTTTATGAGAATTTGTGATATAGATGTCCTTTACTATATTTTCTTGTAGGCAGCATGGAAAATCTATGTAAATCTATCCGACATCATCCAATGGCAAAGGGGTTGCGCTAAAGTATTTTATTTATAAATATGATAATGTTAATCCTTTTCTTTGATATCTGCTACAGTAATTATCAAAATATTGATATTTAATTGTAGCTTTCCAATCTGCCTGATTGACATGCTACATGGGTACTCTTCTTCTAATTTTAGCTTTAGGTTTAAGTGGCTAATTTGTATTGCGTACATGATATTCATTATGTAACAAAATATAGTTTCGAGCATTAAATTATTTTAAAAATAAATTTTGTTGTTGTTTAATTGATTCAAGGATCCTCATAATTGTATTTGATATTACTTATGAATTTATGTAAAAAATATATATATTATTTCATAAAAATATATTTGTGAACATTACATGATATTTAAAATAAATTCAAGTTCCTCATAATTGTATTCAATATTACTTATGAATTAATGTAAGAGTTATATATTATTTAGGTAAAATATAGATGAGAACATTAAATGATATTAAAAAGTTTCTTTCTGCTGTCATAAGTGGCTCAAAGAATAAAATGGTTGTTTCTAAAATAATTAAATATTTTTTCCCTTTGTCCTCGTGTAGCAATCTACCGTCACAACAGTTACAATTTATAAATGAATGTGTTAGATTTTGTGTGTGTGTGACACCTTGCCTTAAACCCATATTAGTTAAAATGATAAACTAATATTTAAGCACTGAAACTGGTTGAAATGGTTATAATAATAATAATAATAATAATAATAATAATAATAATAATAATATAATTGTTCCTCATTTCTACTCATATCCTACAGCTCAAATAAATATGTTTTTTCTAAAGCTATATTAACTACACATGTGTAATCAATAAAGCCTAACATTTACTACCCTGCACTATTTAATATTTCATTATGGCAATGTAGCCACGTGTATATTGCCATCTCTTTCCTGTGTTTGACTCTCCAAGGGTTTCCAACTAACATATTCTAGGGATTAAAAAAAATAACATTTTCTTGCTAGTTATTTTATTGACAAACAGCAAGTGATAAATAAATTTTATTTAAATCATTCATGGCATACAATAGAAACAACATTAAGTTTTTAAAATTACATTCACCAATATTATGTAGGTCTTGTGAGCTGTACATGTAATTAAGAGGTGCTTGTCTAGTATGGTTGGTTGAGGAGTTTGGAGTTTGAACACAGCCATATTAAACTGAGGGTATTTTCACTACACTATTCCCAACTCTCCCTCCATACAAATGCGGGTACACTTACCCCCATAAATACTTTCCTTATTCCTACCTCATTAGCATAATTAAATTAGTGTATTAATAGTTATAATTACATTTATTAAATAAGTATATGTACGTGCTATCACTAGATATTGAAAAAAGTAATAATTACCAATTTTATTCACTATATGACGCAGAATGAAAGTGATTAAGAAATGAATACAAGTGAATATAAGTTTGGCTTATCATAATAATTTAAATATTGTGTATACGTGTATGAACTTGCCACCTTACCTTAAAACAAATTTAGTTAATTTATAAACGCTATCCAAACAATGGAACGGTTTACAATACTAATATACTGGTTTATCCTTACTACTCATATATATATTATATACAATCAAGCAAGTTTTTTTGTTAACGTTATATTAACTCTTATCAGTAAACAATAAAGCATAACATTTACCAGTCTGCGCTATTTGATATCTCATTCCGGCAAAGTTGTCACGTGTATATTGCTAGCTCTTCCCCGTGTTTGAATATCCAAGGATTTCCAAACAGCATGTTCTAGGGATGTTTTTAAATAATAACATTTTATTACTAGCCTTTTTTATTGAAAATCAGCAATTAATTAATTAATTTAAAACATTCATAGCGTGCAACCACAGCAACAACATAGATATTTTTTTGTAAGCAGCAATATTATTATTATTTAGGTCTTGTGACCACTACAGGTAATTGAGTTGAGAGTTTAGAGTGCAACATGAATTATATAATTGTGATTCTAAGAAAAACATAATCACTATTTTACCCAATAAAAATATCAAGAGAGAATATAATCTCTTCTACTATCTAGTAAATGAGTAGAAGTCACATCCGAAATAGTTCAGGACACGCTGAGAGGTACTAAAATACCTATTGACAATGTCTCCAAAGTTTATTTTACGGGCATTCTTACTCTTCCTACACCCTTAATCACAATAGCGTTCGGTTAATTGCTGGCCTCTTCCGATAGCAACACGTTATAACTTCCCTTATTCTCACGTTCGTTTGAACAATTGACACGAGTGTAATCCTCTTTCTCGATATGGTCTAATGCATTGCACAATACCTCCTCGTCCCAACAGGCATCCTGGTGAACCTCTGGAGCAGGATTTGGAGGTGTTTGATGACCTTGATATTTGTGCCGAATAAGGTTGGAGAGCTTTGCGTAGGACCCTTCACAAATGCTACATTTAAATGACATAATGGCAACTGAAGATGCAGTGAAAGAAAATGGTTTAAATAAATATCCATGGAATAAAAAAACACTGTCGCTCAAGCAGCAACGCCCTCTACTCACAAACTGAATTATCTTAAGAATATTATAAAATATTTATACATGTTACCTTCTCACAGAGTAAACAATTTTAAAAATGACGAAAATATTCCACCAATATGTCACCGCCAGCTCCGATGTCGTCACCAGAGTTTGTGAGGATAGTAACGTAGTGAAATAAGGCTATGGCAACATGAGCATGTCTAGTTTTTTAATTCACCTTTAATCATCACATTTTGTCCTCTGGGATATGTCATACAGCGTAGTTTGCATTTAAATAGCTTACAATCCAAATAATAGGCAGGCTTTGGAAGGAAGACGTTACCGAAACTGCCCAAACCAATTATGTAGTAATGGGGCGTTTCACCCATAATTTTAACATTTGAATAAGTTTTGTACATTGTTAAATCCTCGATATTTATGGGTTCTTCGGTCTTTACCTCCACTTTCTAATTCGTTGGTGGTGGGCACGCGGGTGAATCTCGCTGTGTGGTTTTGTCTCATGTGTGGTAGGCAGATGCGTCTGGCGGTGGGTACTCAGGTGACTCTGGCGGTGGGTACTCAGGTGACGCTGGTGGTGGGTACGCTGGTGACTCAGGGGGTGAGATGGTAGCTGCAGATACATGAAGGGTGGTGGCGGGTGGTGTGGAGCTAGAAAGGGTAGAGTCGCAGAATTCGATGTACCTTTGCTCCTGTGGCACACCTCTGTCGTTGTTCACTACTTTGTAAATTACATGTCTATCACTCACAGTTACACTGTGAATATTTTCTGCTGTCACATAGGCAAGCCGCGCAATCGTATGACCCGCAAATATTAAATTAATATACCTGGTTCTAAGCATCATGAGATACCATACAGCTAAACGTGCTGGATTGTTGTAGGGTCCTTAACTTGTCCACTGTCTTTATACAGGTACAATACGGTAATACACTTCTTTAACTTGTGCACTTATATTAACTGCCCATCTGCCCAATATTGTTGTTGTTAACTGCTTTATTATTCTGCCCGTCTCTTAAATGCGTTTAAAGTTCATAATGGTAGGTGAACAGGGTTCTACTCTGGCGCAGGGAAATACTAGTTTTTCGTTACTAAGCTCGCACACATCTTCATCTATTAGAGTACCAAAACGACAGGGTAAAAATGCACAAAACTTGCCATCTAGATAGGCTATTAGGCATCTCCTGAGCTTTGTATTGGTCGTTTTTAATTTATCTACCGAGTACTTTTGATCGACGATTATATCACATAATTTTATGGTCTGTATGGCGTCAACAATATCTACCAGCTGCTGTTACTTTACGACTTGATCTGCTCTACACACGCTTAAAATAAATGACCAAGCGAGTCCTCCTATATATTCTCCTCCTTCCTCCTATCATCGATGTCACGTAGTCTTGCGGTGGTATGAGATGAACAGGATCAATGACTGCCCGGTTTCAAGAGGTATATATATTCCTGTCTCGACTTGTTTTGTTGAGGCTCCAAACTAGCGCTAGGTATGAGTCATTTGTGAAAACCCATGGCCGGGGGAGGATTTAGACATTAACCATTCCTGTCTTCACACGTTTAGCCTCAAAACTTGAACTGCAGGTTTTTCAGTGACTATTATTGTCTTGACTTGATGAAGCGCCAATTTAACGATGGTGAGTGGTCGATCCATGTAAAACAGCGTAGACTTACCGTTACTCGTCAATTATGCTCACTTATCCACTGAGTTCTGATATACTCGTAGAAAACCGCCGATTTGAGGTAGGGTTTTTCCGAACCAAATGCTGGTTACGATTCTACCTGGTTTTATTATATTAAGCGTTATATCTGGTCGACCAGTTTTAACTGATGTTTAATTTTGCCTTAATTTTCTTTCTCGCAAATGAGGGCTACACTCAACACCTGCAAAATATATCGTTCGAATCCATGTGGATATGCCGTCTAATTGTCAGAATCATCTAGTTCTGGCGGGTGAGATTGTAATCGAATCCTTCCTAGGTAAACTGCTGGTATTTGTCCCTCTAGGTAGAATATCCTGGAACATTTTCTTAATCATTCCTACCACATTATCTTAATTAATATATATAGATGTTTAGCCAAAAAGGGTGCGTGTAACACATCTAGTAATAGCGAGGAAGGTTGGAATCGAATACCGGCTGTGTAATCTGTTGGTAGTGCTCCCTCCAGGTAAAATGCTGAAAATTTTTGTTAATCATCCCTATGGCACTATCATAATTAATTTATAAACGTTTAGACAGAAAGGGTGCGTGTAGCTCATCTAGTTATGATGGTGGAGATCGGGGTTCTAATCTCCTCTGAGGTATACTGTCACTAATTTTCACTAAATGGTTCCCCTCTCCTTCACTCCACGTAAACGCTGGGATATTTCTACCTTATTCCTCTGCCAACTGTGGTTCATGTTGGTATGGTGGATACCTACATCCGCGCATGTCGACGGACGATACCATACCACCAATTTTAGTAGAATTTTGTGCAGGGGATAGTGGCCCCTAACTGAGGATTATAAATCACTGTAATGCTTCCAAGGCTTCTGATTGTGCATAATCAAAGCTATGTTAATGCTTTCTAGTTGCGACATCCCCCAATTTAGTGATGATGTCACCGGGAAAGCCCATAGTCATATAGAGAACCAACAATTACAACGGAAAATCTCCAGAAATATACCTTTATGACATTGAATGGGGACAGAGGAGACCAGGTCGTTAATACATGTCGTCATGGAAATAATATCTATTCCTTTATTTACTTGTCCATTCGCCAAACCGACACCAGGCTTGCGATTACGTCACTGGGAAAACCCATTGCAGGGGGAGGGTTTTAACACAATTTAAGGTCGTAATCTATTCCTGTCTAGACTTGTCTTTTCGAGCCACCAAACTGGCACCATGGTTGTGATTACGTCACCGGAAAATCCATTACTACATAGACGGGGGAAGTGGCAGGGAGAGGTTTGTGACACCAAATTAGTTCCGGGGGCTCGCGACAGGGAATAATTGCTCACACTCTACGATACAGGGTCGTCAGGAGAGGTTCGTCCTACACGCTCCCGCGCTTAACGGCAGGGGAGGATGTGGACCGTTCCCCACTTCAGTGGAACGCGTTCTCGTCGCCAGAGACTACACGTTACCCCTACCGATAAATAAAATCTACCACACCAATAAATAGATAAAATACACCCACACCAATTAATAAAAAACTCCCACACAAAGAATTCCCATTGTAACCCTCCCTTCTGAGAAGGAACGAACAAGCTTAGACAAGACTAAACAAGAACAATTACAACCTACAAAACAACCCAATGGCCCAGAGGTCTATGATGTCACACATTCCAAAATTACCAGGCTTCAACACCACACACAGCATGGCGACATGACGTAATCAGAATATACACACTCTCCCGATCGGGGTCAAAGGTCAAAATGTAGTGAAAGGGACCCCATGCTATTTACAGTCAATAGTACTTGTTTAGCATTAAAATTACTTAATGTAAAAAGTTAATGGAAAATAAACTAGATCACATTCCATCAACTATTTTCTGAATTATATATAAAATATTAATTGAGGAGGTTATGGTAAATTATAATAACATAATACAATTGGTGTGTGAAAAAATCTTTGATTTAAAAAAACATAATATAACGCAGTATTTAAACTTATGCAACAGTATAATTAGAAAAGAAAAAAATACAGAAAACCAAGAATTTTTGAACACAAAGTTATTTTTAACACAGTTTTATAAAATTTTAAAATTTCTTTCTTCGTCCTTTGAACCAAGCTAACGCTTCGATGATGCCGTTGAAATCAACACTTTGAGTCAAATTTGCCTCAATTCAGAGAAGCGATAGATAGTTAAGTTTGTTTTGCTGCAGCATCAATCTGTGGATTTTCTTTATCCTTTTCAAACAAGAAATTAACAGTTGGACAATTGTTTTCAAAACAAGAGAAACATGTTGGCCGACAATATTTTTGGGGGAAAATGTTTCCAAGTGCATAATACTAGGCCTTGTCACGGCCTACTTGTCGTTACAAAAGCTATATCTAAACTATTAATTACTCCTTTTTTTATCTGGGGGACCGCTCAGAATAACTTTGTTTTCCTGGCATAGTGTATGCTGGACCTCAGCTTTTAAAACCCTCTTATAATATTTCCCTATCTACATCACTGAAAGCTACTTTAATAAATGTTGATATTCATAAATATTAAATAACCGTATAATTATCATCACTGTGAAATATTATTTTCTATTTGCTTGTTTTTGAGTCTAAAATAAAAATTAATAATTTTTTGAGGATTATTAACCACATAATAGTTTGCTTTAATTATGTTTTGGCTTATGGCTCAAAATGACAACTAATTTTGCCTAAACAACATTATGGAAGAACTGTCAATTTTGAGTTGCCACCAGCACTTACGATATTTAATTACCAATTACTTGAGTAGGGAATGTTTACGAACTTTCCCTTAAATATTTGGTCAGTTAGAAATACTATGCTCACATAAAAATAAGTTATGAAATTAATTTATTTTTAAAAACTTGAGTAATTAATGTTTGAAATTCGGATTTCTTCATAAGATTAATATTAGTAGAGTGTGTGGTATATGGGTACAGCGCTGTGATTGGCTGCTCTTTATTGCAGTCTTTAGTGCAGTGCTGTGATTAGCTGTAATTTATAGCACTGGCTGATTAGAATTCTTTCCTGTCCCCCCTCCAAATTTGACCCCCTTTCCACATCCATGAGAAAATATATCCTTCATTTTCCCTCTGGTTATTTCCATGAAGACATGGGGTTAACGACCTGTTGTCCTTCAATGTCACAAAGGTTTATTTCTGGAGTTTTTTCCTTTGCTCTTATATGTGGCAATGTGTTTTCCCTAATGACTCATACTTGGCGCAATTTTAGTGGCTTGACAAGACAAGTCGCCTAAATCTGTGTGTCGTCATCATTGCGTGTGATGTCACAACACTCCCTTTATCAGTTATAATACGTTTTCCCTGATGACTCATACCTGATGTTAGTATGGCGACTTGACAAAGCAAGACGATACAGGAATATATCACGACCTTGAATGATGTCGCAACCCTCCCCTTATATGTGGCAATGGATTATCCCTAATTACTCATACTTGACGCATGTTTGGTGGCTTGACAAGACAAGTCGAGACAGGTATAGATAACGACTTTGAAGGATGTCGCAATGGGTTTTCTCTGCTTACTCATACCTAGCGACAGTTTGGCGGCTCAACAAGATATGTCGAGACAGGTATGGATCACGACCTTGAAACCATGACCTTGGAAACCCTCCCCCTCTCCTCTTATTTATGTCTCAATGGGTTTTACCGATGACGTCATAACTCTGTCTTAACCCTTATGACTCATAACTGGCACCAGTTTGGCAGCTCGGCAAGACAAGTCGAGATAGGATTAGACGATGACCTTGAAACTGTAAGATAGTACAAGTGGTCATTGCATTTGTTCATCACTGGTGCCAATTTGATGGCTCGACAAGTCGAGACTAGTTTATGATTACCCTACATGTTGGGATAAGGTAATGGAAAAACAGGTTTTGCGTGAGTAAAACACGATATTACAAACATATATGTATTAAAAATTAAAGGTTACACAGACATCACACATAATATTTATTATAGGCTTTTACAAAAATGACGCATATATTCGTTCATACGTTATTCAACAGTGTCTTTTAGTGTGTTAGTAAAATAGTTTTTAGTTCAAAATCCGACATTGAGTAGTAAAAACCAACGATTTGGCGTGTATAGTAGGTAGCACTGATAAGATCCAAGTTTATGATGTGTGTTTCCACCACAGGCTGTTCGAGGTCGATGACATCCGTTGATTCTGTTTGCGTGTCGCATACATCCATGACGTGTGTGTCGATCAAATTGTTGAAATATCATGCAACGTGTGTCGACCACAAATCCCGTCAGTTGACGGCGACGTATTTGAGGTCCCACACCTAAAAGAGAGTTGCCAAGCTATGTAGTAGATAGGTGACACGTTTGAGTACAGCGTTCTGTTTCTCGCTGATTACGACCATATGTTCACCGCACATGCGTTTCAGAGAGTTTTCATGATTGGTCAAACTAATATTCTAAGGAGGCTTGCGTGTTGTTGTAAAACGTTGATATGACTGACTTGTATTTGCCCAGTCCTTACCAATCTATTCGGTTAAACACCGCACAATTCCCTCCGCATTTTTATAGCTGGACATAGGACGTAAAGTTGTTCTTGACACTAATGCCCACGATTACTCGTTTGGCATCGACTTTGTCCAGCGAAAACAAATTGTTGAAAATGATGGTGATGACGAACGGATTCACCAGTTTGCTTTGCGTGTGAAATCGTCTTGACCATCCAAAATGTTTGATCGCTTCGATCACTGTCGTGATTATGGCCAGCACGCCATCGGGACGTCTCTTTTAAAGGGGAAGAGAAAGCGCACGCTGATTTGAAACAGCCTTTTGAAGGGGGGGAGGGCCCTAACGTCTTTAAAAATATGTTGTAATATCTCAACAGCTTAGTGTTGTTTCCTGAATGATTGGTGGGCAAGAATAGTGTTAGGAATGTTTTCATTAGATTGTTCTGATTGCGATAAAGAAGGTACACGAGACAGTAATGGCCGCACACGTCTGGGGCTATTCTTTGAATTTGTATTGTGTTACGAGACGTGCGGGAAGTGTTTTAGCGTATAAATACTTGATGTGAATATATACGGGGTGGAGAACGATAACTATCAAATTATATTACCCCGCTGTTCTTGTCGATAAAAATGGTGACCCAATGCGTCCTTGTCTTGGTGTGTGGATCCGTGTTGACGAAGAGAGCAGCAGGTCGTGCAATTCTTTGGGTAGTTGATCAGCAGGGAAAAAACCCAATCGTACAGAACGGACCCACGGGTTTGTTTTCAGCGCACATTTTAAGTTGGGAATGTCCATCTTCAATCATCCAATCTCGAAGTCCCCAAACGATGGAGGCCAAACTTAAATTACAAATAGAACTATGTGCCATCCACATGGTGCGGCTCGATTTAAGTGTTTTAAAAAACGAACAACTCTGTTGTACAGATCTACGATAGGTGTAGGTGTTGTAGCACGGAGGTTGAGGGATTTGAGCAGGCTGTATTCCACATCACCGATATCCCAGGGAATAACTTGCAGTTTGCTTACAATATAGTCAACCTGCTTTTTAGCATCGGCTGAAAGTTCCTCGATAGCGTATGAGGGTTTTAACACCCAATGTTGAAGTAATGTACCGCATAAAGATAACATACTCAGTTCTTTGACAATAAATGCGTTGCTGGTTTCTCTGAAGCTCTGGAAAACTTCAATGACGTCAGTAATTTTAATTACGCGGTAAGGGGCAGGAAGTCGCTTACATTAAATCCCAAAATCAGTGACGACGATTCTGTACTTGTCGATGGTGATGATGTTGGAAATCTCCCCGTACACTATACAGTTGACGGTTTTGGTCAGAGCTCTGGTGAAGGTCACTTCGATCCTCAGAGAAACATGCTTCGTAAATTCCAATGCGATGTCACGTGTGTGGACCGATTAGAGGTGTGAGATCGAAAGGCACTAGATTATATTCCTTAGGGAAGGCTTTCCGTGTGATGTCGTTAACTTCGTTCATGAAATGGATACCCGTTCCTGAAAACGGTGTGTGGTAGGACATGACATAGTTTCCGTTTGAAAAATTGGGCTGTAAATGTTTCAACGGCATTTGTTCCCCATCCATGTACAGCGAGAAATGATTAATGCCATAGAATTGGAAGTTGAATGCGTTCTTGTTGGCCTCTCCGTTGAATGCCTAGTTTGATAAAAATCCCACGATGCATCATTTTTGTAACTCTCCTATTAATACGTTGTCCAGTGATTTCCCTTGAAAACCATTAGGAATAGTGACTTTTTTAATTCTACGCTGATAATTGGATAATTTACGGGACTGAAGTTTAATGCTTTGGCATGTGCTAACAGAATGGAAGGTGCTACATTGACACGTCATACTAGAAGAGAGGCATAAACGATGTGAGTCTTAAATTGCGGGATTTCAGGGACTGCTGTAAGACTAAATCCGTCTATAGGACGGACCAACTTAACTCTGAGTTTGGTGCCTTTCAAAAGGTATTTCTCTTAATAAAACACATCACCGTGTGGATAACCCAAAAGATCCATCATTTTACTTTTAGCAGTTGGATTGCGACGAGCCTCAAATCCCTTGTTGCTGGCTGTTAACCTCTTCAAATATTCGGGGGCTGTCTGTGAACCACAGGCCGCAAGTCAAATGTGTTCTTTTGGATTTACTGTTGTAATTGAGCAGCATCTCAAGCTACGATCTATAAGCATATGTGTTTCTGGGCGGTGAGACAGGTTTTTGGATTAAAAAACATCCAATTGTGTCAATAGCGAATTCAACCATGTGTTTACGAGAGCGATTTGATCCATCTCGGTGAAAGCGCCTCCGTGAGGTTTCATGATTGCCTCCTTGAGATAGAGCATAGTCTGTGGAAGATCGATATAGAACTCGCCTTGACCGGTAACGTTAATTCGGTGGGTGAATCATCGGTGAGGGAAGAAATAGGTTTGTCCACTTTCAAAACGGTTTTTTCTTGGGTGGGATAGAAAAGAAATCGAGTTCACTCCTGGAACACTAGCAGGATTGTGGTTGTAGAATAGACATTTCAAATGAAAATATCTATCGCTACTTTCTTGACCTTTTTACGTAGATAAACGGCAGATACTGATGTATGTGCTTCCTACGTTAACCTTTATAGCCTGAACCAATCATCAATGTATAAATCTTCTGCTCCGCCTTGCGTTTCAGGTTTTCTCCAGCCTAACCGACACGCTGACGTAGGGCCTCTTTGAAAGGACAAAATTGATTGTCAACATCGGAGAGCACGTCGATACCAGTATGATGTGCTTGTTTTACATTTGCTTAATCAAAGCTTTTCAACAACGTTACGACACTATTGAAATGGCCGCTGAAAATACTTCCTTTGCCATGACCGCGTTAATAGGGAACACCGTGGTAGATCGAAGATATTCCTGTTCCAGCCTGGTTGACGTAGTATCTTTGGTAGGAACAGTTCATATTGATCCGCATCGAAAATGATGTTTCACGCACCCTTTTCCAAACTTGAATGGGACCAGCTCACCGGTATCTGCTCTTATATTAATTTCAATGCTTTCAATTACACTTCTAAGTACGGGCACTTAATGAAACGGAGTATAACCAACTATTTTATGTATGCCATAGACATAATAAGTGTTTTGGATACCGACAATATGTAAAAGCGGTGCCACAATGTCACCTATGGTCTGAGGACCAATGATATCCATGTAGATGTACATTTGCTAGGGCAAGCCTAGTAGAATATTGGCGGCGTACGGTTACTTTTGGACTTTGATCAGATTAGTCTTAGGATCGAAACTGAGCTGTAGAATTAGTTAACCAGATAGAGACAGCAGCTGTAAATTTTGCGAATTAGGGACAATGTCGACTTTTATGTAATGGTTTGTGTACTTGAATACAACCCCGAGCACCCCTTTAAACGCCTCTACGTCGTTTAGGGATTTGACCAATAATTTCCAGGTGGGATGTTATCCTTGAATATTTGTTCAAATTCGTTAAGATCCACCCAGTTGTACTATACAATATTTTGGCCCTCTGGTACGGTGGTGAATAAACACGGATATTGGAATTTGGTGAGAGCGACCTCCCATTGTCCTTTGAGTGAAAGTCGGTGAGATAGACGCGTGGTGTATTTCGCGAGGTTATTTTTCGGGACATATCCTATAGGGTTGTATTTCAACAAAGTGTTGTAAAACTGGTCCTTCATGGTAGGAGACTGACGTAACAGGCAGGAATCTAAGAATTAAACTTGGCGGGTAACATTCCTTCTTCACTTACAATTTCTTTCTGGCGCATTTACCCTTGATACATAGTATTTTATCAACTTAAAAGTTTCGGGAAGACGTACAGTTCCAATGCGGGTTCGTAAAACGTCCCCTCTACCTCCTCGCCGTCAAGATAAGTCAACCTGTAGACGACTGTATGTCGCAACACAACACTGCTGACTTTGAAAATTTCTTTGCTCCAATTGCTCTCGTAGCCCTTTTCTAACAGCATTTTGGATTTGCTAATACAAACCGTGTCACCCACTTTGAGTTTTGGCTTACTATTATATTTTGTGCGCCACTTGCCGTACAGCTTATCTCTGACTGGAAGAACATTGGTTTTTGAAAGGTCTGCAGGCGTCATCTTGATACTGGAATGTTTTGCGCCGTTGTAAGTGTCGATGAGATCTTGGAGGACGTCCACATGTGTTACTTTTGGTAAAGTACCGCCACATGCGCCCTTTCGGACATCTATTGAATTGTTCCACGATATTTGCCTTCACGTCCAGATTATGGGTGTTGTAGTAACACACGCCTTCTTTATTGAGAAATTTCCGGACTAGACGTACCGTAAATTATGTCCCTTTATCCGTCTGTAAATTTGGATCTTTACGGCCACTTTGATTGAAAATGTCCTGAAAGGCGTCTTTCACAATGCTCCCTGTTTTTGAGGGAAGCGTTCTTGCCCAGGATATCTTGATAAACACGTGATGACGGTGAGCAAGTACACGGAACCGTCGTTGTATTTGCTGAGATTTCGCATATAGTTGAGATAGGCTTGCTAGTGATCTTCAATGTTTGACACCACGTACTTGTTGCGCCGAATTTTTTTAATCACAGATTTGTGTAGCCTATAAGCGTCCTTTTTAGGAAGCCATCCTCGTACTTTGTCCGGAACTCTCTTGGATGCTTTTATGAGCGACGCCGCCCCTGTGAACCCTGCAGGATGAGAAGGGTTGCAGTAGATTAGATAATGGCTAAACGAACGGTCCATTAATCTCGGAATGGCAGCCACCTTTTTTCGTCAACTTTTTTCATTTTTTCTTCTTAAGGCGTTCCAATGGTGTATTTGGTTGGGGTATGGGCGTCGTATCTCTAATAGGTGCCAAGCGTTTCTGATTTATAATATATTCTTTCATGACGTTTATTTTTTGGAGCGCAGTGACAAACTATCGCCACCCCGACGGCTCGCTATGTCTTCTTTCTTTGACTATATCGTTGACTAAATCCACGATATTGGATCCATGGAGAGTCGTGTCGTGAATACTCACGTAACCATTTGCGTCCTTATAGATAACGCATCGGGAAATTATATTTTCTAGTAAAGTGCGACATTTTTACGTGCCTGTACAGGTACAGTATTGAGTCCACTTGGGATGGTAAGTACAGACATTTCAGCGTTGTTGTGGCATTATTATCAGGTGGTGGAGGATACTGACTAAAGTGCAGATAACGGTGTAGCACTTCTTCGGATAAAGTTAATTTAGACTTGTCAAGTTTTGACGCGAGGATTTTTTCCATTTCCTTTTCCCAGCTCGGAGACCACTAGATAAGTGGCCGATGCCACTTGTTGATGATGATGCTAGTAACGGTGTAATGTTTCAAGGGTCACCAATATCATCTTTTTGTGTGTTCTATTATCTACTTGTTGAATAAGGAATCGTGTACACCACTGATTGATGGGTTAAAAGTAAGGGCAAGAAAGCTCCTCCTTTCTGAACGAGTAGTCGTCTCTACTTCTTCCAGTACTCTCCTCGTTTGACTAATTTGTTCAACACCTGCTCATGAGGACGTAACTTTGTCTTCTGCGTCTTTTTCAACGACACCATCCTTTTTTAATTGTTGTAGGCACACTCGCAAACAGAGTCAATCAGTTTCTTTTCTGCTGTTTTCAGCAAGGCGACATTTTCCTGAAGGTTCATGCAGGGCATTATCCGCAACATAGGAACTTGCTTCAGCACTTTGGGACTCATGGCTATGTAATTATCTGTAATCGGAAAGTGTCCGTTTTTATATCTTTTGCGTGGTATGTACACGCAACCCCTGGCATTTGTTTGGGTTTTATATCGGAAACATTCGTATGTACCTTACTTGAAACCTAACAATATATGCTCACGGGTGTACTTGTATCATCAGTGTAAGCCTCTTTTCTAAAACACGTGGGCTTTCAGGACATGCCTGAAGTGAAAAGTGTTATATCTGGGATTTATACCTGGGATTTTTAAAAAGCACGATACAGTGTGCGCTTAGTGTGATATTTATTTGGCCTTTTCCCCGGTGGAATATATTTAATTTAAGGAACATGACGCTAATATTTTGATGATGGTATCCTTTGGTGAAAATATCGACACCACTTCGTTGGCTTCACGCATCAGGTCGTCCATGATGATCAGCTATGGAGCGTTATTACAGTCGTAATCCATTTCCGACAATACCTTACAGAATATTACGTGGAAACTTGGCCCGTATTGTTAGAATCTCGGTAGCCATAAAGCATAATACCATGCGATTTTATCAAATTTAACGTCACACAATATGTCCATGTGACGAATAAAGTCGGCTACAAAATATGACTTTCCACAGCCGGAAGGGCCGCTGATGATGGCGAAAATGTATGTTTTAACTTGTCCATACTTTTTAAGACTGAGCTTATAAGCTAAATGTACTTGTATTTATAGGTTAGGAAGGAGGGTGTGTAGGCGTTAAACAGACACATAGCAGTTTTTATAATATTTAATTACACAAAATAAAAGCTATAGAATATAGTTTACGCCAGAAAATAATACTTGGAATATTTAATTAAAAAATGATAGTTATATAATATATCCTACACCTTGAAGTATATTATACATGTTTAGGTTTAGAGGAAAGAATAATCATTTTCTTGAGATCGTAGTAGGAATAGTGGCCTCAGTAATAAATATCTAAGCTAATCTACAATGTCCAGTTTAAAGATTATTTTAACATATATACATATGCTTTCAATTTAAAATATGTACGAAAAAATAAAAAAATTGGCTAGAATTAAAATAACTATACATATAACTAATTCAATTTGACTTAAAATACTCAGGTAGGTGAAGGATTGTACTAGTGGATAAATAAATATAAAAACAAATCATCCCGGGTGCATAAAATAAATCAATATAAATTATGCGTGTTTTGATATAGAAAAAATCTGAAAAAATCTCAAATCTTTGAAAATTTGTATCCAAATGGATCTGCCTGAAAGGAAAGAGAAAGAAGATGATTATTCAGCCCGTCTAAATGATCACCCATTTGTCGGGGCGGGTGCGTTTAAAGGACTCTGATACCCAATGGCAACGTAATAAAATCATCAGTTATCCGCCATTTGGTGTACATGGGCCGGTAGACTTTATTCTGCGAATCGGTACATACCGTTGCAAGACCTTTTCTTACAATTTTGTGTAGTATCTGTATGTATCTTTCCCCATCCTGTTCGGTGAGCATCTCTTTCAAAACGTCAAAATTATTGTCGTTCCGTTTGACATTGTTTATGGTGATCCAGCGAACATTGCATATTGTTTTTGGTTTGGCAGGATTGCCACCAACACAAATCCGGTACCCGTAATTATTTGGGCCACCAGATATAAAAGTGCTAATATAGATTCCCAGACCATAATCTTGAAGTTCCTCAGCGAGGTCACCTAAAATATCTCCAGTCGGTGGACTTTAATCGGTAGAGCTTTCCGTGAATAAAACGCTATATGTATCATGACACAAAATGCGTTCCCCCAAATTTTCAACGATGATGTATAAGTGCAACCTAGCCATAGCAGTCGTGTTGCATGCCACCGCCACACTCATGTTAGGGTTAGGGCACAACGCGTCATGCGCATCCTTGTAATTGAGGAACATAACCTCATCATTTATATCAATGACGCTGTCTACTGTGATTTAAGGATTCTTCAGGTACTTGTGGATTTCCCTGATAGTCGTCGACAATGACTACGTGTGATAAATCGGATATTTGCCCAAACTTTCTCCACAGTGAATTTAAAAATAGTTTAGCCAGCGTCTGGAAACCAGTGTTTTTACAAACAGAACAAAAATAGAGTTTTACCCCTTCCTTTCCTCATAATTTTGAATATAAGCTGACTTATAATCTTGTGAGCTGCACCACTCTGGCCATCCGCTGGATTCTTGTTTAATTTTCAATAATCCACCAGGATGTGTCTGACGATCGTAAACATATACTTTGCACTCCCCCACTTCGTGTAAGACTTCAATAGAGTAGCCTTTCTCAACGGTTTTCTGGATCTCGTCAATCCCCCAGACGCCTGTCAACCATAGATCTTTCTTGTCGTTGTGCTGACATGCGTCTTTGGTTTTTCTCCTCTCCTCATTTCCTGCACAAGATGAACATTAACTTGTCGTGCAACCGTGTAGGAAATACGGGCATGTATAAATCCCGCAGAGGCGTCACGGTAACTTTGGATTTGCCTTCTACTTGTTCTATAGACGGACAATTTGGTTCCAACTGAATTTTGGGGTGGCCAATGAGATATTTTTTTGTACTTGCAAACGTAAGGATACAATGAACACTCATGCAAGTATTTGGTTTTCTCTCCACAAGAAAGGTCTGCTTCGTGGAAGATCTTGATACAATTTGTAAGTTCGCCAAAGAATGAGTCCCTGGGACTAAGGGGCTCCTTTCTGAACGCCTTGTGCTGGAGTACAAATTGTTTCAAGTCCTTGTTTGTGTGTTTCATCACATTAAACATACACTCCCACATCTCTACGACCGTGTAGCCGTAATTCTTAAACTTTTCCACTCAGATCATGGTTACTTCTCAGTGCGTCTCCATGTTATCATGGTGATGGTTTTTGATATGGGTGGTCCTGTCAGGATAACAGAGAGGACACCCGTGCAAATAACATCCCCAGAACTGAAATACGGTGGTAGTATCTCCAGCTTTAACAACGCCATCTACACGTCACCCTAATACATATTCCTCACGGCCGTTGCCCACATAAATAATAGATAAACCATTGTCGATGGGCCTCACAGCATAACCATAGTACAGTGACGTATGACTGTTGGTCTGCACACCATTAGCTAGCATTAGGGATGATACCAATGGTTTTTTCTTAATATTGTAGCGTTTGACTGCATGAGGAAACATAAAAAAAATCCTAAGCTTACCCCATTTGTATGACGGCCGGAACCACACGGAACACTAACGCGAGTGAATACCTGACACACCTTCTCGGAACCGCGACGAAAATAAGACTGGTCTTCAATGTTGTGATTTAATTGTGCCAAAGACCTTGAGTAGCAACGAACTTGTGCCGCGAAGATAACCTACTCCCCCTATTCTAGGATGATCGATAAAATGTAAATAACTTTGTAGAAGCTATGTTGTCATGCGCATATTTTGTTCCCGAATGTTCCAGCTCTTTCTCCCCCACCCCTTTTCCCGTCATACAATGCCTCAGGGTTGTATTGTATATATAGTCGCGGCTGGGCAATCAGTCGTCACTCTTGGACTAAATCGTATTTGGAGAAGGAGAAGCTCCGGCTTCAATTATATTAAAATAAATGTAAGATCTAAATTCTTTTTCGGCGTCTTTAACTTTTCTTTTATCTAAATTAAATTTTCGAAATTCACTTTTGACATTTTCTAAATAACTTTAAAATATGAAACATAATTATAATAATTGTAAATTTCGTGCTTACCTTTTTTTATGTTAATTAGTGGCAGGATAAAGGCGTTTATATCGCTAGTCGATATGTATTTTGTTCCTGGGTAATGATTGATTATAAACCTTTGGGTGTTATCGATATTTTGTCTTTGAATATAGTATCGATCTTGAAAGTTGTTACTTTCTTATATTTGTTTTCTTTTTGTTGGGTAAAACTTAAAACATGATCGTGGGAAAATTAAACTTATTTAACGTAAATAAACGATCTGTTTGTCAAACAACGTCCCAATATTAACTTAGAATTTTTTATTATTTTTACCAAATATTGTGGAATTGCATTAAGTAATGTAAATAATTGGATAGAATTTAGGGTAGGCCTAAATATTATATGGCTTCTTTAAGCGTTTATTGGTTTATATTTTGAGTGTTTGTGGGAAATACACTCTTGGTAATTAACTATTTAAGGATAACTTAGTTGATGATAAGCTTTCTCTATTAACTCAATGAACTCAAGTTAAATGATTGATGGTTTCTATTATGTAAATTTTGTAATTTTGTTAAGAGTACTCGAGCATTTTGATAACGTCTCAGATATTTTGTGAATATCATTTTTATCATATTTTTTATATATTTTCTCACAATATTGAATGTTTGTCAAATAAATACCAACGTGAGACAATTCTGCTCTAATTCATAATAGTGTTCCACCATACCCTAGGTATATATAGTTATGTTATATGTTAGTTCTCTTATGGTAAACTTAATTCTGCGGTAAATTTCCTCTTTTTAACTAACTCTTGAGATAGACCGTTCCTATATTTTATTCCGCAACTGGTGGGAGTTGCGAGGTCTTGTTTTCGAATGTTTTGGCCTAAAATATTCAAAGCTTAGAACTACAAGCACTCGCTCCTATTGTCCTTTTTTTGACCCTGTTAGATTTTTTTATTTTTTGGACCTCCTGCTTTTCTTTAATTTAGTTAAGGATGGTTCAATATGACTTCAGTGGTAAATCAACATGGCTACTCCTGCAATCGTACACGCCTTCTGAAAGGATTCCCCCAGGCTTTTTACATTAGCATGTCTATAAACTTTAGGCAAGCCTTCCGTAGGATCTCTACATCTTTCACACAATACAGTTCCAGCTCGCGGTTAGAATCAAAGACATTATTTTCTTTGACCAACGCGTCATACCACTTCTCAAAGTGCTCCTTTCCCCCAACCGACATCTCGCCGATGCCGTAGTCCTCCGTTGGCAGCAAGGACCCGTATACCCAGCGTTTTCTTAATGTAAATGCTTAACGAATGACATGAAGTTGACATTGGCATGAAGGCCGTTTTATTATCAGAGATAATGATCAAAAGGTTAACAATATTATGTTTATTGATTGCACACATTGCGCAATAACAAATAATCCTGAACATTTAACGGGAAGCGAATAAATTTACTTTAGTAAAAATTTATATATATATATATATATAAGGTTACAGAGTATTTTACGCATCTATCAAGATTAAAGAACATTCATAATAAGTTAACAGAATCAATTCAAAAATAAACAAAGTTAGTAATGGCGAACAATAATCAAAATGAAATGAAAACTGGAATATACTCTATCGTCTAGACAACATGACGAAGCCCTTCAAAATATACCTATAAATATCTGAAATTAATTTAGTTAAAAAGTCTATACATATAATATCTCATAACTTATACATATAAGTATATTTTTGCTCATTACCATACACCTGCTTACAATATTTACAAGTAAAGTTATTATTATCTTCTAACAACCCATGAGGCGGGGGTAGCCTACACGCCGAAAATCTTAATTTCTCTCTAGCCTATTTACTTAGTTTATAATAACATTTGAACATATTAAAATCATTTACCGAATTTCCCAATTGAAAATATGATACAAAACCATAATAATGTCATCTAGACTCACTACAACTGTAACAATATAGCCAATCAAAATATATTGCAAGATAGCGCACAAAGGTTAAATTACATAATTTGTCCTGCGAATACCACAACTGAACCTGAATTGAAAGGAATAAAGCCAAAACATGCACTAATCCAAAACAAACTAATTACCAAGGAAATCAAATTTAGTAAAAACAATAATAAATAAATTTGCTGAAGCATTATTAAATTTTATCCCCACATAATTTAGCCAGAATTTAATAGTTCCGCAGTTTTCAAATAAAAAAAATTATATAAAAAACTTTTCTGTTCTTACCAGCTTATATTTCACTTAGAGCAGTGGGGAAAAATGGTAGGGAAGTATTCCATGACAAATGAAGTCATCATTAGCTAATCAGAATCGGCACTCGCGTCGACGCCTGCGCACAACGTCGAAAGGATGACTTTGAGGGGGTAACGCTCGGCGATTGTTTCCCCAAGTCTTAGCGCCTGCGCAGCGTTCACAACTAGAGGACAAGTGAGCTGGATCACATGGCACTCCGTGTCTTCATTCTTGTTTTCTCGTCCAACTTGAAAGATGAACAGTGTTCTGTGTTGATGTGCGTGGAGGATCTATACAAGGTGCTGGTTTCCTGGTAAAATGGGGTAAGTTTGTATACACATTTTAGGTGGTGGAGATTGGTAGCGAAGATAGTTTGTAGCCACGGTACATATATATTGGGTAAAAAAACATTAATAGCCAAAATAAGTAATTTTATATTAAATTATTTCTTTTAACACTGTGTCTTACTACCCATTCGGGTTATACGCTTATGCACTAATTACGCTAATGGTTTTAGGGTTTAAGAAGTCTATATTTATAGGAAGTGTATTCACATTTACGAGAAGGGAGAGTGGGAAACCATTTTGGAAAATCCCTTCAGTACACTACACTCGACCGAAATACTAACCTCGATCTCCCTGTCATCGTCAGTCTAGTCTACTGCGATAGTAGCGTGTTAGACCATGCGGCCACCGAAGTGAGTGACATGAAATTAATTGTGTCACTAGAACATTTCACCAATAGTAACCTGCATTATATTTTTAGCTACAGTTAAGCAATTAAAATAAAATAAACATAATAATGAAATTAAAATTAATACACGAACTAGTAAAGTAAATAAATGCTACGACACAATCGCACAAACTTTCTCATGTATGCTTTCCTCATCAAAATAAACAAATCATCTTGTTACAATAAACACTCTTTATTAATATATTTAAACAAAAAATGTTCTAATATGGCTATTTAACAAAATTTAAATTCTCAAAAATAAACGATTTGTAAACTACCCTAAAATGATTTGTTATCGTGTTATGAAAAACTAATAAATTGAATTAACTCTTCAAGATCAATTAAAAAAAATTATATCATTCATCGTAGCTAAAAAAAACCTTAAAATTAATTTATTTTAGTTAAATAAAGATATATTAATATTGATAATGTAAACTATTCCCCCGTTTTCAGTTTTTAACCTAATCTTTAGAGCCATTTAAAAAAATCTAACGTTACAAAATTCATAAATTAGTTAACAACTATTAATAAAGGTTTTTTTTAGAAATAACAATATATATATAACTATTTATAATGCAAAAAGCTTAAAAATTACCCATTTTGAAGCAAATTACTAAAGTCATCTTTTAAAATATCTATATTTAGAAAAAAAAATCGTCAGTAAACTATTAGATTAATTTCTCCCCAATAAGACTATGTGGCATACTTTAGAAGTACGACATTGGAATCTTGAGTTCATAATACCACAGAGAAAGTAAATATTAGAAAGTAATAAACATTTAAGAAACAATGATATAACCAGAATTAAAATAGTTTTGTTTAATTTGCTATTCAATAGCAAAATAGTTAGTAAACCGAACGGGTTGTAAGACTCAGCGATAAAAAGAATACAAAAATGAAAAATTGATCAAGTACTTTGTATGAAATATGAGTAGTATTTTGTTCTCATTCACAGATAACACTGCTTTAAATAATTATTGTGAAGTATTTTAAATTCTTTTTGTTTTCTTTTGTGCTTTTAGCTTTTAATCCTGTCTATGACAGACCTTTGTCAATATTTCTCAACCTAACAAAACATAACCTTCAAGTTGTAGATGCATGAAAGGCTACACTTGACTCTCGCAAGAGACTGGACTTCCGATGAAGGGGCGATCGGGGTTTGAATTCCAGTCATAACTTCTTTCGTACTTTTATAAATGCCTTGTGTACTTTTATTTATTCATTATTTACTGTAGAACAGTTGATAGCTTATATATCCGAGTGACCCAAGATGTTACAAAGACAAATTCCCCGGCCTAAACTCCAATTTTGGAATATATGCGTAGGTGTATATCCCCCCCTCCCCCCCTGCCCCACCCACCCAAGTCTTAATACCTGTCCGGGCTATACACACTTGAAATTAATACTCAAAGGGTGTGTAAAGATGGTGAAGGTAGAATTTAGAGAAAGTGTACTTATATTTGTGTGGAGGAAAAGTGATAGTCCGTCTAGGAAAAGACAGTCATTAAATCCTCCCGGGATTTGAATGCGGACCTTGCCGTGAACAGCAAATCAAACTAGAGGAACTTGACTTTCATTCCCCGTACCCAATAATGCGTATGATGAGTCCCACTATAGTACTTTTTAAACTATTTTAAATTAAACCATTATATATTTTCAGATGATATTCTGATGAAGTGATTGTGTAAGGATGGAAAAATTACGAAAGAACTGGGATTTGAACCCTGGTCATTCAGCTCTACTCTTCTGTACCTATTGAACTGTCCGGGATCTCCTTGTCAGTTCCATAACCCAAATAAAGCTCTAAGCGCGCTGGTGTAGATAAATACATTAAATACCAACACTTGTTACAAGTAGACCTTAATTATTCAGAACAAAATAATATAAATATCTGGTGACCTGGCGGTCTAGGGGTAAGGTGTTGGGCTTCTGAGCTGGGGTCAGGGGTTCAATCCTCGGTCCCGGTACAGATTTATCTGATTATCAAACCCTTACTTCACCTCTGACAAGACATCTTGTGAATGTGAGGAATGCCAGGCCTCCACCGTGGTTCGGATCCCATGTTAAACTGTAGGTCCTCCATTTCATATCACAATCACCCTACCATTACACATTAGTGTAAGTGTGTATAACCCGAACGGATAATAAGACGCGGTGCTAATAATAATAATAATAACAATAATAATAATAATAACAAATAATTTCAATATCCTTTATCATAGTGCTGGCCAACAGTCGTAGGACCTGTAACAGGCCAGCACTGAAAGTACACAAGTACCTTACAAATACATATATTTACACGAGAAAATAAGATAAACAAAAATGGCTGAATAATGTTATATAATGATTAATAGTTACAAAAAAGTAATTAATAATGATAATAATAAAAAGCAATAGTAACAAAATCTAAAGAATGGTTAAAAGCAGTAACAATATACAAAAAAATAAATCAGAATATTGTAAAATTTAGATTTTATAGGCAGAACCTCTTAGTGATAAATTATTGCTAAGGGATTTCCTTAAATAACTCTGAGTTTAGCTTTTCTTTTATGATAAAAGTCGAATTCGACAAATCTAGAATTGGCACTATGGATACAACGGCCTATAGGGCTTACCCTATAAGAGCTATTGAGAAAAAATAATTTTGGATTACGAGAAGCCCGAGAAGGGATATGAATGCCTACATGATCAAGGGCAAATTTACAATAAATTTTGCTATTGAATATATTAAAAACAAAAAGGGCATCACAATAAAGTCCACGCAAGAAGAGAGTTTGGAGCCCTAAGAGGTTTCGAATGCTGTCATAATCATAATAAATCCGGTTACTAAAGTATTTGTCATAGCATGCAGCAACAAATTTTCTTTGAACGTTTTCTAACCTAAGAGAGTCAGTTAATGTAATGGAATTCCAAGCAACACTAGCGTATTCTAACTTAGATCTAACCAGGGCATAGTACAGACATAAAAAACAGTCAACTTTTTTAAATGATGAAGTAATAAATTTAATAAGTCCAAGTAATTTTAATGACTGGGAAATTACATGGTCAACATGATAGTGGAAAAAAAGTTTGTTATCAAGAAGAACACCAAGATCATTAATATAAAGGGTGCGAACTATGTTTTCATTCATTCATAGAAAGGATTAGTTTTCCTAGTAAAAGTTATAGATTTGGTCTTAGATTTATTAATAGACATTCCATTTCCAAAAGACCATTGTAGAATACCATTTACGTCATTTTGTAGCTCTATACAATCTGCAATAGATTTGATAATTTTAAATAATTTTACATCATCAGCAAAGAGTAAATAACTAGACGAGTTCAAATATTTACCAATGTCATCAATAAACACATTAAAGAGAAGAGGACCTAAATTAGACCCCTGAGGTATGCCACAGGGTGCTAAAAATGTATTTGAGGTGTGTGAATCAATTTTAATAGTGAATGATCTTTCATGCAAATAACTGCTGAACCATTTTACATAAGTGAGAAAGTCCAAAATTACCAAGTTTAGAGAATATAATACTATGCTGACATAAGTCAAATGACTTACTTAAGTCAAAATAAATAGCATCAACCTGACCTTGGGCAGAGACTTGAGGAGCAACATGCCCAATAAATTCTACTAAATTAGTGACAGTAGTTTTATTTTTTATAAAGCCATGTTTATTATCTGAAAGTTTATTTTTAAGGTGGTGGAAAGTATGCTCATGTATGATTTTCTTGAATACTTTGGAGAAAGTGTTTAAGAGGGAAATTGTTCTATAATTACAAACATTTGTTTTTGCCCCTTTTTTATAAATAGGTATGACTACAGATTGTTTCCATGTAAGAGGAAAAGTTTCATTTGACAAGCTAATGTTAAAGATATTG
Organism: Timema cristinae; assembly: GCA_039000515.1. NCBI lineage: Eukaryota > Metazoa > Arthropoda > Insecta > Phasmatodea > Timematidae > Timema > Timema cristinae. Next base: position 16,887,568 of record JBCFYV010009882.1, on the reverse strand, counting down.
GCTCTTATTGGCTAATAATTTTGTTTCCTCATCGGTGATGATGATGATGATGATGATTATTATTATTATTATTATTATTATTATTAGCACCGCGTCTTACTACCCGTTCGAGTTATACGCACTTACGCTAATGTGTAATGGTAGGGTGATTGTGAGATGAAATGGAGGACCTACAGTTTAACGTGGAATCCGAACCACGGTGGAGGCCTGGCATTCCTCACATTCACAAGATGTCCTCATCGGTGATTGACCGATTCATCTATAACAGCAGGAATTTACAGCTACGCGTCAATCGTGCTTACACATCCACCGAGTGTGGATGTGTTCCCCCTCCCCTGATAGATAAGGGCCCAATATGTTATGTAGGCCCTCTATCCATCCACTGTGGTCGTGTTTGTTGTTTTTCCAACCTCACTCCCACTCAAATGAGGCACACACACTCATTTACTTTAATCGCCTTATCACCTAATTTCAAATAGAAGTCTTACCTATGTGGTAGGAATCAAACAGCGGCGGTCGTGTTTGTTGTTTTTTACAACTTCACTCCCACGCAAATGCTGGTACACATCTCACCCGGTTACACACACTACCGTAAATACTCGGGCAGAAAACATTTGCGTGGCTGGAAAGTGGGAAGAACGATATTTTGCAATGGTGGGCACGCAGTCTAAATGTCAAGCTCAGCCGCCGACGAAATGAGGTCGGGTTTCAAATTCCTACAAGGGTTGGTAGTTATCCCTTTGACAACAAAATAAATACGTTTATTTTGAACAAACGCTCATTACTAATACATTAATGTTCGTAGAGTTTTTTTCCCGTTTCGCTCCCAAACAAATGCTGGTACATCATAATCTCCTTGTAAAATGATTAACAAACACTAATTACTCTCGTGTCTGCCTATTTAGACAGTTGCTATAAAACATTTTAATTTCAACTCATTCAGACAAGTTACCCCCAAAGATATCGAAGTTCGAATCCTGATTGGGCTGTATACCCCAGGCATAAATGTCGGGGTTCGAATTCAGACCGAGTGATGTTTTTTAAAATTTTATTTCAACCTTAGTACTTAAGGTTTACACTATGCAGGTGCACTTAACTTTGCATAACCTGCACCAGTGGGCACACCATCTAAATGTAGGGCTCATCTATCAATTTCTTGAGCTCGTAGAGGCCTCGGTACTAAATAGCTTGGAAAAATAGCAAAGTCCAATTGGAGGGGGTACGCCGTCTAAATGTCGGGCTCATCATAAATGTGGGTGCACTTCCCATGTTTTTCCAGAGGTCATAAACACCGATTAACAAGGGGAACGTTCCCAAGTTGTGTTGCAAATTAAAATCCCCCCTGAGTCAGCATTATGAAAATACATTTGATGAGCTAACGACACTAACTGTTTTTCCAGAGGTCATAAACACTAACAGGGTGAATTTTCCCAAGCTGTGATGTAAAATTTCCTTGTCTGAAAATAAATATGTTTGGTTACGGAAGGGTCGATGAAATCCTCTGACAGAAGTCATTGTGTTGGTGGGTTCAATCCCCCCGAACGCACCCGAAATTAGAAGTGTGTTACTTACGACACTTTCATCCTCAGGCAAGGAGGCAAAAGTGAAAGTCATTATCAGTGTTCCCTCCAGTCTTTAAGAACTAGATTTACAGTTGAAGGGGCAACCCGCAACCGCAACCCGCATTTCACCCATTTACAGTGGTGGCTCGTAGCTAAAATTAGTGGGGTGCTGCTCCAGAAAAATTTTAGCCTTTGTTTTAAAATTGTGCAAAAGGAAAAAAAAAAAGTATAAAAAGAAAATGTATTCAGGAACTTGATAAAATCTTAACAAAAAACAAACATTTTTTACTAACTTTAACTTAAATTGTTACATTTCAAGCTTAATCTATTCATTTAAAAATTAAATCCATTCTTCTTGTTTTAATTTGCGCAAAAAGCTCAATAATTTTCTCCTTGATCTCTGGATGACAATTGAGGAACTTTTTCTCCAATGAAACTACTGCAAGCGCATTTATTCTTTCTGTTAAATAATGGAACCGAAAAAAAAGAATCAAATAGAATAGCTGGAAGCAGAATAATAATCTAATTCTACACTCGTCTACACTTTATCACATTCAAGAATATGGTACACGGTTTTTAAGCACAAAACACAATGAGTAAAAAACTTCGTTCCACCATAACGCCAGAGCCGGCACTGTGAGATCAACAGTGCTCTCTCTACCTGGCAGTCCCACCTTCCTCCCCACCCTCTCCTATGTGCGCATGCGCACAACAGTCAAACACCACGTCACTGGCACTGTGAAGCGCACAGTTCCATACAAAGATTTTTGTATCTTTTTCATAAACTGGGGGATGGCTACTGAAGTACTGACATTAAGCTTAAGGAATATATATTGCACTACAAAAATAATGAAATAATTAAAGAAAAAATGACTCATTACATTAAATGTTATCAATATCAAGTAGAAATAGTGGGTGCTGCAGTTCCGCAGTGACTATACACGAACAGCCACTGCCCATTTACCCAAAGGTTATTCTTATTCTGATGATATCTCAACTATCATGAATGATAGTAAAATTATTATTGTGCCAAACTTAAGGTATCAATATGCCAGATGATTATGCCGGACCCAAAATTTAACTAAACCATGGAATTATTAGAAAAAAATAGATAATAATTAATAAATGTGTTTGAGCTTCAAACTATTAATTGAGAAAGATTTTTTTTAACTTGGCATTAATAATCACAAATAGTTTACGCTTGTAACAGTATGATTATAATTGGGTGTTTATATATGAAAAACTGAATACCCACCCATCCCCCCAAAAAATTCCATTCATTTTCTATTTAATATTCCAATGGAGATAGGTCACTTTACCTCCATTTTATTCTTGTCAAACCACCACTAAGCAGGCTTGGATTGATGTGGAAAGGGCGAAGGAGATGATTTCGGTTATCGTTAAATGATCTTTTAAGACCTGAAAAGTTTCTAACAAGCCAGCATGGACACAAAGTTCAGGTGCTAGGTCTGTATTGGTTAGCACGGGTGTTTTACAGTAGCATTATAATTTGCTGTGATCATTATTTACTGTCGAAAAAGATAGAAGAAAGCATTCTTCTGATCACAGAAAAAACCCAGAGAGGTTTGAATTTGTATCGAGAAGCTCAAACGAGAATATCCGTAGAAGTAAAGCAAACAGTTGGTGTACAGCAAGAAACTTGTGATAACAATCAATTAATGAATACTAATTAGTAGGGGGGAGGTGGGGGTTTACTTGAACAAGTCAAATTAGAACGTTGAAGTGTAAAATATAAAATCTCAACTTTTAACATGGTTTCCCAAAATGGGTGGGGAGGGGGAGGGCGGATGCTACTTGAACAAGGCAAATTAGAACATTGAAGATTGGCATGTAGGTATTACCATAGAGAAAGTGATAACACTATGAGGTAACCAAGGATAGGGCAAAACTCAGTCCATTTTAGAACAATGAAAACTGTAGTTCTGTCGAGTCGCCGCAGAGGAGCGCTAACAAACGTACTTTCAATTTTGGACTCGCATTTTCGCGCCACAAAACCATTCATTATAAGACTTAGGTTCCGATGTAAAGAGTGGGTTTTCTTAGAGGAACTGGCAACGTTGTAAATGACCATCATCATTGTAAAAGATAATAAACCTCTCCCAAAAGGAGATTTGCAAGGGCGAGGAAGAACCTACTTAATAGATGGCAGTATTTCTTTTTCTCTCTAGCAATTATTGGTAATGTTGCTGTTTGGTGTGGCGGGTCATTGATCCTGGTCGGGGGAAGGGGGGAGGACAGGAGGGCACTACTGAGTGACATTGTAAGCACATTTGATTGTAGTGAGAAAATCAAACGTCGAATACTCTGTCATTGGCCATTTAAAGACGCCTTAGACAATGCGACCATCGATGCAAGTATACAAATTTAGATGGAGCGCACACCAGGATTCGAGCCTCGATATCTTTAGAACGGTCGTACTTTCTGCACCCCATCATTTTCGAAGAGAGTTTTGCCGGTCGACCAGATCTTTCTAGACCAGATAGAATGTGTACCCACATTTGATTTTAGTGAGAAAATCAAACTTCGATCACTTTGTCATCGGCCGTCTAGTGACATCTTAAAACATGCGACCATCGATGCAAGTATATAATGCATTGTGACGGTAGTTTGCTACCCAATTATAAAGTGAAAACAACAGATTTAGTACTTAAATACCCAGATGACACCTCTCCTAACTTAGGCCAACAGCTTGTAAGACTTAAAACTTGTTTTTCAAGCCACATTGAAAAACTTAAAAGTATTAGAGACCTTGCCGATACTGTGATCGTGCGTGCTCAAGTTGGTGTCAGCTTCCCGCATGTTGGGAGTGCGTGCCTCATCTTTTTGACAATGCCCGTTACATCCGCAAGTGCTGAGAGATCCTTTTCAAAACGGAAAATTATCAAAAGCTATCTTCGTAGCACCATCTCGTAGGAGCGTCTGAGTTCTCTAGCAACGATCTCCATCGAGCGAGCCAGAGCAAGAAATATAGACTTAGAAGACACCATCTCACAATTTGCAAGAGCCAAATCACGAAAGAAAATTTAATATGCAATTTCGAGTTCCTCCAACCATTTGTGAAGATTTTCACTACAAAATTTTGTCTTTTCAAAATTTTATTTTTATTTTTAGAAGGCTTTTGAATTGGTAACCCATTTGTTAAACAATTTCACTTTTAACATGGGATGTATTTCCCAAATTAACGTCCTATTCAGTTTTAATATATAACTCTTTCATTAATTCATAATTAATATTGAATTGAGTAACTTGAATTTAATGTTTGTAACTATATTTTGACAAAATAACATATAACTGCATACATTCTTAAGTAATATCTGGGCTGAGGATGATATAAAATTGTCACCAGCCTCCCTCATCATCACAATCAAATAATGGACAGAGGTAGAAACAAGAGAGTTATAATTTTTATTCATTCAAACATAATACAGCTCAATGGGGAAGCGGAACATTAAAGATAACAAATACCAAGTGCCAGTATGCGCCTGGTGGGCGAAGTAACATACAAACACATGTCACGGCCAGAAGGGCGATACAACCATAACAAGGTAATAGCTGCCTTATAATAAGGCCCTAGAAATGGCACTGTTAACGGGTGACCCCGATCTGTTGATAAATTGGTCACCTTTCACACGTTAAACGTTACAATTCTCAAATAATAGCTCAGGCCCAGCCTAAAGTCTAGCATAGCCCAAAGGGACTCAAGACCCCATAGTTAACTAATACAGCCGAGAGGCATATCAATAGCATCAAAGTGAATACAAAGTTTGCAAGCCTAACAATAATAACTCCACCCAATTAAGAAATAAGTTAGACCCCGTTGGGAGATTTATGAATTAGGTGGCCCGCGGTCCCACTATTTAGAACCCACAAACTAATATTTGCCAAACATAACAATAAACTATATATTATCTCCCTAACAACTATAAACACCAATATAGATATATGAAACGCAACAATAAACTATCTAGACCCACTAACAATCCTAGGTATATAAACATATCAAAAAAGACGGGGATTATCCCGACTAACTAACAACCCCATGTATACAAACATTAAACATTACTAAAACACCCGTGGTTCTCTTAGATGGTCTGCGGCCCTACATTTATCCACCTTTTGTTTATGCAGAAAGAACATAAACATAACTTCCTATTATATATGGCCTCCAAGACAAAAATGCACCAGAGCGCGAATATTCCGCGAAGCGTAGATTTGAAATATTAACACGAGAACCAGATGGGTTCCCCCTTTAATTGCCATAGTCGTGAAGACGACTACCAATACTCCGCAGTCATGACTATTCGTTAAATAAATAAAGAATATGAATATCTATAATTTATACGAAGTCCGAATCATTGAATTTTGAAAATATAAATAAGATTTTAAGCCAAAGAGAATTTTGATTAATTATGACGAGCCCACTTATGAAGCAAGACTCTTACCTCCTAAAAGCCCTGAGTATAATGCGTGCCAACGCATCGCACCCCAACACTTTTATACCCTGAAGTTATCATATGCTCTCAGAGTGGACGGATAGGGGGGGGATTATCTAGAAGCATCCACAGAGTCCTGGAGCAATAAGCCACACGCACAACATAGCCTGTCGAAGGTTCCATGATTATCCATAATGTTCCATAAAGTTCTGGATGGAAGCGCCCGGCGATGTTCACTTGTCTTCTCGTCTGATAAGGGGGAAGGGGGAGGCCTCTCCGCCCCGCCCATGGCGAGCGTCTAACCCCGGCTCAGTCAGTTGTAGTGCGCGTTGAGGGTAGTGTCTTGTGTTGTGAAGTCGATTCCATGCGAGTCAACAGGGACAGCATAAGGTGAGCGTTACAATCATCTCATGTTTCGTTGTGACAAGGTTACAATATCTCCCCTTGGAGGAAGATGAAGAAGTCCTCAGCTCTGGGTGAATGAACGAGGGGGCGCCACCCTCGACATCCACAGCTGGCTCGGAAGATGCTGGAGTAACGTTGGGCCTTGGAAGAGGGCCATAGTTATAGATGAAGTCTTTCAGCTACCCGTACTCGAATACGTGTCCAGACTCCCTTGTAGGATGTCCACTCCCGCGCATGTCGTTCTCCACACAGTCTATAAGAGCCGGCGGCAGTGAACAGCCCTGCCTCATACCATGAATTGAGGAAGCACGCGTCACGGTCGGCTCACGTATCTTGCACAGCAGCTCGGCCTCTCGTAGTAGAAGGGGGGGGGGATCAGAAGGAAACCAGGAAGTTACTCTGAGAACACATAATACACAGGTTTACCATGTCCACAATCAATTTGATAAGTCTATTGCTCATCATGTCAGTCATTGGCACTCGGAAGTCCTACCCACAGGGTCCATCCTCAGAGGCCAAACACGATCACATACAAGTCATTTCTGGGAGGCAACACCACATACGCGCGCATTGTTAGTCCGGCCACCAACACTTGTCCTTAGGCTGGGTCCATATGCGAAGCGAGCAGCACAGGCGGTGTCCAATTAGGCGTGTCGCATAATCACGTGTCCCACACACAGTACTTCAGCACAAGCCTACCTGTTAGTTTTTTGTTTGCTCAGAGGAGCAAGTTTGACACTTATTTTACACAAGTCCAAGACGTGCAGTCTCGTAAGGATGAAGAGAGTTAAATTAAGTGGGGGGGGGGCCCTCCACATGTATGTTAAAGTTAAACAGATACGAGAAAGGTTTATTAAACGTAATTACACATTAATCATGTCACGCAGACACCTAATCCTAAAAAAAATTATTATATTATACAAAAAAAGGGACACCACTTTTGCGGAGACCAATTGACGCATTATACTACTGACTTTAAGTGGCTTACGTGCGCCCTGCGCACCAAGGTGTGATCAGTAGATGCTACATCACAGATACCGGGGTGAGGAACTTGTCCACACACCAGGGACCACTCCACTTGAAGGATAATTTTGCCGAGGACCTGTTGGCAGCCGAGCTGAGGGGAAAACACTTGCACACAACCTTATCCCCAAGCTTAAATGAGACGGGAATGCGTCCTCGGTTATAAGCCGAAGCCACCTTCCTCTGAGAACGTTGGAGGTTTTTGAACGCTAGCTCACATATTTCTTCATAAGAGCCATCGCCAGCGTTGCCCAAGACTGGGTCAATGTCCCAGTTGGATAATAGGGGGTGGTACAAATCCCTGTTGAGGAGGATCGAGGAAGGAGTGGCCTTGACTGACTCGTGGAACCCCGCGTTAAACGCGATGTTCAGGACGTCGAGGTCCTGATCCCAGCAGGAGTGATCTTGGTGATGAAAGATCGTCAGGGCAATGTTAAGTTCCTATTGAAACGTTCTACATGGTTAGGCGATGGGTTATAGGGGCTGGTTGTCACGTGCTTGGTACCCCAGGAGAAACACATGTCTCCAAACGCTCTGGACCTGAAGCACGGCCCGTTATCACTAACCACGACCCTCGGGGTTCCTAATATCGCCCACACACGCCTACACAAGGTGTTGACAGTCGTCTTTGCTTGCATATCCTTAGGGGAATGAGAATAACAAATTTAGAAAAGGCGTCCATAGCAACCAGAATATAAGTATTACCTTGGGTGGACCGAGTCAGCGGTCCTACATAATCTATAAAAACTTTCGCCCAAGGCTTCGCGGCTACGTCTGCGGAGTGGAAACCAATTTTAGAGTTACGAGCGGGCTTAGCTAACTGGCAAGGTTCACACTTGCGCACCCAGTCCCTAACATCACGGTTAAGGAGGGGCCAGAAAAACTCCTTCGATATCTTGCGCTCGGTTTTGAGGACGCCACAATGTCCACCAAGGAGGGTGTCATGAAAATACTTAAGTAACATCGGCCTGAGTTTCTCAGGCACAAAATATCTAAGCCTACCATTAACCCTAACAATGAGTAGATCCTTATAGATACCGTAATTACCTACTTTATCACCCTTTTTTAACCTATCAACGACCTGCACGCAAAATTGATTTTCAGACTGGTGATCCTTGATAGATACGAACAATTCCGGAATGGTTTGTATGACGCATAACGAGTGCTCTTCCCTATCGTTACCAACGGGCTCCTTATCCTCTGACATACGAGATAACGCGTCAGCTACATTATTGAGTTTACCGGCAACGTGGTGCGTAGTGAAGTTGTATCTGGATAGTTTCCAGACCCACCGACCAATTTTCCCTAGTTGTTTCGGGTGATTCCACATCCAACTCAGGGCCATGTTGTCAGTGAATAAGTCAAAATGACGAAGCTCAAGGTAATCCGCGAACTTCTCGATACCAAATAGACAACTTAAACATTCTTTCTCGTACACGCTGTATTTCCTTTCAGCTGGGCTAAGCGTCCTACTAGCAAACGATACTGGCCTACTCCCTTCAGGCGTCAGTTGAGAGAGCACCGCTCCCAGCGCTACCGAAGAAGCGTCTACGTGTAGTTGGAAGGGAAAGAGAAAAATCAGGCATGCGCAAGATGGCCGCTGAAACTAAGTGGCGCTTAAGCGCAATGAAAGCCTCATTCTGCGCGGGTCCCCACGTAAACGTGGCTCCTTTCCTTTTCAATGTGTTCAACGGGTTAGCAATCTCAGAAAAATTTGGGATGAATCTCGCATAATAGGCGCACATGCCCAGGAAACGTAGGACACCCTTGATGTTCTTAGGGGCAGGAAAGTCTAAGATAGGTTTGACCCGTTCGGGGTCAACGAGGAGGTTGCCTTCAGAAATAATGTAACCAAGGTACGGGATTGATCCTTTGGCCCAGGTGACCTTCTCAGGGTTGACAGTCAAACCGGCGTCGCGCAGGTGCCCTAATACAATTTCCACATTACGTAAGTGGTCCTCAAAGGATTTGCTGTAGATGCAAATATCATCCAAATAATTGAACACAAAGTCATATTTTAAATCAGCCAAGATGTGGTCCAGTACCCTACTGAGCACCTGCCCCCCACAGCCAATTTCTAAGGGGACGCAATTGAATTCGTAGACCTGCCAAGGGGTGATAAAGGCGGTATATTTCTTGGAAGGCTCTGAGAGCGCGCATTGAAGAAAACTGGCTTTTAAATCAATAAGGCTGTAATACTTGGCTTCACCGAGATGTTGGAAGGCGGATTCGACGCTGGGCATGGGGTAGGGTTCGAAAACAATTTTTTTGTTAAGTCTCCTATAGTCAACAATAAGTCTATGCCCATGACCTTTCCTCGGGATGATGAATGCGGGACTGGCGTATGGTGACTTCGAGGGACGAATAACCCCTTTATCCTCCAAATCATGGATAAGATTTCTGAAGATTTACAGTTTAGGTGGCGCACAGGAGTAGGGGCCTGATCTTACGGGGATATGGTCGAGGGTGACAATGTCGTACGGCAAAACGTCGCATTTCCCCCATCTGTCGGTGATGACGTCAGGGAACTGGCTTACCAAACGATTTATAGCAGCACTTTCGTCATCAATAAGAAAAATACCTGGTGAATTATCTCCTACACAAAATGGAATACGTATATTCGGCTCAAAGTTGAAAGACATTTCTAAACGCCCTAAATCTAACTTAATCTGAGTATGAAACATAAAATCATTTTCTAGAATGATATCAAAAGGTAAGTCCGGGACAATATAAAACGGAAGCCTCCATGAAAAATAACCTATCTTAATCGGAACGATCACTTGAGAGTCCACTACAATACCCTCGCCGTTGGCTACGGCGTAGGTTTTAGGAGAGATCAATTTGTAGTCACATATGATTTTACCATCCAACTTACGCAAAAACTTGCCACAAATAAAGGAATGACTAGCCCCTGTGTCTAACAGACAATAACACTTCTCTTTACCCACCAGTACCGTCACAACGGGGGAGGGAAAGCGTGGATAGCGACAACTCGGCGTGACCGAACCATGGTTATGGGCGCGCCTCACCAGTTTCCCGCCCTGCACTGTCTTTGTAAGTGCTCTAACCTCTTACACCGGAAGCATCTAACACGCGAGATGGAGCGGGGCGCCGGGTTCCTAGCACTAGCATTTCTCGAAACGTTCCCCGGGCGAGTATCAGACGGGACCGCTCCCAACGAGAGCGCCATCTGGGTGGGCTCGGGGGTCGAACCCGTACGAGCGCGATACGTAGATGTAGGCGCATGCGTCAACAAATACTCACTCTCGGAGAGCATGGTATTTTCCAAGGTAGAGGCAAGGGAAAAGAGATCCTGCACAGTGCGAGGCCTGTTGGTAAACACAAAGTGCCGCCGAGTAATGGGGGAGACATTTTCTAAAATAATATCAACTATCCGGCTCTCTGACAGGCCACTATTGAGCACTTGGGCCGCTTCGGTTATAGATAACACGAAGTTCCTCAGGGATTCATGGGGATACTGAAACCGATGGATAACCTCCCTACACAATTTTTCCCTTACCCTACTAGGCAATAAAGCCTCCAAGACAAGGTCGATAAGTGCCCTACAAGTTAAATGGTCTGAAATCGCACGGGAGAATAACTGAGTTAAGAACCCTGACGTTTTAGATATGCATAAAGTCAAAAACTCTTCCTCACTAGCCAGCATTAAACAAGACGCTCTGTTAATTTCGACTAAAAATTGGAACAACGCGGAGTGATCCCGCCCATCACATACTGGGATACGGCTCAAAATATCTATAAGGACCTTGTTTTGACATTTCGTGAAAGTTGTGAGGGGGCGCGAAGTGACAGGCGCAGGGGGAGTGGGAATCTCACTCTCCTGCTCGTCCATACCTAAGTCAGTCTTAGCCACCTCAACCCTATCAACCTCCTCACATAATTTAAGTCTGAGCTCACCCACATTTGCACCGTGGGGGACTTCGATGTCTCGAGACACCAACTCGGCCACCAGCTGGTCCCGGCTCAGGCGATACACCTCTGTTCTAAAAGATATGGCGGCTGACTGGCCAGCTTGTGGAGTGGTCGGCATGGTTGTAGACAGCCAGAAAAGAATGGACACAGGAATTAATACAGAGACCAAATATAACAAAAATACCAAAAAGATTAGGGGGGGGTTTCCTACCCTCAATCCTAGAACCACTAAGTATGCCCCAACTCCCCTAAAAGAGAGCAGAGTGACGCAGCTTCTCTCTTGTCACCAGCCTCCCTCATCATCCCAATCAAATAATGGACAGAGGTAGAAACAAGAGAGTTATAATTTTTATTCATTCAAACATAATACAGCTCAATGGGGAAGCGGAACATTAAAGATAACAAATACCAAGTGCCAGTATGCGCCTGGTGGGCGAAGTAACATACAAATACATGTCACGGCCAGAAGGGCGATACAACCATAACAAGGTAATAGCTGCCTTATAATAAGGCCCTAGAAATGTCACTGTTAACGGGTGACCCCGATCTGTTGATAAATTGGTCTCCTTACACACATTAAACGTTACAATTCTCAAATAATAGCTCAGGCCCAGCCTAAAGTCTAGCATAGCCCAAAGGGACTCAAGACCCCATAGTTAACTAATACAGCCGAGAGGCATATCAATAGCATCAAAGTGAATACAAAGTTTGCAAGCCTAACAATAATAACTCCACCCAATTAAGAAATAAGTTAGACCCCGTTGGGAGATTTATGAATTAGGTGGCCCGTGGTCCCACTATTTAGAACCCACAAACTAATATTTGCCAAACATAACAATAAACTATATATTCTCTCCCTAACAACCATAAACACCAATATAGATATATGAAACGCAACAATAAACTATCTAGACCCACTAACAATCCTAGGTATATAAACATATCAAAAAAGACGGGGATTATCCCGACTAACTAACAACCCCATGTATACAAACATTAAACATTACTAAAAACACCCGTGGTTCTCTTAGATGGTCTGCGGCCCTACATTTATCCACCTTTTGTTTATGCAGAAAGAACATAAACATAACTTCCTATTATATATGGCCTCTAAGACAAAAATGCACCAGAGCGCGAATATTCCGCGAAGCGTAGATTTGAAATATTAACACGAGAACCAGATGGGTTCCCCCTTTAATTGCCATAGTCGTGAAGACGACTACCAATACCCCGCTGTCATGACTATTCGTTAAATAAATAAAGAATATGAATATCTATAATTTATACGAAGTCCGAAACATTGAATTTTGAAAATATAAATAAGATTTTAAGCCAAAGAGAATTTTGATTAATTATGACGAGCCCACTTATGAAGCAAGACACTTACCTCCTAAAAACCCTGAGTATAATGCGTGCCAACACATCGCACCACAACACTTTTATACCCTGAAGTTATCATATGCTCTCAGAGTGGACGGATAGGGGGGGAATTATCTAGAAGCATCCACAGAGTCCTGGAGCAATAAGCCACACTTACAACATAGTCTGTCGAAGGTTCCATGATGATCCATAATGTTCCATAAAGTTCTGGATGGAAGCGCCCGGCGATGTTCACTTGTCTTCTCATCTGATAAGGGAGAAGGGGGGAGGCCTCTCCACCCCGCCCATGGCGAGCGCCTAACCCGGCTCAGTCAGTTGTAGTGCGCGTTGAGGGTAGTGTCTTGTGTTTTGAAGTCGATTCCATGGGAGTCAACAGGGACAGCATAAGGTGAGCGTTACAATCATCCCATGTTTCGTTGTGACAAGGTTACAAAATGTACAAGCATTTGTGTGAAGGCAGATCAACGTGGTCTACCTGGATTCAATACCCCCTACCTCCCCCCGCTAATAGCCACGAAGTTAAGCTTATCGGTATTTAGAACTGCGTCTTACTACACGTCACGTGCACAAAACATTAACGATGAGGGAGGAAACCGGCCTCGGTACACACGCGCGACAGGGATTCGAACTAATCTATTCAGGCAAGCGTGAGATAAAAGCTTATTTTGACCAGGCGAAATGTGTAACAGCATCTGCCAGGGTTTGAAATATGAAGTAATTAGCGTTTGTCGCCCTCTATGGGACTTCAACCCTTACATCACAGGCGAGATGTGTATCCACATTTGCGCGTTATTGACAACTGAACCCTCCAAAACCATCAGGATATCTTTGCCCGAATGAGAGAGAGAGACAGAATAATAAAATTAGTGATGTAGCATCATTTGCGCTAGGTTGAAATGTGAAAACGGTCAAAGCTATTATTTATGCTTACTCCATCATTGACACCTGTATACGGGATTCGAACCAGGGACTTTTGGCGCAAAAATATATGGTTTGTATTTATAAAAGTAATTAGCTTTTGTTGACCTTGCATGGATTCGTAACCTCCTCCCGTCACATGGCGAGATGTATACCCGCATTTGTTCTGTTGGATCCCTCTAGCTGGAGCACCAGAGAAAGACGTCCATCCTCGGTGAGAGAGCTAGCGCTAATGAAATATAACTGTAAATAGTTCGGGCACGGGTAATCACCGATGCGGAAACAATATTATCGACCACTGGTAGCTACCCAAGGATCTAGTATTTTTTGCCAGTGATGGTGATCAAATATGGTTGGATGAATTGATGATTTCATTATCTAACTTCACGCAAATGAGGGCACACTTATTTTTTAAATTATTCATAACTAGCAATCCCACATGGCGTTGCCCGTGACCCACTGTGGTAATGTGTTAAAAAATATCATAATTAAAAAGCTAATTAAAAATCTGGCTTTGAGGTGCATTCGGACCCCCTCCCGTACACCTATGTTAAAAATTTCAGATCTCTGCGTGCCGTTGATTTGGATGGACATCGCACAAACACACACACACACACACTCTTCCTTTTATGATTATAGATTCTTGTTCCATTAATATAAATATGCGGATAGCACAGACGGGCGGCCTGACACTCAAGAGAGAAAACAAGATTGAAAATATCAATATATAGATTTATTCCCACTTTACCCTAACGAGATTCGAACCGAATCCTAGAGATGAACATGACAGCTGAGCACTATCTCACCGAACTACAGTCTCATTTTCATAAAAACAACTAGAAAAGCCCCTAGATCTAATTTCACGTATTTATACGTCAAGACAAGTGATCTGCAGCAACCTATTTTGATATACTATTAATAACTATAAAATATCACCGATACTGTAGTATTATTTTATAAATGTTGGCTGAAAAAGGTTTGTATTTTCTAACTCGCACACTTAACATGGATAAATATTAAGTAGAATACTTGAGAGTTTAGTTAAATAGGTTAATTTAAAGAGTCCTTGTTTTATTATTTAATCTTCATACTTGACAGTCGACGGTATACTTTGCAAAAAGTAGATATAATAAAAACTCTCTGTAGATACATAAAACTTTATAAAAATATGATATAACTTTAGTTTGTTCTCTCACCGATGATTATAAGAAAGATAAATCTTTGAAACTTTTTCTGAAAATGTATTAATCATCAACAATGTTTTGAATCAAAGCTTGAAGTTACATTGTAAGAAAATATTTAATTATCTCATCAGCACACAACTGACTTAATGCTATGTGTGAATAGGAGATACGGTGAGTTTTAATACATTTATGATTTATATCAACTTATGAAATAACCTCAACTTTAGATTCCATCTTAAAATATAGGTCGTTATTTTTAGAAAAATATTTGTTTAAGATGTAAACGAAGTAGATGTGACAGGTCGGCTATAAAATGTGACTTTCCACAGCCGGAAAGTCCGCTGATGATGGCTGAAAATGGATCTTTAAACTGGTCCATAATGCTTGAGACTGAGTTTATAATCTAAATGGACTTGTATTTATAGGATAGGAGGGAGGGGGTGTAGACGTTAAAACACAAATATAACAGTTTTTATAATATTTATTCATACAAAAATAGCTCACACCGTGGAAAGTATACATTAAATATTTATTTACATATATATCTCATACCCTGAAAAGTATACTTGGAATATTTATTTACACAAACCAAAGTTGTAGAATATAGCTCACGCCATGAAAAGTATAGTGGGAATAGTTATTTATTTACACAATTCAATGTTTTAAAAATATGGCTCAAGCAATGAAAAGTATGCTTGTAATATTTATTTACACACAAATAAACGTTTATACAAATATATCTCACACCATGAAAAGTATATTTGGAATATTTATTTACAAATATATCTAACACCAACAAAAGTATACTTAGAATATTAATTTCCAAACAAATAAAAATTTTAGAAATTTGGCTCACGCAATGAAAAGTATACTTGGAATATTTATTTACAAAAATGTTAATTATAGAATATATCTCACACCTTGAAGTAAATTATACACGTTTAGGTGTAGGGGAAACAGTAATCAATTTCTTGAGCTCCTAGCGGGAATAGTTAGTGGCCTTAGTATTAATTTACAAAGTCCAGTTTAGAGAGTATTTGAATATATGTACACAACAAGATAGTATCAATTTAAAATATGTACAAGAAAAAAATTGAATAGAATTAATATATATATATATACAAAAACAACTTATTATATTGACTAGAAATAATCAAGAAGGTGGAGGATTGTACTGGCGGATAAGAAATATAAAAAAGTATCCCGGGTGCAAAAAATAAATCAATAAAAAATATGCGTAATTTCATGCAGAAAAAATTATGAAAAAATCACAAATCTTTGAAAAATGGTATATCAGCGGAACTGTCTAGAGTGAAAGAAAAAAATGTGATTATTCAGCCCGTCTGAATGATCACCTTTTAGTCGTAGCAAGTGCGTTTACAAGGACTCTGATACACAAACGGCAACCTATTATAATCATCGGTTACCCGCCGTTTGGTATACACAGGCCGGTAGACTTTAGTCTGCGAAACGGTACATACAGTCCCAAAACCTTTTATTACAATTTTGTGCGGTATCTGTATGTATCTGTCCGCAGCCTGTTCGGTGACCATCGCTTTCAAAACGTCAAAATTAACGTCGTTCCGGTTGCCGTAGTTTATGGTGATCCCACGAACCTTGCAAATCTTTTTTGTTTTGGCAGGATTGCCACCAACACAAACTCACTACGCGTAATTCTTGGGACCGCCAGGTAATAAGGCACAAAAGTAGCCTTATGGACCGTAATCTTGAAGTTCGTCAGTGAGGTCACCTAAAATATCTCTGCTCTGTGGACTCCAATCGCCGGGGTGTTACGTGAATAGAACGCTATCTGTATCGTGATACAAAACGCGGTCCCCCAATTTTTCAAGGATATATAAGTGTAACCTAGCCATAGCAGTCGTGTAGCATGCCACCGCCACACTCGTGTTAGGGTTAGGGTGCAACGCGTCACTCGCATCCTTGTAATTGAGAAACATAACCTCATAATTTACATCAATGACGCTGTCCGCGGTGATGTACGGACCCGTCAGGTACTTGTGGATTCCCTGATAGTCGTTAACAACGGCTACGTGGGGTAGATCGGGTCTTTGCCCAAACTTTCTCCATATCGATTTTAAAAAGAGTTTAACCAGAGTGCAGAGACCGGGGTTTTTACAAACAGAATCGAAATCGAGTTTTACTCCTTCCCTTTCCTCATAATTTTGAATGTAAGCTAACTTCTCATCTTGTGAGGTACACCAATCTGGCCATCCAATGACTTCTTGGTTAATTTCCAAAAAAGTATCAATGTACCCGTGAAACAATCCGCCAGAACGTGTCTGACGATCGTAAACAGATACATTGTACTCCCACACTTCATGTACTGCTTCAAAGGTGTAGCTTTTCTCAACGGCTTTCCGGATCTCGTCAATCACCCAGACGCCTGTCAACCAGTGATCTTTTTTGTCGTTGTGCTGACACGCGCCTTGTTTTTTCTCCTCCCTACATTTCCTGCACAAGATGAACATTAACTTGTCGTGAATCCGTGTAGGAAATACGTGCATGAATAAATCCGGCGGAGGCATCACGGTAACTTTGGCTATGCCTTCTACTTGATCTATAGACGGACAATTTGGTTCCAAGTGAATTTTGGGGTAGCAAATGGGATATTTTTTGTACTTGCAAACGTAAGGATACAATGAACACACATCCAAGTACTTGATCTTCTCTCCAAAAGAAAGGTCTGCTTCGTGGAACAGTTTGATACAATTTGTACACCCGCCAAAAATGCGTCCCTGGGACTGAGGGTCTCCTGGCTGTACACCTTGTACTGGAGTACATATTGTTTCAAGTTATTGTCTACGTTTCATCGCTTTAAACCTCCCATATCTCTATGACCGTGAAGCTGGCATTCTTAAACTTTTCTACGCATGCCATGGTCGCTTCATAACGCGTCTCCATGGTCTCGTTTTGATAGGGGTGGTCCTGTCAGGTTAACATAGAAAGCACCCATGCCAAATACAGCCCCAGAACTGTAAGACGTTGGTGGTATCTCCAGCTTTAACAACGCCGTCTACACGTCACCCTAACACATATTCCTCACGGCCTTTACCCTTATGAAGTATATAGACACCGCGTTGTTGGGCCTCCCAGCAGAGTCATTGTACGGCGACGTGCGACTGTTGGTCTGCACACCGGTAGCCACTATTAGGGATGATACCAACGGTTTTCTCCTTAAGATGACTTCGGCGATAAACCAACATGGCCGCACCTGTGATCGTACATGCCTCTCAGAATGGATCCACCTTTGTTTTATCAATTAGCATCTCTCTAAACCTTAGGCAGGCCTTCCGTAGAATCTCTACATCTTTCACGCAATACAGTTCCAACTCGCGGTTAAAATCAAAGACGTAATTTTCTTTCACCAGCGCTTCATACCATTTCTCAAAGTGCTCCTTTCCCTCAACTGACATTTTACTGATTCTGTCGTCTTCCTTTGGTGAGAAGGGAGTCCTATACCCCGCGTTTTCTTTTTTATTGAAAAATGAGAGAAATAACCCTTGACCAAGGACTCGTCCAAGCCGAATGTCTTCTGCATCATGGACAGTGACATTGGGAGAATGCTCAGTGAGTCAATAAAGTGGAGTGGCCCTTAACGCATGGAAATTAGTTTCTCGCTGTTCTTTATGAGCTCTGGAGTCCATTTTTTTTACCTCTATCATATATTTTAAAACAAAATTACCATCATAGCCCTTCACATTATGGCCTAGGAGGGTGATGTCCTTAAATTTTGTTTCTTTAGTTTCCTCTATAAATAAAAAAAATCGCGCCATTGTGGCATCACCCTTGAATATGCGGGTCCTATCTCCTCCCACATTCGATGCAATGATGATCATTCAAATCGATATGAAGTCAGGCCTTGCAACACGTCTTCACGACACAGAGGTTAGGTTCGTGGAAGTAAGTGTTGACCGCGCCTTGAATAAGCGTTTCTTGTCTGCATTCAAAATCATGGAATAAAAACATGAAATTGCTCTTTTCCAGTAACGGCTTGGATGGGGCCTTCTTCATATAGCAGAAATGACCAAAATGACGATGGGTCTCACATACTCTACAAAAAGTCTCCTAAGACCTGTGTGAATAATTTTATCTCTCCACACTGAAAAATTGCCCGCATACCTCACAAACCTTTTTAACATCACAGACCGACATGTGACCTCTGCAAAACCTGGGACGTTTATGGTTATCAAAACATGTCTGTTTTTTTAACCAACGCCCACAGTCTCTACAGGTTACCATTCTACCTCCACTGCAGACCACTTTAGCGTAGCACTTTATACACACGGAGTCGCATTTCAGCTTGTTATTATCACTGAAAGGCATACGGCATTTACTCCAAAAGTACGAGCCCTTAAATGCGGCTTTCAAGGATGTTATGACATCAAAATGGTTTTCCTTATCACCGTGAGAATACTATCAAGGTAGCCCTTAAATAAATATTCGGGAGGAGTAGGCCCCTCATTAGGACCTTGCTTAATTCTCTTCTCGACGATTCGAAGAGGGACACCTCGGGACAACGGTCCACCAATCTGATTTAGCAGGGACCGGCTGCTGTCAAATCAAGCACCGGGATGTGGATGGCTCTGTTCACCCGCTCTCCGGCTAGTGGTGGTGGCGACCCTGGAGGTGGTGGAGGCGGGGCACTATCTCCTTGTCCCGATGGTGGCGCAGCTTCCCCCGGGAGGTTGGAGCCGACTTATTCACCCTCAATTTGAGCCAAAACACGCAAGCATGAATTTAAACACACGTCAAACTATCTTCAAAGTAAACACTTGAAATATAATTGTTCCAATCATATTTATTTTATGTTCTTCAAACTTACGCGTCTTTTTTCTCTTTAAAATAATACCACAGAATATATAATACTTTTCAGTTTCAAACGACTTTTGGTATTTATATAATATGTTGTTACAATTTTTTTCTAAAAACAATTGCTTTAACTGATACTAAAATTCGCAAAGTGTTTGTAATAAAATATACTTGACCCCAATATTCGAAAAAGTGTGTAATAAATACACTTGAACCCTAGAACATGTACAAAATATAGTCCAGGGCAGTTAATTTATCACTCTGAAAGGTTAAACCTACATTTTCACCCATGCCAGGGAATCAAACCCAGTACCCTAGGCTCAGTAAACAAATATACGGTTTTTCTCTTTTTCTAAATAAAAAAAAATCGGCTAACGCAACAATATAAATTCTATGTTAATTATTATGCCGGCATATATTTGAATGCCTGTAAAATATCTGTATACTTAAAACACATTGAAACTTTAGCTCCACACTATTCCCGTTTTAAGAATAGAATTGCTTAGCAGTGCGCATTTTTTTCAACTCTAAATTGACTTCCAACACAATCTTTTATCTCTATTAGTAAACAGGTTTACCTTAACCACACTAATAATTCAAAAATCTAGCTTTAAATAATATATTGAGTAAGACATGACTTAACACAAATTTATAAAAATAGATATTGATGTAAGAAAGTAATTTTTAATTGTCAGAATTAAGTTTCCTATTGGTAGAAATAATTTTGTTTTATAATTAAATAAAACCTTTTTTTCATTGAATATTACAATTTAATTTAAATCCATTACTGTTTTCAAGCATAAAGCTTGGTTTTTTTATTCATAAAATGCTAATATTTTAAAAGACTAGGACATCCACAAGTCCTGGCCGTTGGCTGTAAATTTATCAGACCGTCATTTTTATCCGTGTCGGGAATCGAACCCGGGACTAATAGTTTAGTATACAGACATGCTATCGAACGCGTTAAAGTGGCGATTGAATTTGATCCATCACATTGCAAACGTGGATAAAGTTACAATTATAACTTTATCTCTCTTTTCTCTGTATTTAAATGTTTGCGATAATAACCTTCTATACCATACATATAAGAGATAATATTCTTGATACGGTCAGCTAACAGGTTTTAGTGTGCAGGCGAAGCAATAGTGGTTTAAGATAAGAGAGGGCCAAAATAACTCTTGCGTAATAAGCTGAATATTTCCAAGCTATTGGCCATAGTATAGTTACTTGTAGACGGTACTAAAATATGTTCTTTAGTAATTAAAGAATGGCAAACTTACATATCAGGTGGTCTATCACGTCCAATTCACCCCAATCATCAGGCAAGCCGTTGATAATATTTCCGCTGGCTGCGGTATGGTCCTGTGAGCTAAAGCTTTCCGGCGGCGTGAATACAGCGGCGCAGGGCAGAGCACAGACCACTTCTAGGAGCTGTGCCGGTACAGGACCCATCTCCGCTTCACCGCTTTCAAATAAAATAAAATAAATACATATTAATTACTATCGTGGGAAAAAACCACTGCCAATCCCTAAATCTATAGCATTACGCTAAGTACCCATGGACCAGCCGACATCCGCCAGGAAAATTCCGTCCTCGCTAAAAAGAGCTAAAGCGTCTGGGCTATCGGGCGCTGCAGGTGTCAGGGGTCCGTCTTCTTGACAGTCTATCAAAATAGCAAATACCTATGTACACCAAAGACGTAATAAGCAAAATATCTACCACTAAAATATACAAAACGCTTTTAAAGCATAACTGAATTCATCCAATTTCCCAACGCTTCGAAACTTATTTCGATTTTGATCACTAACAATTATTAGTTATAATGACCGAATGTAATGATTTCAAGGTCTACTATAGTAGATTCAACGAGGTATGCCGCATGTAAAGGTGGTGGCTTTTAATTGTTCAATAATGTTGTTTCCGCCTCGGTGGTTGCCCGATCCGAGTTAAACAGGATGGATATACATTTATTCGACAATCATGCTAGCTCTCTCGGTGAGCACGGACGAGTCACTCCATTGCTGGCTAGGGGGATGCGATATGCCATGAAGGTATGCTCTCCAACCACTGCGTTCATGTTTATTTTTTACAGCCACACAAATGAGGGTACACATCTTCATCTCTGACGTAAGGAGGTAGAAGGGTTCAAATCCCTGCAAGGTCGAAAAAAGCGAATTAATTTTATAAATACAAACCCTATATTGCACATGATACTTATTTGTTGTTGAGCCAATCGTGTAATTAGATTAAAAAATTTAACTGAATTTATTACAGCGGTTTCCAACATTTTATAGTTTATGACCACAACTTTTCTCTCTGCGGCCATCGCTAGCCTTTGATAACTTAAAAACGTTCAAATCCTAATTTATAAGTTATTTCACTGAGCATTACTACCAGCCCAGACTATCTACAGTTAACTAAACCAGAGGGATAGTTAAAATTGAGAGGAAATGTACCCTCATTTGCTTGGAGGGATATTAAGATAAACTATCCCTGGCCAGAAATAAAATCCATACTTCACTTCACCAACAAACCAAAAGAGTATGGCATTAAACCCGCATGTCCACTAATGCTTATTTTAATTATTATAAATTGCTTATAATAATGATTATATGCGACTAATATGTAGTAAAAGAGAATCAACAAGCCCGGGGTTGGGGGATGATTTTATATTATGCTAGCAGCATTACAAGGCTGCCACATTAAACAAGTCAGCAAGAAGCTATCAGAATGGAATAGCCAAAATAATAATAATAATATTAGCACCGCGTCTTACTACCCGTTCGGGCTATACGCTTTAAGTATTAATTACAGTAATGGATTAGGAATTGGGAAGGTTGAATTAGAGGAAGTGAACCCGCATTTGCGTGGAGGGAGAGTGGAAAACCATTTAGGAAAAACCACCCCCAGTTCACCCGACCGAGATTCAAACCTCGATCTCCCCGTCCTCAGCAGTTAGCGTTAGCCAACTACGCCACCGAGGCGGGTTAATAGCCAAAAGAAACTTAAGCAGTAACTAGGTCATTTCTTTCTTGCTTTAACAACATACATTTCTATTAAAATTTCGCATCTTCCTACGATCATTAATATCCTTGAAAAAGTAAATATAAAGCTAAAACCTCTATATTGTGACCCCACCCAAAACACGTCGCGACCCCCAAGTTGGAAACCGCTGCTTTATTATAGCACATTTGGAAGCAACATAGTAAGCTCCCTGAGCTGTAGAACTCGCTCATCACTTTATCAAAAAATTAGCAATTTGGCCATGTTTATTTAAAAACATTTTCGGCTGTAAAATAAAGCAATCAAAAAATGGAATGTATCGATATTTCTACAGTATTTGATGCCTGTCTACCAATGTTCTGCTTCACAACCTCATGGAAGTTGCCCTAACATGTGAATACTGGTACGTCAATAAACTATTCAAAACCTATTGTAATTTAGCGCGTAAGGGTGAAGGGGCTTCCCCTGACATTTTATTAAATAAATTACGGTAAATTCGAATTCACCACCCTAAACAACATGGTTATACAAAATTCCATGCAAATCGAACACTCAATAACGAATTTAAAAATGTATTCCTAATTTGAAACTCTAAGAGGGTGAAAAAAAACCTTATTTTTTGTTTAATGTAGTCTACTTAATCAAATAAAAAACTATAAGAGTTGTAACAATGTAATACAGCCCTATTACTCCACTTCCTTCATTGTTGCTTTGAGCCTATTTAAATTGCTTGCATGAAAGCCTATTTTAATAAACAATCAAATAAGGCTCATCAGTTCAATTCAAACCAGCATGGGTACTTGCTAGGAAAATTGGTATGTATTTCAAAAGTCAAACACTAACACTAACCTCAATGTCTTCATTTCATCAGTCAGAGCTTTCGATAAGAAAACAATAAAATGTTGCCTAACATTCACGAGATTTATGGCTTCAAAATTTAATAAAGCCCTAATTAATACATTGGCTGTACAGCATATGATAATTTGAATCATAAAACTGTGACAGTCTAGCAGCCACGAAAGTCATAACTAAAAACACTAAACAATAAATAAAACATTGGCTGACAATGCTGACACTCCAAGAATTGCTGACTGAGTGAAATTTTGCTACTGGACAGCTCATGTTCCCTTATGACTCGTTTCCATACTGCATTCGGCATACACTTAACTGGCCGTTGTCTCTGTCTACTGACAACGGCGCTACTAGGCTACTTTACTAACTAAGATTTCTACAATCTACTAAATAAGGACTCTCCTTCAAATGTTTGACAATTTTTTAAAATGGGATTTTTTTTAGAGTAGGGATCAACAGTCGGGAAATTTTAAATTTGTCTGTACAAATCTTTGGTTAAGGACTTTCATAATAGAAAGTAATGGGGTACAGAATAAGCCTAGAATTTCCCAACTCCAGATCTCAAATCTCACAAAATTCCCAACTTTCAACCTTTTAACCAACATGGGAGGGGGGGGGGGTGACACAACCCACCCAACCCCGGCAGGACGCCCCGGTCCACCACTGAATACGCCACTTAAACTATCACGGAAATTTTGGTTAGCTCGCTTTATGATCCTTGGCTTTGTGAGTGGTGTGGTTTTCTGGGAACGATCTGGATTCCATTACGTTTAGTATTTAAGACCTTCTATCACCTAAAAAAATATTTTTAAAAATATGCATAATTTGTACTTATTTCATAAAATAAGTTTAAATGAAGTAAAACGTATAGGCAAGTGTACTTATTCAAAATTTACGGCCATTATCACTTTTAAGTATATTTGGAGCTAGACACATGCAAAAGATAACCAAAATAGCGTCAGTTACTTAATTTGCTCTCTTCGTTTTAATGAACATAATACAAGGAGCTTTGTCAGATGATTGTGGTAATTTAGGCTAATCTTATAGTCTCCATTATGCTCCATTTACATGTCAATAAGATCTACCTAAAAATAAAAATAAAACTGTTGACATTTTTGAAGCTGGAAAAGGTAACTATATTTAAATAATTAGCATTATGAACTAATAATATTTTATTATAATTCAATAAAATTATTTAAGACAGAATATTTTCCGTATAAAATAATATTTACTTAATATTTATATTTAAATATTTTATCTGCTAACATAAACCACAAAATGATAATGGATAGTTAAAATTATAAAAAGGTATGCACGCATTTAATTGATGAAAATAGTAATAGAAATAAAAATATTGAGCAAGACGGAAACAAATAATATAGTAAAAAATATAAATACCTGACATTACGAATTAAGGGCAGACATAACCATTGGTTTTACTAAAAGTCATTTTCCTTTAGCCTTCTTCTTTAGCACTCAAGACTGGCATAGGTTTAAATACAAATTGATTACTTCCCTCATTATGTTAAAAAAAATATTATACGTTCATAGCGTTTTATTTTTTGTGGTCTAATTTAGGATGGGCAGACTCAATTATATCATTTATCTCAATGATTGGGCAAACATATTTCATTTCTGAATTAGCTTCTTCTGTTGCTTGAATCAATGTCCTCTAAGGGTTCAGCCAGACCGACAAGCGTGTGAGTGAGAGCTCTCAATAGTTGTTGACAAGGAGGCAAAGGTTCGAATCTTGGCTCAGTGAACTGAGGGTGGTTTTTGACAAGTGATTTATTGTTGTGATATTCTCATCCTCTCTCCACGCTAATGGTGATTCTTATTTGTAAAGGCTTACTTTGATTATAATATTGAAGTATTTTAACATATCAGTTTTACATATATGTATATATATATATATATATGGTTTATGATCTTACCAATTAAATTAGGCCGTTAGTAGCAAGTGTTCTAATTCTATCGATAGTAATAAAAATGTCAAAATGAGAAGTTTTCCAGCACTCAATGAACCAACAACATACAATAATATTGGCTAGCGCCTGTAAACTAGACTGTTCCGGCTCGAGCGCTCGCTTCAGTCTGGCCACCTCTCATTACAACCAATGTGTTCTATTTTATATTTTAGTCGCTCGCCCAGTTTGGCCGTACCCTAAGGCAATAACGTCAAAGTTTTTAAGACAACGATAGTCTTTAGTCGGTAAAGAGAGTCCATTCCGTTTTTTCTCTCTCGCCTGTATCGTCCCTTGCACAGCCTCACTGTAACAATCATCACTCATTTAAAGGGATCTACTAGCCTTATCACACAACAATTTGTTCAATTTCTTCTCAAACTCTTCCCTCATCATATTAGTGTTTATCACGCCTCATGTAAACTGAGTGATAAGCGGACATAATATGGAGTGTGTGTGGGAATTGACACAGAATTCTAAATAAAAAAAGAACTTGCAGCGCTTAAGAGTCCTTACGGAACGACAAAGGGCGAATTTATTGTTTACAATTAATTGATACCATTAATATTTACTATTTAAAATGGAAAAATCTTATAAGCAATACAAACGATGGCGCGTAAAGTATGGTTGGATGTAATGTTGGATTAATGGGATTAATTAATTAATAAAAAACGGAAGCATTACAAATTGAACTGCCGTGCAATTCCATTGCATTTTACACCAACAGTAATTGTACAGTAAAATTGTGAATTGTAAAAATGTAATGGATGTCGTTGTAACAGTATGAAGTTTATCCACAAAAATGTATGAACTACCGCCAATTTAGAGCGTTATTAGATGAGATTGACACGGAACATGCAGACCTATTTTACCATTCCGAAGTATGATAGCTCAGCTGGGGAAATATTTTGAAACGATGTTTTGGCTTAAGAAATGAAATAGATATATTTTTGATTGAAAAATGAAAGATTGTATCTGAATTATCAGATTTTTAATATCTTTGTGAGCTTGCTTTCTTAGTTGAAATAACTGAAAATTTGAACAATCTAAATATTATTAATTATAATTAATTGATTAATGCATTATATACTTACTGATATTAATAATTTCCAGCTCAAATTAAAATTATTTGCTTCGCAAGTCTAAAAAAACAATTTTGGCCTTTTTCCCACATTTCAAGAATTAATAAAAAGTTCGAGAGAAAACATTTTCAAGATACAATTTTCATTGATTCTTTGAGGTTAGTTACTACAGAAACATTTTAACCAACCATTTCTAGATTTCGCTGATAAGGAAAATTATATATTACATTATTAGAAAACCCTTTCATAATATACCTGTCAGAAATACCAGAATATTTACATTTAGAAGATTCATATTTACAATATAATAATATTCTTTAGACTAGTTTTATTCAACATGATTTTATTTGATTTTATTCAAGTATATCTGAAAGTATAGTCCCGAATTTGAAAACTTTTACAAGAAAAAAAGATTATATATTTGGTTGTAAGTTACATACATATGCGAACAAATATTTTTAAGAATGAGCTATGTAAAATCAAAACCAAGATCGCACATGACAGATGAAAATTTACTAAATATTTTGCGAATTAGTGTAACAAATATTGGCACTGATATCACCAAACTATCAAATTAATGCCAAACACAATGTTTTCATTAGTATTCTTTACTTCACTTTACTTCTTTTGGTCACTGCAGCTGAGGAAAAGATATGCAGACAACGTAGGCAGTAAGTCCAAGCTAATATATTATTAACATGTTTGTGATAATATTTGTTCTGCTCCAATTGATAAAGACTGAAAAATTCTTTCATGCAGAGACATAATGTTAAAATAGCGTTGATTAACTTTGATACGAGATTAACTATAAACTGACAGTTTTTCTTATGTGAACGTGAAAATTAATAAACCTGTAACAAGATCGTGACGCGCCAGTGTGGGGGGTCTCCCCGCGGTATTGCGATATTGCAACATCTCGATACACGTCCCATATCACTCCTGTTTCGGGAGGTCAATTTTTACGAACATATTTGTTTTTTTGCCTTTTATGAATCAAATAGCCGAAGCTATTATTTATGCTTTTTAGCGAGGAATTCTTCATCTAGATATCATATTTATAATGCAATTATACACAAAGCAAACAAATATACCACTGCATTCATAAAAATAAACTACAGTCAACTCTGGTTATAATGAACCTCTAAGGACTCAAGATATTTTTTTCCCTATGTCCGATGTTAACTATTTTTTTTTATTATCTAAAAGTAGTGGATTAGTGACAAACAAAATAAGAGTTAAAATACAATCGCTCTTTATTGAAATATATTGATTAATCTTTAAAAAAAATCGGTTATATAGTGCTGTTTATTATGTACTATTTTAGTTTGGAAAAAATCCAGATCCTTCTCTAGAGTCGGTGCTTTTTCCATACTTGATTCCATACTATCCATGCATTCAAATAACTAAAGTGAGTAGAAAAGTATAATTTTTTGAGTTTCATAAACCCTCTCAAAGAAAGGGATTAGTGAAAACCATTACTAAATGGCCACAGACTGTCATCCACTGTCTTGTAACTCCTGTCATATTACTAAATGGCCACAGACTGTCATCCACTGTCCTGTAACTCCTGTCATATTACTAAATGGCCACAGACTGTCATCCACTGTCTTGTAACTCCTGTCATATTACTAAATGGCCACAGACTGTCATCCACTGTCTTGTAACTCCTGTCATATTACTAAATGGCCACAGACTGTCATCCACTGTCTTGTAACTCCTGTCATATTACTAAATGGCCACAGACTGTCATCCACTGTCCTGTAACTCCTGTCATATTACTAAATGGCCACAGACTGTCATCCACTGTCCTGTAACTCCTGTCATATTACTAAATGGCCACAGACTGTCATCCACTGTCCTTTAACTCCTGTCATATTACTAAATGGCCACAGACTGTCATCCACTGTCTTGTAACTCCTGTCATATTACTAAATGGCCACAGACTGTCATCCACTGTCTTGTAACTCCTGTCATATTACTAAATGGCCACAGACTGTCATCCACTGTCCTGTAACTCCTGTCATATTACTAAATGGCCACAGACTGTCATCCACTGTCCTGTAACTCCTGTCATATTACTAAATGGCCACAGACTGTCATCCACTGTCTTGTAACTCCTGTCATATTACTAAATGGCCACAGACTGTCATCCACTGTCTTGTAACTCCTGTCATATTACTAAATGGCCACAGACTGTCATCCACTGTCTTGTAACTCCTGTCATAATACTAAATGGCCACAGACTGTCATCCACTGTCCTGTAACTCCTGTCATATTACTAAATGGCCACAGACTGTCATCCACTGTCCTGTAACTCCTGTCATATTACTAAATGGCCACAGACTGTCATCCACTGTCCTGTAACTCCTGTCATATTACTAAATGGCCACAGACTGTCATCCACTGTCTTGTAACTCCTGTCATATTACTAAATGGCCACAGACTGTCATCCACTGTCTTGTAACTCCTGTCATATTACTAAATGGCCACAGACTGTCATCCACTGTCCTGTAACTCCTGTCATATTACTACAGCTCAGAAGACTACCTTCCTTTACCTGCCGCAGACAAAGGTATTAAAACTTAAGCCAGGTCCTTGCTTTTGACATCTCTTATTGAAAGTTTTAATTTTTCTGTTCACTGAAATTGAACTTGAGGGTTCATTACAATGAAATATTTTAACACACATTGAAATGTATGTGGATTGGGACCAATGAATTAGGTTCACTGTAGACGAATGTTCACTACAACCAGAGTTGACTGTATACCTAATTATTATATGAGAAATATAAAGTTGAAATTTTTTGCTCGATATATATTTTTTAAACTATACGGTGCACCAAAATATGTTTCACCCCCATACGGCCCGCGATATCAAAACAGATTGCCGACCCCTGCCTTAGACCATGCGCTCACTGAAGTGGGTTTATTTCATAATAATCAAGTTTATTGGTAAGTCGTGTATTGATATAATCAAATCAGTTAGTGCATAAAGTGCACACTAAATACCCACAGTTATAATACTTATAACACTTGCATGCCAGTAGTAGAGCCTTTAAAGTCCTACGCCAAGGTAGCGTTTAAAATTGAATGACCTTACGATTATTGAACAAGAGAGAGAAATAAATTTCCCCAAGGCTGCGAAAAACCAGCTATAGAAATGGAACAGACAAGGAAGGTTAATTAGAGAGAGCCAGTTGTAAGATAGAAAACCCAGCGGGAGGATATGAACAACCAATAGCAGAGCTTCAGTCTTCTTCACCTTGTATTTTCAAAGCAGTGATGACGTTTGGAGTATAAAACTTATTACCAACAAATATTGTAGAAGAGAGCAGCTCCTTCGATCAATTCATGTTCATTGTATTGCAGTGATTTATAAGTTATAGTAGAGTTAATTTTGAAGTGACAACCGTCGTGATAGTAAGTAATGGTTTTGTTTATTTAGTTAGTTTAATTTATAGCTAAATACCGATGTGGATAACTTTAGAATATTAAATCAAATATTTTACTAACTACAATAGATAGTTATTAGCAATATTGGCATAGCTCTTTGGTTGAAAGATAGAAAATTGAATGATAAAGAATGTTTAAGACTTAATAGTAAAGTTATAACATTTAAATGACACTTTAATCTGCCTTTCATTGCTAAACTTTAATTTTAGTATAATATCAATTTCAATTTTTGTTTTACATAACCAGAATTTAAAAGAGATTCAAACTAAAATTAATTTTTATTTGGATAGAATAGAGGGAAAATTTACATTTTACATATTAAGCCTATAATGGTTAAAATTGTCCTGAAATTTAACTTTGTTGATCATTGGCACTATACTCTGGCCACAAAACACCGCATTGATAGGCACGTGGACTGAATGTCAGGCTGAGCTAGTTTGTTCCGCCGGTGATAGGGAGGTTGGGTGCTGAATCCCAGCCTGGTGCACTGGCAATGTTTTCCCTATATTCATCCACGCAAATGTTGGTACGTTTCCTATCAATAGATTCTACCATCCTAATATCGTCATATTAGAGTAATTAATATTAATATAATCTAGAAGGGTAATAAGACATAGAAGGGGTGTGTGTAGTCAGGGCCGTATTTAAGGGGGAGTTATGGGATCATCCCCCCCCACACACACCAAATTTGTTAAATAAAATACCAGAGGAGGATGAGGTAGAAATATAAAGTTTTAAGAAAGAAGGAAAATCTGTCAATGGAATGAAAAGGGGCGAAAGGGGGGGGGGGGGGGTTTAGTGTGTCCGCGAATTTATTATGAAGGTCACAAGGTGTATTTTCACGCACTTTCCTTGTTAATGTTGTTGGTAAGATTCTTGTTTAGACCTGTTGGCATTTTGGTGTTAATGTTTTTGTCTGTTGACATAAAGCCCATTTTATAGTTTAATATTGAGTACATTTTAAAATAATTTTGTTTAGTAATTTTGTTTTATTTCATCTACTAGGCTGTAAAACATTAATTGGGAAGTAAAATTGTTTAATACTAGATCCTCACTATTTTAATTAAGTGAGGTTATATTGAACTGAACTAAATAAATATAAGCTACATACAGACATGTTGAGGAGGTTCTGATGAAATTGCCTATCACCCTCCAGTGGAGAGGAGGGAAATTAACTCTTCGTTTGAGTGTTTGGTCAGGTTTATTTATAGTGGTGGTTATTTCTAGTATTTACAATGGATAGGTCTTGCAATTCATTTAGTAGAATTATGCAAAACTAATATATGTAAGTTACTTTCAAATTTTTATCTTTCCTAAGTTGTATTGTGTACAGTTCAACTGAGTATACTTTATCAGATTAAGCTAAGGTCATTTTTAAATGAAATGTCTGGAATCAAACATAGTAATGGTTCTATTTATCATCCATGTTTTAGCTTAATTTTATATTAAAACATAGAATAGATTATTGTTGTTATTTAATTTAAACATACTTACTACCAAAATTATGGACAGCAGGCCCAAAATATGTATACAAATTAATGTGTAACGTTTTCAGTTCCTTAAAGTACATTTGTAGAAAATTTAATTGATACTATGTTTTATTATATGTATCAGTTATGCAGGGGCGGCCCGAGGTAAATTTTGTGCCCGGGCGGGATTGCTTTGTGGTGCCCCTCTGTATAACCAGTAGATAATATAGTCCATTCGCCGTAGGAGTCGTGTTAACTGGCAGCTAGTAGAAGCTACCAGATATACTCTCATGAAGCCTTTCGCCAAACCGTATGATCTGCAATTACCATAATATGTTGATTTTTTGTCAGTTTTGGCAGTCAAAACTTTCATAAAAACAATTTTATTTTTAATTTGGTTTTCTTTTGACACTTCTTAAATCTTCTGCTGCCAGCTACCACATTTCTCATGGTGATTGTACTCTCGGAAAATATGAAAATTATCCCCAAACCTAATAACTCCAAACCTAACGTAGCCTGGGCGTAATAGGAAAATAATTGAGGGGGAAACTCCACAAATGTTAACTATACGCTAAAGGTTTCACTTCAAGATTGTACAAAAACTGATAGGATTAAAAATAAAACTATAAGAACCTGTCTTGTAGACAATGTCATCCTCTATTTTTATTATAAGTTTAACAAACAGTTAAACACTTTGACATTATTAATGGTTTACGTTATAATTGCACAAAAAAAAAAGTTTTATGGCACCAATTTTTCAAGATGGCAAATGTAAAGTAATTTTTTAAGAGTGTCACCAAATTCTCTTTTGCTCACCACAAAAATATACTAATATGTGATATTTGATGTTGGTATCAAAAAGTGAACGATCGTTATGCTTAGCAACTCCCCACTATTAAGCCTAGATTACGTTAGGTTTGGGGATTGGGTTTCGGGATTATTTGCAGATCACGCCCAGATTACGTTAGGTTTGGGGGTTACTTTATTATCACGCTCAGGTTACAATAGGTTAGGTCTAACGCTGTTTGGCGCCCTCTCGCCCTGGCGCCCCGGGCGGCCACCCGGTTCTCTCGGCCCTTAATTATCTTAACATTTTGTGGTACACCTCTATCATTCAATTTATTTTGAGCAGAGGTTAAAGTTATTTCTACCACATCTAAGACTTCGATGACAGATTTTTATCGTCCCTCAATTTTCAGAATTTGTAAATGTATTGCGCTGGCTTTACTATGTCCAGTACAAACCAAAGATATGCAAAGATCGGGAAAAAATATATTACAGTTGACCCATGCTTGCATTCACTAATAACTAATTACTATAGTTTTTATGACTTATAGCAGAAACTGTATAAGTTTTTATAAAAAGTATGTACAATTATTATATTTTCTATCAAAAGTCATAAAAAGTTTATCGATTTTTAGTGAATGCAGGAATGGGTATATTTCAATATATTTTTGTACGAAATGTTTGGTATATTTTCTCTCCGTGCAGGTTAGATTTGTCCGCCCCCTCCCCCCCGTACCCCACCTCCCCAGTTGTTTAGTCTTTAGATGACCTTCATCGTCTAACGATATTTGAAGAATGGGCCCCTCTCCCGAAAGAAAATTCTTGATACGGGGCTGGCCGTTACTGTTACGTTTTACGAAAAAATGTGTGGTTTACATTTACTTGACGAGGTGAAGTTATATTTATGTTTTTGACTATTAACATGCTATTTAATGTCGGAGATATCGCCATGACCAACACTAAAATTTGAATTGCAATGCTTACAAAATGCTTCTTTATCGAATATTCTTTTTTTATAAAAGGAAATTCATCACTATATTTTTGTAGAGGCTTGTACTGTATTTTCAGCACGTATATATTTTAACACTGTAAATTAAATGTAACATATAAATAAATTTCAAAACCACGAAACAAACATACTCTTGTATTTACACTTACACTCTCACGTTGAAGTATCGACGTACAAATTCAATAAAAATGTAATCACTAAGCTTATAGTATAGACGGGACTTTCTCAAATTGTGTTATACATATGCATACTGACCTGACAAAAAACAATGTAAATAGGTCTCTTAAGTCACCGTAGAGTAAAAGATAACAAATCAAAAAATCTTAAAAACTGGGACAATCATTTGACCCGGAGTGGTCTTCGGGGACACCGGGAGTATCATCTAAAACAAACGGGACAATTCCGGAAAACCGGGACGTCTGGCAACCCTAATATACAATATTACTATCAATATTTTTTTCTTTAGCCAAAGAAATAACCATTCACAGCCTCAAGTTTGAATTATAACTATTATGTAGCTGAATATATCTTGTATCATAATGCATCATCAAGTTAAGTTATAAAGGTTACAGACAAAATATATTTAGTTTGTTGGTAATTGAATGGTATAATTTTAACTTTACTTCTACGTGTGCGTATATAATTATAAAAGCTAGACATACGTATTAAGATAAAACACAAATATATTGTTCCTTTTGTTCCACTACACACACACACACACACACACACACACACACACACACACACACACACACACACACACACACACACACACACACACACACCCCACACACACACACACACACACACACACACACACACACACACACAACACACACACACAGACACACACACACAGACACACAGACACACACACAGAGTTTAAATACATTATTTTATTTCACTATTATTTGTGAAAATTTCCGTTTAAAATTAAATTCTGATGCAGAACTATTTTATTTTCCTTTATGTATGTAGTTCCTGGTAACCTTAACCCAGTCTTCCAGACAGTGTACTTGAAAACCACTTTCTTGGGTTGACCTAGTCTGAGAGAGTGAAAGGTCGTCGTAAGGTATTTCACAAAATTGGATTAATAAGGAACCTTGCTTGCACTCTTAAAATATTTAAATATATATGCGATATTTTTTTATGTATCCACAGCGTTCTTTTAGCTATTATTGATATTAATATTTAGGCATTATTTCTAAATAAAAGGTAAAAACTTGGAGGGTAAACCATATTTAAGTATTGTTAGCACAGACATGACTTTAATTACAAATACTACTGTAGATGATAAATAATAGGCTGTAATTGTGGGTGTATCTATTCGAAATAAATAGCAAGATTTCATTAATATGCTTTATTTGATCAACAGATCTGCTAAAAGTTAAATTAATATAGAAAATTATTATTTCAAATAGAAGATAAATTTAAAATAAATGCTTCTAAAATAAATATTACTTTATTTTCTCACTGTAACTACGTTCCATGTTTTTTGTAACTTTAATTGGACCTACCTTGAACTCCCCAGCATCACATTACGGAGTGTATAGTGTAGTGGAAAATTCCATTTTTTTAAAAGTTGGTTTGTAGCAGCTTGGATAGTTAACTTAGAATGTAATACTGTGAGAATAAAGTTAAAACCGGGGAGGACATTAAAAGAACAGTATTAAGAAAATTATCTTCATGTTTTTAACCAAGCATTTAGTATACATTATTGAACCAAAATGAAACAGTTGATTAAGATAAAAAGTTTTTTAAAGGTCATAAAAAGCCAATAAAGAACTAGGCCTACGGGAAAACTCTTCTCATTAAAATATAAGCTATAGTTATTTTGAAATGTGATATATATCTGGGAATCATAAGATATTTACAGTTTTTGACTTATGATTTCTTAATCGCGTCCTACGTACACATTTTACTGAATACATGGTCGTACTAACTGACCTTATTCACGACATGGCTACAGACCCGCTTCGCTGGTCAAATCGTCTAAGGCATCACACTCATAACAGCCTAAGCTGACGATGACGGGGAAATCAAGTTTCAAATCCTGGTCGGGTGTACTGTGAATGTTTTTTTCTTCCACGCAAATTAATAAATTGTCCTCGTCCCTAAAACAAAAATGTAATATAAACATAACAACACATTAATAAAATAATTAAATCTGGTCCCAGACATTAAGATCGAGCATTTGGTGACACACCTTTGGTGACATATTCGCAATCAATCGCCACCATTAGCACACACCACGTGCTTAAAGTCAAGAAACAAGAATCCAAGAATTGGGTCAAGAAAGAATCGATGATAAATTAGCATTTTACATTCAAGGTTAGAGAAATAAGTTATTTTACATACGGAGCTAATAATATATAAAAGAAATGAAGATATTATAGTTGATTTCATATTGTATTATATTTATTTTAATTTTATATTTATACTAATTTATTATTCTAAGTGAAAGTATAGAATATTTGAAAGTTGAGGAATACTACTTTGTTCCCGTGCAGTGCTTGGACTACTTAACAAATTATTTAATTATTTCCTATCTTATTTTTCCCCTTTTATTTGATATGTTTAACTTGCACTTTCTGCAACGACGGACTACACCAGTACACGACCTATAAAGTAACTTAAATCTAGAACGGACACATCATCCAGCTCCCATACCGTTAATTAAGCACTGTGAAAGGATAAATTCACATTTCATCAAGGATACATTTTTCGGCCATACCGGGAATTGAACAGCCAAAAATAATTCGATTGAAAATTAAAAAATGATTCGATTATTTTTCTACATTACTACGTGGATTGTTCTTTTTCATTTCCTTAAAATTTTACCTTCCTAACTAACTAATCGCATATAGCACGAATGGTTTGAAAGATAATTCTTTTTAATGTTGACTTAAATTTATTACGTAGATAAGTATCTACTTTTTATGTATTTAATAAAACATTGCTTGGTCGTAATATTAAGATCGTATTATAATTTTATTCACTGAAATAAGTTTACGATTGTAAGCTTATATACTTTTGTTATGTTTAGGAAATATTAAAGGGTAAATTATTTCGACTCTTTTAAACACAAAGGGAAACGTTTGTTCCTTATTTAATTATTAATCGTACGCAAAAGTATTTATATTAATTGCGAGCTACTTATTTGAGAAATGCGTTGATAAGCTGCAAACGCAAAGGAATGCATGTTGGGAGATTGAACAGCAGGGTAAAGAGAATAGTAGCCCAAAGCAAAACGAGCAACTGGTAACTACTTTTAGTAGTAGTAAATATCCGATTATTACAGACTCTTTACTAATTCTCAAAATCATTCGAATGATTCATTCGATTATTTTTCAAAGAATCGAATGATTATTCGATTCTTAAAATCATTCGATTATGCCCATCACTAAGACAGACACGCTACCGACTGAGCTAAGGTCTAGGATAGTTTATGATGATACCTTACAGTTGTTAAAATCGTGCAGTAAAATGTTGATGGTCGAATGACCTTCAGAGCGCATCGCACGATGTAGGCGTCCAGAAATACAGCGTTGTTTAAGAAGTGGTTTGTTATTTCAAAGTATGGTCCACGCAAATAAGTAGGGAAGAATATCCTAATGTTGCTATAGGTCTTAAAATATTATATTAGAATTTTTTTTAAGTAAAATAAATTCGTGAAATGGTGGCATTTTTAGTAACGTTTCATATGAAATGTGGCTGTTCTGAGAATAGAGTGAAAGATAGAATAGGTTTCCTCAAACAAATAAAGTAGGCTTTTAATAGACTTAAAACATATTATTCTGAGAAAGTTTAGGATTATTTTAGTTATTTTGAATTTCAAACTGCCATTTCCATAAGAAATGTTGCAGTGTAAAGATTTTTCTTTTCAAGTAGGCAGAACTCTTAACAATCCATATAGATATACTAGATAGCTGTTGCCCGCGGCTTTGCTCGCGTGGAGGTTGATTATATACAAATACGAAAATATACATATGTATTTACAGATTAATTTAAAATATTACGTTACGTTGATGACCATAACTTGACCTCAGATCAAAAATAATGCAAGTCCGATACAAACTTTCACCCCCTTTTTCATCCCTTATTAAAATAAAATTTCCAAAATTCCTGAAACACGTATTTATTTGTTTTACGTCAATAACCGAAATACAAAATTTTGTTTATGTAACTTTCAAAATGACGGACTTTCATAGATATTATCATACATATTATCATCCCCTATTTTGACCCCTTTGGGGTGGAATTTTCTAAAATCCTTTCTTAGTGGGTGCCTACATAACAAAATGAATATACAGTCCGAATTTCATGCTTGTAGCCTTGATAGTTTGCGCTCGGCGATGATGAATCAGTCAGTCAGTCAGTCAGGACATGTTATTTTATAAGTATGTGTATACCTCTGATCTTTCTTCAACAATGGCTTTACACGATATCACTTTTAATTATCATGTGGTTAGTATAATGCGATTTATGTGCACACAATTGTGCCCTTGGATCATTAATTACTTTAAAAAAAATCAACATTTAAGAGAAATGTAAAATACATGTTTTAAAAATGAATTTACCATAGTTATACTTAATACTTAATGCGATAAATTGTGTGATTGAAAATAAACTGTGTGCATTGACAAGTCATATATTAATATGTAGCCAAATTTAAACTAGTTTCAGAGTCACCTGCGCAACATTTGTTTTAAAATTTGTTTTAAGTACGTATAACGGGTAGATAAAAACTTAGGTTTTGAGTTGCACACCAAGTGTGGTTGAAATTCATTAATATATCAATAGAGTTCATGCTCACATAAATGCATAAGTTTATTGGTGAAATTTATTATTTGATTTTCCGACTGAATAAATTTACAGCCAAAAGATTAGGGTAAGGTGTCT
The DNA here is from genome assembly GCA_039000515.1 of Timema cristinae. NCBI lineage: Eukaryota > Metazoa > Arthropoda > Insecta > Phasmatodea > Timematidae > Timema > Timema cristinae. Next base: position 16,849,359 of record JBCFYV010009882.1, on the reverse strand, counting down.
TTTCCTTAACTAAGTTGGTTTCTAAGTAATGTGTTTATACAATCAAATAAAACAAAATAACAAATGTATTTAACAAATAAAACAACATACGAACACAGTAAAACATGTGGCATAAGAAATAATCTCTTAAAACATGTTTGTATTTTTGGAAATATAATTTATGTCTGCAAAATATCCATAGTAGTCCAAACGGAGCAAATTTGCACTCCTTTTTCTTTTATTAATGTGGTGATATAAATAATCTATGCTTAGTTCAACTTTCGTACGATACAAACTCGAAGGTAAATGATTTTGCATCCATATATTATTAAAACAAACAAGTCATTTAACTCTGAGGATATCAAATGTAAGGTATGATTTTCTCTTCATAAGTTACGAAATATAAGTAAAAATAAATAATTTTAACTTTATTAAGATCCATAAATGAAAGTTCTAAAGTTCTAAAATGTTTACATCCCAGTTCATAGTATTAGTATTAAAATATAATTAATCTATTCTCTCTGTGTCAATGTTTGAAGCACGGTCTTTGTTTCTAATTAAAAAGGATCTTAAAATTAATCAAACTTTACAAGACCAAAGCAGCTTTCCATTTACTTTCTTCCTATAAAGAGATTAAAATACCTAAATGTTAGAGTTAAAACAATATTTTTAAACTCTACACCAAGGATTTAAAATTAACATATGCACACACAGACCATATAAATTTTTACTTTCATGGGTAAATAAGACTATGACTTCTCAGTTTATAATTCATTTGAATATATTATATTATTATGCTTGCTATCCTATCCATCTCATTCACAACATCCATTGGTATGGTCCTTCGTCTTTCACAAATGTCAAAGATAGTTCAAATACTATTCAGCAAGCCAAGTGGTACTTTTATAAACAGCAAAATAAGAATAAGAAATAATTTAATAATAACATCGTAAATTACAATTTTAAATAAAATACATTTTTAATTTATTACTAAGCCAACCATAATTTCTGAGTTTGTGAAAAATTAAATAATATAGGGAAGCTGAAAAGTATCAACTCGTAATATGGTAGCCACTTTGAAACATTTTAAATAACTAGCCCACTTTAAAACCCGGTTAGGTACCAACTTTTACTACTACTTAATACTTAATACTATTTTAGCACATGTATGCTAGAAGTTATGCTAGGTTAAGACCAGGTAAGGAAAGTTTGCCATTTTTATATGAAAATCCTGTGGATAGCTTAGGTGGGTAGAATGCTGGTTGGTACTATTTAGGATTTTTATTATGATTTAGTTGTTTTAGAAGTCTCGGAATTGTTAAGATCTCAAGCTGGTACTTTTCAAGATGCAAAGTCACTGAATTATTCCTTAAAAACAAAATTCTGAATTGCATCAATTCCGATTCTTTTTTTTCAGCAACAAACATAAATTTAAAAAATCGGATTTGTCATGATTCTGAGCTCGTCTCATATTATCAACAATATTTTCTAATAAGTTGACAAAATATTACTTTAATTTGAAACAGAGTCTTAGTATAGTGATAATGTGTTTATAAAATTACGTTAAAATATATGAGCCTAGTATTTTCGGTATTTTCTTTAAATTTATACCTTTTGCATAAATTGCAAAACATCTTAACTATACGAATTGAATAGCTGCATCCAAATATCATGTTATTTAAATTTAAAAATGACACGGGACAGTAAATTGGTATCTCAGTGGTTAGAGCATGGGTGTACTAAGTCAAAGGTTCCGGGTTCGATTACCATGTCCACGTGTCAATTTTAAACTTAATAGAATACTTTAACAATATTCAACACTATTCCTCACAATTATACATGGTCAATTTTCCTTATTTTACTATAAATAACAAAGTCAATAAGTAGGCCTACCTATTTAAACTTGCCCACTGGTAGTGAAACGCTTGCTAAGAAATATAACAAATGAATACATTTCTTAATATAAAGATTGGTAATTTATTGTTGAGGTTTTTATCGCTTTTTGTTTATTCGCAGATGTCTGTAATAGAAGATATTTTGACGGGTTTGCCACTAGGCACACCAATACAGGAGTTCTACAGAGACTGTTCAGTGCTGGTAACGGGAGGAACTGGATTCATGGGTAAAACCTTGATTGAAAAGTTGCTGAGAAGTTGTCCCTCAATCAAACAGGTGTACATAATTATTCGAAGTAAGAAGGGCAAAGACGTGGATACCAGAGTGGAAGAGATTTTCGAGGACTTGGTGAGTAGCTTACCCTTACATTATAAATCTGAACACATAAGCAAAGACCAAAACACGCACAACAAACTAAGTTGAACTTTGCATTGCCAATAAGTGACAACACATTGGACATTTAGTGTAATGTAATGTCATTTAATGTCCTAAAATATTTTTAATGTATGTTTATGTTTTTATGGGCAAAACACGTATAAGCACGTATATTTGCTTATATTGGTGTATCAATGTATACGCCTATGTATCTAGACCTTTTGGCCATACTGTATAACAGATTTAGGCCTACATTCGAAAGGTCCAAAACATAATATACAAAATATACATTCTGGATTCTAGGTTTCTGAGAGAATGGGCGTAGAGCTGGAGGTCTGAAAGGGGTGATTGTTGAGAGTGTGGGCATTGGAAATTTGGGATGATTCGTGGAGGGGGAACGGTAAAACATATGTTAAATGATGACGGGTAGGGTGAGAGAGAATTTGGTAGGGGTGGTTATTAGGGATTAGGAGGAGGGGACGTATACGCTGACATGGGTACGAGGGATGAGGAGAGAGCAGCCCAAATGTTTCTTAAGCGCTAAGAAGGAGAAGAAAGGAGGTAAGAAATATCAAAAGATAGAAACAATGAGATGCTTACTATTATTTAAAATTGTTTGTTTGTAAGGTATTTATTGTTTAAACATCAATTTTAGTACATAAAACAAGAAGCACATTTAATAACTGAGTAAACACCAGCCCCATAGGGCTTTCGAAAACCAACAATACATAAAACATTAACGATATGATATGGTGCCCTGGCGGGCAGAATATTTACTATCTTTGGGATACGGGCGGGAAAATTTTAGGAAAAACTCGCCCCATCACTCATACAGGGTCGACAGAGACCTTAAAATACATACAGTGGTATAGAAAAGGAGGAAGAGAGAAGAAACCGTAGAATAACAAAAACCAGTTATGGATAAACAAAAGGAAATTACAGTTTAAATGACCCCGGTAGAACGAGTCGCCGGGTCAGTCGGAGCTAATAATAGTACAACACCAGGGCTACGATGACAATTCCATACGTAACCCTGGAGTGAAAATGAAAATGAACTTTCCCGGTGGGCAATTTCTGCCCATCTGGCGTTACAGGATTGAAGTTGAGGATAAATAAACATTATTTGTTATCTCGGAAATAATAGTGATGCCCACTACTCGTGGACCGACTATGAAATGTGAATTGCGTGCTAATTGCAGTAAAAACAGTACTGGAGGGAGTGATTATATTAAAACAAGCAAAAATAGATAGGGGAGACATAAGGACACATTAATGGATAAAAATGAACAGAATACTGGATTGACATACTCCGGTTCGACGACCAGCTGGGGCAAAGAAAATGTGGTAGTCCGGTTGAGCCAATCTCCGGGGTCTGTTTTGGTGAAAAATGGTACCCCACCAGGGTTACAATGATATTTGCATACGGAGCCCTGGTGGGGAAAAATAATAAAGTTTTGCCAGTGGGTTCTTTCTGCCCATCTGGTGCTGACTTATCTATGGGTGGGGGTGGGGGGGAAGGGGCAAATACATTTTTTTGTTGAAATTTGGAACTGGAATTACTTCCCACCCCTCGTGGGCAGACTATTGGAAATTTAAGGTGAATATTGTTTATATTAGTGCTTTGAACGGAAATATTTAATTTAAACAGACTATACGAGGACGGGGGACATTAGGGAGACACAGTTATACAATGACGAGGGACTAGACAAGGAGACACCGGCCCCCAGGTTGAAATCACAACTTGCTCCTTTGTCACTGCTCCTCTGACGTCACATTCACAACCTGTTCCTGGCAGACGAAAGGAGCTGTTCCTTTTTTGTCACTGGTCCACGCGCTGTAACAGGTCCGGGGCAACCTTGTTCCTTTATGCTCCGGAGTGTTTTGGAGCAGTCGTACAGTAGAATGGAAGTGGATACTTTGTGTTCTTGTCAGAGCATTGAGATCAGGTCCAGCGCAACCTTACTTATCTATTATAGGCCCAGTTAAGAATTGGTTTGGTAAGTCACAAATGAGTGTTGAAGGAGAAAGCTTTCGTAGTACAAAACATTATTTCCACAATACAAACACAGTATGTGCTTTGTTCTTACAATAAATGGTTACGTTGATGAGTGACATTAAAGGGACCCGCTTGGTGATCAAATTATTTAAGGCAAGTGTCAGCAATTTACTGACTGACTGATTTTATCTAGCCCATAAAATATTTAGCAAACAAACAATTTATTCAAAACATGAACTTATTAAATTAGTCAAACTTATTTTAAAATCCATATGATCCATGATATCAAAAAGGTTGCCAACCTCTTGTCTCTGGCTTCACTCCCGCATTAGACTGGACTGCAGATGAAAGAGAGATTAAGGTTCAAATCCGGTTGAGTGCACTGAGGGTGACTTTTCCTAAACGTTTTCAACTCTTATTCCAAACAACTGTAAGTGCAGTTCTCCTAGAATCAACCATCTTCATGCCAAACACTTTGACGTAGTAAACATAAATGCATTCTTTCTTTCTAAATTAAATTTTATTTTGACTTAAATTTCTATTGATATACATTAACACAAAACATAATAGAACAATTACTTTCCTCAACCCCTAGGGATTCTAAAAAACACATTTAAAACGATAATAAAAATAAAAGTTTTCTGTCTAGTACATCTCCAAATTAGGGCACAAATCACATATACAGCGGGGGGGGGTTTACCGTCAGGGTTTACCAGCGCCGAGTATGGAGGGCGGCCAAGTCAAGAAGTTTCGTACGGGGAGCACAACATGTGGCTGGGAGCTGAATTAAAATACGAAATATCGGTTCCAATTGGAGCTCGTGATGTGAACCGCGGAGACCAAGTCCATACATACATCAAGATTTAATGTTGTGGTTGGTTCACCCACAATCGCACATTTCATGCCATTACTGCCTTTGTCACGGTCGGACGCCACTGGGATAGTGACTAGGTTTTTTACGAGCCAGAGAATAATACTGTCACCGGGGTCGGCTCCAGATGGGGTATAGAAATGTATCAACTCCAGACCAAATCCCAAGAAAATAAAACCCTACCAACCCCAATCCCACTCCCGGACTTGACCTAATAACGACCTTGATAGTTCACCCACAATCACCATCATACCTTAAACCAACTTCCTCTATCCCAAGAAAAGAAAATCCTTCCTATACCCGATATCCAGCGCAAACACGCACGCTCACCAATTGTCGTCTCAAAGTGTAATGTATATTAATACTCTTGTAAATCTTTTACAACTTCATTTCACGGGTTTAATTTCATACAGGAGGTTAAGAGTCACGACAGTGACTCGGTACTCAAACAATAAATCAGCCCCTTCTATGATGAACTAGATTGGTGCTTCTGTCAGTTTAGAGATTCAGAGTCTGGCAACAGCCTCACGGCGTTGTGATTGGTTACACCAACACCCGAGAGCTGGAGGAAAATGCAATAGTTAGAAACTTAGGGCAGTACAACTCCCGAGAACCAAAGCCGAGACTGAATTAAAATGTCCATTACCCAGCTCAATAAATTCCAAACCAGACTGTCATAATGTCCTTTCATTATATTTCCTTATTCACCCCATCCACTCGACCCAAGTTGACATCCATCATTAAATAATTTTTCACAAACTCACAATCATTTATCCATCCTTCATTGAGTATTTAGTATGAATCTGTGTTTTTCTTTCAGATAATCTAGCAATCACACACACACACACAATCTTACACATTGGGCCTGACTGCACTTGTGTCTACCATCACAGTGTACTAGGACTTGATCTAGATACTTCACAACATAATACTCCAATTCACAACTCCTTCCGACTTCATTTTCCTTCCACAATCAATAAACACGTTCACAAAAAGAGGTTATGTTCGGTACTCTTAGGTATTAACAAGCCAACTACCTTCTCCGAGGGTCGCTTCTGACACTCAGAGCTGGTACAGGTAAACAAGTGAGAGTGAGTGAAAGATCACTCTCGGTGGCAGTACTAGACTGAACTAATTCTTTCATCACGGACGTCATGTAGAGTGAGTGAAAGATCACTCTCGGTGGCAGTACTAGACTGAACTAGTTCTTTCATCACGGACGTCATGTAGAGTGAGTGAAAGATCACTCTCGGTGGCAGTACTAGACTGAACTAATTCTTTCATCACGGACGTCATGTAGAGTGAGTGAAAGATCACTCTCGGTGGCAGTACTAGACTGAACTAGTTCTTTCATCACGGACGTCATGTAGAGTGAGTGAAAGATCACTCTCGGTGGCAGTACTAGACTGGACTAGTTCTCTCATCACGGACGTCATGTAAGCCTGGAACTTTGGGATTATCTCGCTAAGTCTTTGGCAGTTATTTTGATCGTAATGCCAAGACCTTTGTTTCAGCCATATTTATTTTCAAGCCAGAATATTTCCATTTAACATTTCGAACATGAGGATTCATTATGTAATGATATGAAATTATACATATCAATCATTTATTATTTAAATCTATAATCAAAATTATGATATTTAATATTCGAGCGGGTAGTAAGATTTGTGTAGAACTGTCGAGTTGTAAGGTGTGGCAAATAGTTCATTCATTTAAAATTAAAATAAAAGACTATAAAAAGGAATACCAGAACTTTTAATTTATAAAATAATACCATTAATTATGCAATAATATCACCCCTACGATGGCGTATAGACATTTCTTATCAGGCTAGCGTTTTAATTATTACAATTTAAAGAATAATTTTCACTTTGGGCTTCTCCCATTTAAATATTTTGCTAGTTATTAATGTTTGGGCATTAACTCATAATATATTAAATTTTAAAACTTATAAAATACCGTATTCTACATATATTTGATCCACCTTTGAGTATTGTTGTTTATGGGGCTTCTCCCATTTAAATATGTTGCCTGTGATGATAAGCTTAAGGGTTTGTCTATTTAATTATTAGTCATATCTTTGATTGTGTTTCTAGGCAACTCATTGATTATTAATAGCAATCATCTCGACAGCACTTCTGTATTTCAATTAAAATTATTTGTTTTTCGTTTGCTGGATAAAGTATTTCTATGTTGATATGTTTTCTGCTTCCTTTTAAATTTTCATGATTTCTTTTCTTTGTATTAGTTGTATCTTACCCTTCTAAGGGTTCTCGTTACAGAACCATAATAACAACTGAAAACTCTTTAACATTTTGAATAAGGTACATTATTTTTATATTGTTTCCTTGTATTTTTAAAGTTCATACCACATTAGGGTGGGCTTACATAAAACGTTGTTTCTATCCAAATTAATAGATGTAGCTAATGTATAAATACTATTTGGGCTAGTTTTAAAATTATATATATTTTTAATAATATTCCCTTGATGTTTATATTTTGACTCTAATAAATGATTATTTATCATACTTCATAATACATAGAAAGAAATAGAAACAAATGAATGTTATCTTAATTTCATTGCTTCTTTTCCTTAATTAATATTTTGTTTGATTTCTAAGTTGTTCTCTAGATTAAAGGAAGAAGTTCCCAAGTTCCGCCACCGTGTGGTAGCTCTCTCTGGGGACTGTGCCTTACCTGGTCTAGGGTTGAGCGAAACTGACCGATTGAAGCTTGTGGATCAGGTGAACATCGTGTTTCATGGAGCGGCCACCGTCCGCTTTGACGAGAGGATAGATGTCGCTGTTGGCATTAATGCTACTGGCACTAAAAACATGTTAGAACTTGCTCGAAACATGATCGGATTGAAGGTGAGCTGTTTGTTATTTTGTTATTTTTCTGATAGGCTACTGTATAAAACAATGCCTCATTATTACTATAAAAGATAAACACACAGATACTAGACTCATTTTCATATTCAGTTGCTAAGCTAGGATAAATGGAAATTGTCGCTGGTACTATCCCGGTCAAAAACATCAACCCCCTCACGTGGTTCTATATAGCAAGAACATATTTTGTCTAATTACCGTAACCGCTAAGCTTGGTTAAAACAATTCACCTCTTATAACTTTAGCTTTTATTTCAGCTTTGAAACGTGAAGTACACCTTTGGTGATTTAGAGAATAAAATTGAAAATATATATTCAATATACATGTATTTTTTATAGCAGTCAGATAACACAACGCTCCAAATTCCACTGTATCCAGATTGTATTTAATGTCATATTTAAAAAAAATAATCCACAGTGATATTTAATTTATAACGTTTTAAACATAAAATTAACTACCTCATGTTATTAAACGGAAATATCTTTATTCTAAGATGTCCCATATTAGGTATCTTGATATTAAAGCGAACCATATCATTAACAAGTCCTTAGAATTAAACAAATATTGTTAAATTTTAACCGAATCACCAACCATTTTATGATGTTGAGCAGGAGTTGACAATTTTTTTTTATATCGATGGCTGTATTGGTTCAAACATTTATTTTGGTAGGCCATTTTGAAAAAAAAAAAAATCTAGCAAAAATGTTAACTTCATATTACTCATATAATAGTAATAAATTATTAGTATATTTTAATCAATTAACACAATTTTTTGTTTGCATTTTTAAATGTATAAAATTGTATCGCATTATTTTTGCCACCGCATCATAGTACCCGTTTGGTTTCTACACCTATGTACTAACTGCGTTAATGGTTTTAGAACGAGGAAGGTTATTTATAAAGGAAGTGTACCCGTATTTGCGTATAGTGGGAAACAATTTTAAAAAAAACCACCCTCAGTGTACCCGACCGAGATTCGAACCTGGATCTCTCCGTCATCTGAAGTTTAGTCTACTGCGAGAGAAGTGTGTTGGACCATGTGGTCACCGAAGTGGATTGTATAGCACTTACAGTAAATGAATCGCTGCCCTTAGTTACCATAAAAATAACTTCAGAACCAGTGGCGGCTCGTAGCTAAAATTAGTGTGGGTGCTGCTCCAGAAATATTTTAGCCTTTTTTTTAAAAACATGTATAAAAAGAAAATTTATTCAGGGACTTGATAAAATCTATAAAAAAAACACTATTTTACTTACTTTATCTTAAATTGTTACAGTTCAAGCTTGATCTATTAATTTAAAAATGAAATCCATTCTTCTTGTTTTAATTTGTGCAAAAAGTTTAATAATTTTCTCCTTGATCTCTGGATGACAATTGAGGAAATTTTGTTCCATTGAAAGTACTGCAAGCGCATTTAGTCTTTCTGTTAAATAAAGGAACCGAAAAAAAAGGATTAAATAGAATAGATGGAAGCAGAATAAATTATCTAATTCTACACTCGTCTACACTTTATCACATTCAAGAATATGGTGCACGGTTTTTAAGCACAACATACGCCGAGTAAAAAAAAACAACACTTCCTTCCACCATTACGCATTACGCATTACCGGCACTGCGAGAGTAACAGTGCTCTCTCTACCTGGCAGTCCCGCCTTCCTCCCCACCCCTCCTATGTGCGCATGTGCACAACAGTCAAACACCACGTCGCTAGCACTGTGAAGCGCACAGTTCCATACAAAGATTTTTGTATCTTTTTCATAAACTGGGGGATGGCTACTGAAGTACTGGCATTAAGATTAAGGAATATATATTGTACCACAAAAATAAATAAAGAATTAAAGAAAAAATGACTCATTATTTTAAATGTTATCGATAATATCAAGTGGAAATAGTGGGTGCTGCAGTTCCGCAGTGCCTATATACGAGCGACCACTACTCCAGATAGCTTACAAAGGCATTTATATTTTTAATTTTTCTACGCCTCCCTTAACCCCCCCCCCCTAACCCCCCCCCCCCCCCCGGCTAACCCGAAATATTAGCTGACTACGGTCTAAATTTCAACTATCACTGACTGACTGACTGATTCAATACAGATTGGCTTGTTTTCCATTCCAAAGGGGCAGATTTTTCTAAAAATAGAACATACCATCCTCTTTACTCTGGTAAATATCTGTGTTAGATACAGGTGTCAGGGTGAACAACCTGCAATTAGAAAGAAACAAGCAAAGTCTAACAACATTGAATTTATCCACCTGTCTTTTATTTTCTTTCTAAAACCTGAACTTTTATTTAATTTTATAATTGTCACGGGGGTTGGGGTCAAATAATATTTTGCCCCTCTCCCGTTTTGAATTTGTGGCCTTATGAAAAGCAGGGGCATCGCGCCGAGGGGAGGGGGTCAACCCCCCCCCCCCCCAACGCTGGTTAAAAGCTTGAAAGTTGGAAGTTTTGTGAGATTTGAGATTTAGAGTTGGGAAATTCTAGGCCTATTCTGTACCCCATTACTTTCTATTATGAAAGTCCTTAACCACATTCTTGTACAGACAAATTTAACATTTCCTAACGGTTGATCCCTACTCTAAAAAAAATCCCAACTTCAAAAAGCATCAAACATTGAAAGGAGAGTATTCTGTAGTATATTGTAGAAATCTTAGTTAGTCAAGTCAGCCAATGTTTTATTTATTGTTTAGTGTTTTTAGTTATGACTTTCATGGCTGTTAGACTGTCACAGTTTTATGATTCAAATTATCATATGCTGTACAGCCAATGTATTAATTAGGGCTTTATTAAATTTTGAAGCCATAAATCCCGTGAATGTTAGGCAACATTTTATTGTTTTCTTATCGAAAGCTCTGACTGATGAAATGAAGACATTGAGGTTAGTGTTAGTGTTTGACTTTTGAAATCCGTGTACACTAATTTTTTCTAGCAAGTATCCATACTAGTTTGAATTGAACTGATGTATCTTATTTCGTTGTTTATTAAAATAGGCTTTCATGAAAGCAATTTAAATAGGCTCAAAGCAACAATGAAGGAAGAGGAGTAATAGGGCTGTATTACATTGTTACATATATTATAGTTCTTCCATTTGATCAAGCAGGCTACATTCAACAAAAACTAAGTTTTTTTATTCACCCTTTAAAATTTTCAAATTTGGGGTACATTTTTAAATTCGTCATTTATTGTTCGACAGGACATTGGTAGATAGGCATCAAATACTGTAGGAATATCGATACATTCCATTTTTTGATTGCTTTATTTTACAGCCGAAAATGTTTTTAAATAAATATTGCCAAATTGCTAATTTTTTGATAAAGTGATGAGCGAGTTCTACAGCTCATGGAGCTTACTATGTTGCTTCCAAATGTGCTATAATAAAGCAGCGGTTTCCAACTTGGGGGTCGCGACGGGTTTTGGGTGGGGTCACAATATAGAGGTTTTAGCTTTATATTTACTTTTTCAAGGATATTAATGATCGTAGGAAGATGCGAAATTCTAATAGAAATGTACGTTGTTAAAGCAAGAAAGAAACGACCTAGTTACTGCTTAGGTTTCTTTTGGCTATTACATTCTGATAGCTTCTTGCTGACTTGTTTAATGTGGCAGCCTTGTAATGCTGCTAGCATAATATAAAATCATCCCCCAGCCCCGGGCTTTTTGATTCTCTTTTACTACATATTAGTCGCATATAATCATTATTATAAGCAATTTATAATAATTAAAACAATCATTAGTGGACATGCGGGTTTAATGTCATACTCTTTTGGTTTGGTTTACTGGTGAAGGTGAAGTAAGGATTTTATTTCTGGCCAGGGTAGTTTATCCTAATATCCCTCCATGCAAATAAGGGTTCATTTCCTCTAAATGTTACCTATCCCGTTGGTGTAAATAAATGTAGATAGCCCGGGATGGTAGTAAGATACAGTGAAAAAAACCACCTAAAACTATGATTTGAACACTTTTAAATTATCAAAGGGTCGCGATGGCCGCAGAAATAAAAGTTAAGGCCATAAACTACAAAATGTTGGAAACCGCTATACTAATTATATTTTTAATCTAAAAATACACAATTTAAACGAAATTTGCAAATCTAAATAAATATATTTAAGCTCAATTGGATATTTAGCTCAAATTCAAGTAAACGGAAATAAATAATAATTCATGATATTTCCTTATGCACTGAAAAAGCCTTGTACCTTGAAAAATCCAGGATCAACAAATAAATTTAAAAATACATTTGCCTAAAACCTCGGTTCAGGGTTTGATTACCGTCCAAAATTTTCCTGGGCGCCTCCAACCCCCTCCCCTCTCCGTTTTCACCATTGGCCTAGTATTCTCCTTTGACACTTGGACATTTTTCTAATTTTGAAATGCTCGGAGTTGGGAAAACCACTGGTTCACGACACGAACTAAGGGATTGAGGGAAATGGTTGACATAGTCTGTTAAAAAGATTACTTGGTTGTATCACAACGTAAGCTAATAGGTAAGGATAGAAATCAAATACTGTACTGGACGTCAATTGCCAATAAAGTCTTAGCGTTAAACTATTGGAATTATTTCTTACTTTGAAAATATCAATATATTATATTTTTACTACTGAATTCTCAATAGAACACCTTAAAATCGTTACATAGGCCTACTTTTTATCAAAATAGTGATATTCAACGAGACCTACTACTTACAATGCATATAATTTTTCCTTTAAATTCTAAAATACTATTCAAATTCAATGGTAGTTTTAAAATAATTTTAAAATTCGATAGCTATGATCAAATAATAATTTTAAAATTCGATAGTTATGATCAAATACTATTAAAATTAATAATAATCAAAAAATACTCTTGGTTAGCTCATTTTCATAAGGAACTATTTTGTTTGTGATCTTGGTAGGGAAAAAAACCAAGCTACTTTGATGGAACTTGCTTTCAAAGACCCTTCCAACGGAATATATTGTGTATGGACCATTGTTTTTTAGTGAATCAGGATAGAATGAAGCTAACCTTGGCATAGTTTTTTTTTAGCAAGGCGCATTGTGTTTTCTACCGTCACCAAGTTTTTATGTATGATGGCTAGAGCGGGGATTTTTTATGTAATTTCATATAGTAAAATAGGATACGTAAATATGTAGTAAAATACAGTGATATACAGAGCCCTGCGTTTGTGGAGATCGCGATAGTTCGCGAATGTTAGATATGGCATTTTTTCTTTCAGATGTTCACATTTCAGGTTACCCTGATTGCAAATATATGCTCAGAATTGTCGCGATAATTCGCGAAATCGGCGTTTTAGCGCGATATTCGCGATTTTAAATGATGTCCGCGATAATCGCGATTTAGTCGCGATTTCCGGCATTCGCGCTAATATTTTGGGATATTGAAAAATAAATTTTTGTGTAATATTTTGTCTTTGTAACTTGTACATACTTTTCCCGGACCAGCTGCCGCTAAATCTTACTTTTTTAATAAGTTGACTGCACATTTTTTTGCGGACTAGTGTTTTTTTTACCGTTTTGTCCGAACAAAATGTAATTTTTTGTTTTCACTTCAATACGTTAGGTTTACCTGTTTCAAACATTGTCCTGGAAGTCTAGTTTCAACCCAACAAAGTCACCTTAATCACGAAAGTTTAGTAAAAACCACTTTTTTAACGCTTTTGTCTTAATTCGATAATTTCGTCGCAAAAATAGGATTTTTGTAATTCACCGCTTATTCGCCGCTTTTGGGAAACTTAAAAACGAAATTGGGCTTTTTTATTCACCATAAAAGCAGGTCTCTTGTGATATATATAGTTAAATATGTAGACTTATAAAAAATATGTAATATTATATACCACAAGTATTTTACATAGCAAGAAACCTGTACCTGGTTTTAAATGTGATTGGCACAGATATTGATGGATTACTTGTACTTTGCCGCACAATACACAATTATATACATTTCAATGTTTTCAGGGGTCATTGATTGCCGCTTGTCAGGCAGAAAATGTCATTTCCACGTCACAAGATGTTACTGAGGCGTAATTTAATATAGGTATTTTCTCAGGAGAAATGTCCTCAGGGGAATCAACATTATTTTCATTAAGTACATGGCACACATTGACAATCGTTGAATATTCTGGGTTTATTTTTAACACTGCTTGTAACTTAGTAGAAACACCGGTTTTACCTTGCATGACACTTAGTTTTTTAATTGCGTTTTCCATTATACCTATAGATTCTTGTAGTGGAAGTCCAAAAGTTTCCAATCGTTTGATGCTCTCCTGTAACCAACCAAAGCTGCTCCTGATATATGTAATTGGACTGGCCAATTTTGGGTCACTGAATGCGTTTTGAGAATCATGCACAGATATATCACACTCAGGGTCAAACATAACTACTACTGACTTCACAGCTCCAAATGGTTTATTGTAGAAGTTGACAGCTTCTATCCATGTTCCTCATATTTTTAGAACTGGTTCCGGAGGCAATAGCGCATCTGTAAAATGCTGTTTGTAAGTTTGAACTCGTTATGGGGTTTTCAAAAACCCTTTTGTTTTTGTCTCAGAAATTAATTTATTCACTTGGAGGAACTTGGCTGTAATGTCTTCCGCAACACGTTTTAGTCCATGAGCCAAACATGTAAGATAAATTACATCATATCAGAGTAGAACAACTTCAAAGCACTTGCGAGTTTCAGCATATATGCCACAGCATCCAAATACAAAACCAGAACCTTCTCCTCATGAGCCCCCTCCCCCTTTCCCCAGGGCACAACACTTTCAATACATCATTCACAAATCTTGCAACAGTGGAATGATTCGTAAGGTCCAGAACTTAGCAGTAAATTACATGTGTTTTGGAAGGTTCTTCAGGCTCTATCTTACCTACCACAAGGTTCATGATAAATCAACCCTTAACATCTATGGTTTCATCGACAGCAACCCATATGAAGTAAAACAACATAACAGTTTTAAGTTTGTTAACTTCCTAGAAACTCTATCAATTTCATGGGAGTACGTTTTAAACTATTACTTTCACAAAACGTTGCATTTCCAAACATTTTTAGTGTTTAAGGTTTTTTACAGCTGCTATTATTTGTAAATTTTTAGCAAAGTCAGTCTTAACACGTAGGCACCAACTCATGCTAGGTTTTAAACAAATATAAAATAATTATTTGTTGTATTTATGTCAGCTTTATGACATAACAAAAACAAATAAATATGTGTGCTATCTGGTGTAACTGTATCTGGTTCCTTTCTTGGAAACTGCCCCTCTTTCCACAAACGTTTGGAAGGCCAGTTGTGAAAACAAAAGTCAGGGACTAGTTGATTTGGAAATTCCAGAGTTGGAATGGAGATAACAGGAGTTGACATTTATTTGAAAGGTTGGTCGTAATAAGAAAAATAATTTATAAATTTGAGAATATTCGCTCACAGCCAAGCTTTAGTACATTTTGACTCCTCGAACCTTGAACTGAGAGAGATAACACCACCCTTAGAAATGCAAAATATAATATCACAAAAACATAACATTATGAAAATAAATTCTTAATTCATTCTAACTATTTCGGGGGAGGTGGGGGTTTGAACCCCCAATCCCCCACCCCTCAATACGGCCTTGAATAAAGATCACGCGCTATCAAATAACGCAGACATATTCAACCTGGAAGAGCTTTGCTGCCAATGGTAGCCTACAATGAAAATAATTATACGAATACATATATTAATTTAAAAGAATATGATATTTATATGCAGATATAGCTAGGGGCGGCCCGGGGTAAGTTTTGCGCCCAGGTGTGATTTCTTTTTGGCGCTCCCACCTTTTCTCCTTTACAGGGTGTGTATTAATTGGTGTCAAATATTCTAGAGTCGTGTTCCTATAAACCAAACATTAAAAAATATAATACATAGTGGGGCATAAAGTATTGACACATTTATTTCAACTACTAAATGCTTAAAATTAAAATTAAATTAACAACAAAAGATTGGCAGTTTCCCACATACCCTTGAAAAAAAAATGTCCTTAAGGTAGCCACCAGTATACGCCACAGACTCGTTTATGCACTTATCGAATCTTGACATGGCTTTTGCACAATGTCGCCTGTTGAATTGCTTCAACTTTCACCAATTCTTTAAGTTCCTGAATTGTTCTTGGGCGAGTCGCGTAAACATGATTGTTCAACATGCCTCACGAGAAGAAATCCGGAGCTGTTAAGTTTGGTGAACGTAGTGGCCAGGAGATGTCTCCATATTATGAAGCAAGATGTCCAGGAAACATTTTGCAAAGCACCACCATTGTTGTTTGACCTTTCTGACCTCTGAACTGCAATAGAAAGAAATATATACATCAACATGCGGTTCCAGAGGGCCAACGACCCACACTGCCCAAACATCAGCCTACTACGAGGACCGAGTACCCTCCAGCCGGCCGCCCAACCCCATCAAAACCCAGGCGACCGGAACAAACTTTTTCTTGTGGAGTATGTTGAAGAGTCATGTTTATTCGACTCGTCCAAGATCAATTTGGAAGTTTAAAGAAAGAATTGTGGTGGAAGTTGAAACAATTCAACACGATACATTGCTCAAAATTTCATCTCAAGTTTCAAAGAGGGCATACAACAATGTATTGTATATAGGTGTCTACCTTAACGAACTTTTTTTTAAGGAGTGATTCAAGAGAATGTAAAAAATTGTAAATCTTTTATTGTTGTTTTAAGTTTAATTATAAATATTTAGTAATAAAAATAGCAAATATATATTGTTATTAAATGTGTCACTACTTTCTGCCCCATCCTGTATAATCTTTTCTTAATGTTTGGTTTATGAGAACATGACCCTGGAATATTTGACACCAATTAGCATTATGTTTAGTTGGAGGATAGTAGGAAAATATGAAAATAATCTCCAAGCCTAGCAACTCCAAACATAACGTAGACTGGGCATGATAGGAAAATAATCTCCAAGCCTAGCAACTCCAAACCTAACGTAACTTTGGCATAGTAGGAAAATAATTCGATGGGAAATGCCACAAACTTAGAGTGGTACTCATACTCAAAACATTTCACTGAGAGAATGTACGAAAACGGGTAGCATTATAAAGAAAACTAAAAAATATATGTTGTAGGAAATGTTTTGTCTCTATTTTACTAGACCTATAAAAACACTTTGATATAATGAACGGTTTAAGAGATAATTGTAAAATACCATTTTAAGGTGCCATATTTTTAAGATGGTGGATGTAAAATAACTATAAGAGAGGCACTATATATATTTTTTAATAATCACCACAAAAAAACTATACACATTTGCCAAATTCCTTGAGAGTATCAAAAAGTGAACAATTGTTATGCTTAGCAACGTTACTATTACGCCCAGGTCGTAAGGTATTGGGGTAGTTTTCCTATCACGCCCAGGCTATCTTAGGTTAGTTTGGTGCTCTGCTTGGCGCCCCCTTGAACTGGCGCCCCAGACAGCCGACCAGTTCGCCCATCCCTTGAGCTGCCCCTGGCTATAACCATAACTATCATTTATAATAGTTTGGCTATTTAATCCATCAATTATATACACAACTGCAAGCTGTAGCTAAATTTCCTTTAGATTCACTCACAATCATACGCATTTATGTTATTTTTTAAAACGGGTAATCACCAAGACGTTAAGGAATGCAGAACACTATAAGTTAAATAAAATTACTCCGTTAATTCAATTTTAATTCATAAAAAGACGTAGGAAGCTAAAGTTAAAAAAAGAAAGCTTATGTGTTTTCGTTGATTTAATTTTATGAATTGTTTTTGGTTTAGCGATAGGCTCTATTAATTGTGCAAACTGTTATATAGTTACGTAGCTTTTAAAATGTAGATGTAGGCTATTTTCATGATAAAATCGAGTAATGTATATTACAGCCATCATCTTAATTTTAATTGCCATAACTTTGAAATAGAGGTCAGATAAATATCTAACATCCTCTTACATTATTACCGCCAAAAGCGGTGATGTGTGTAAGAATGATATTTTAAATTGGTTTATTAGTTCATTAGGTTTTGTAATAGCAAAAGTAAATAGCTCATACATATCAATTTAACCATTAATACTATAATACTATAATAGTACACGTGTGTTTCAGGCGTTCATCCATGTGTCAACAGCTTACGCCCATTGCACACTTAGTTGCATTGAGGAGAAATTCTATCCATCTCCACATAGCTTTGACCAACTGATGGCCACTATTCAAAACCTTACTGACCAGGAGCTAGAGAGAATCACACCCGAGTGAGTTTTCTTATAATATTTGTAGATGGCACGTTAACCCATTCTTTACTCCAGTGGTCGGCAGTTAATTCTATTTGTAGCTCGTATGACAATATCAAAATATTTCGTGATCAACCTTTAATAACAGACAGATATATATATATAGAGACAGACAGACAGACAAACCTACAACAGTTCCTTCTGACCTTGCGGGCCGGATCTGGCCCGTGGGCTGCCAATTGCTGGCCGCTGCTTTATACGGTCAGGGTAACTTATCTTACTCCGACCTAATACCTAATGGTAAATGGAGTGCTTAACTTCGTATAACAAAGACTGGAAGGCGTTTGATTATTGTCTATATTCTTTAACCTATAGGAAAATACGACAGTAATGCGCACGATCAATGTACTAGCTGAGCTATGTGTAATGTATTCATATTAAGTATTACTCAAAAATATTATTATTATTATTATTATTATTATTATTATTATTATAGGCTTTGAAACATATTATCGAATAGCTATATGGTTTTTAAATATTATGGAACTGTGCATGGATTTAAATTGAGGTCAAATCTGATCATTATTGTTTGTGAAATGTAGGCCTACCCTTCGTTTACCTTGAAAGGCGGTAAGCTTTACTGGCGGGGTTCCACTATCGTGAAGCTTATAAAATAGCACAGAAGTGTGATAAAACACCGTAATCTTACTCATTTTCGTAGCAAACGGAGTGTAAAATAAATAATATATTGCCACATTATTATTTGTTCACATTAAGACCGAAAGTGTTATAGCTTAAGCTATCGGGCTAGTAAGTTTATTGAACTACATGCTATTATTGATTGTTTTATTTCAAGATCATAATTGACAATCTTATAATAAATTAAGTTAGCATATGACTACTAATAGGTATATTTAATGTTATACGGGCTGTATTTTATTTTGTGTCAAATATTCTAGGGGCGTTTTCCATCGACCAAACATTGAAAAGTTAATTTAAATATGGGTCTAGGAACGTTTAGTTTGAGAGCTATTAAAGGTTTTCCTCAAAGATGTTTTGGTAGTGGGAGATCCATTGAATCTCCTGCTCGATCAGCATATTTAAATATAATAGATTTTTATCTGTGGGTACATTTAAATTCCATTGTTTATGCAACTCCTGTGCCGTATGTTGACTTTTCAAGAGAGTGTATCATAAATGCATGTGAACAAGGTGCATGAAGCACAGGACATGTTTATAAGCAATTTTGACGTGAATACGTCTTTAAATTTGCTACCATACGGGGACAATCCAAAAAACCTAATGATAACAAAATCGGGGATACAGTTTAGCGTTGTAGTTTCGAATCTATCCTCTACATCCAAAATTAAATTATACCACTGGATAGCTAAAGGATCAAAGAATGCATTACGATACGCGAGAACAGCGACGCATCGCGCGCGGTGAAGGGGGAAGCGCCGCCATTTTGAGATTATTTTGCTGCGTATCGAGATTTGCAATTAGTATAACTTTTGACTCGGAGAAGCTACGATGTTCGTTTATGTTTTAATCGTCAGCTGTCGTCACAATCTATCGATTGTGTATAAAACATTAGTTTAAAGTAGTGACAGTGAATATAATAAGGTGTTAGAATAAAAAAATATTATCAAAAATATAGAATGTCGGCCTATACGCGTCGAAAAGTGTTGTCACTACTTTAAACTAAGGTTTTATATACAATCTATAGATTTTTGATAATATATTTTTATTCTAACGCCTTATTATATTCATTGTCACTACTTTAAACTAATGTTTTATATACAATCGATAAAAATATTTTATTAAAAAAAAATATAACCCGTTACATAAACGTATTCACGTACAACACACGGCCGTGTCCATGACATAACCACACCCCACTTTTTGTAACAAAATGTTATGTCTTCTTTTGTTTTGGTTTGTTACTGTTAAACTTTGCCTTGATTAATTACACTACTACTGTTGAACTGATTATTAATTGAGCAATACCATTCCTTCTACCACAGAAACTAAGCGATTCTAGACCCATGTTTATATGATATATTCTTAATGTTTGGTCGATGGAAATACACCCTTAAAATATTTGATACCAATTAAAATACACCCTAAATACTATTGTTTTTATTTCAAGATTGATCAATCTTGAACTATTTTGTTTACGAAAGAGTATTTATTAAAACATTCAAATCATACTACCTGTATGTATATTGTCACCATTTCAGATGTGGGCCTATGGTTGACAGGGTTGTGCTGTGGCCAGGGATAGGGGGAGCAGGGGGGGGGGGAGTGGATATATGATTGTGTGGGTTCAAATGTGAGATTGATGGGGAATATTAAAAGACACGAAAGAATTTGAAGGGCTATTTGGAATCTTGTGGAAGAACGAAGTATTGCAAGGAGTAACCAATGGCCTGACCGGCCTCAAGGTGATCCAAAAGGGTTTATGAACCCCGGTACCCTGGGCTCAATGGTAGCCCTCCAATACAGGTACTGATGATCAGGCGTCCTAGCCCGCGTAGCCCCCCAAAAAAGGCAGAGTGACCCTCTAGATTCAATGGTGATTAGTCAACCCTGTTAGCTTGGGCTTACCACTGTTTATGCTGGCTTCTAGCCTGGTTTACCGTGAGGAATGCTGACACTCTGTTTATGTTGTCAGTGCATTGGTTCTATTTGTTTACTAGCTCATTATAACACCTTGCAATACTCGTTTTGTCATTCACAATCCAGAACACAACAAATGTTTACCAAACACACGCCTCAATTTAGGCCGTGTGATTAGAATATTAATAATGAAATTTAATTTTATTAATCCTGTTAACATATTTAATGTGTTTATTTTTATATTCTTAATCAGTGGCGCCCACAAATATATTCCCCCACCCACCCACACGTTCGCCTGGAAAATATTCTGAGGGCACTGGAATTAGTAGAAAATGCAAAGAACACAGTTTTGGTTCGACCTGTATGCAACTAGTAAATTAAAATAAACATATGTCAGACACCTAAAATAATAATAAAAAAAATATTTTTTTCATTCATAGCTCTATAAATAATTTGGTGTCATAAATATTACCTTAAATTTGGGAATTTTGTGACATTTTAAAAATCTCATATTTTATTCATTAGTATATATTATACAATAATTCAATAAGCATGAATACTTTTTATGAGGAAGCATTAAGAAGGTAAATTTAAGGGTAGATTATTATTTTAATGAGGTAAATTAAAATTTTTGAAATGATTTAATTTATTTTAATCCTATAATTTGAACTCATTTCACAGCAGTGTGTAAAAACACTACCTATTTAAATAGACACATAAAGTGTCTATGATCACTACCAAATTGATTTGTAACAATTTCTACAAAAGCAGCTTTGTTTGAACAAAAAAAAAAAAAATTGCAAAGAAAACTATAAGATTAAAAAACGTTAACAAGGTTTTCTTGTGAGCACATTTTCTTATTTTTTTTAATTTCAAGGGCAAAAAGGTTCAATAAAATATATTAAGGTGATTAAAATACAGTTTAATTTTATGAAATGTATGACAAACTTAATTTCTCTGTTGCTTCTTTTTTAGGTTACTAAACAATATTCCAAACACTTATGTGTACACAAAGGCAATAGCAGAGAGTATCATAAAGGAAGAAGCTGGAAATTTGCCGATTGGTGTTTTCCGACCAGCTATAGGTGAGATTACATTCACATTCTCAAATTATAAGTAAAATATGATTAATAGCATTTATTAAGCATGCCAACTTTACTATGTTGATATTTTCACTCGTTGTCTTAAGAACAATATGCTGGAACATATATTAAACAATATTATTTTAATTAGACACTATTGAGGCTTACCTTTGGTCACAGTGTCACCAATAGAAGCGTTAAGGTAAAAGTGAAGCGGTAAAGAATTGTCAAAATTAATAAAAAGACATTTATTTATTAACTCTTAAATAGTAATATGAAACTTTGTTACAAAATTGGTAACGTGGTGTGTCAGCAAATCCCCACTGTTATTTTAATATTTTTAGCTTTGTTTACAACATATTTTTTTGTTTTTCTATTAAATTTGCAAGGAAGTGTAAAAATATAATAATTTGAAACTTATTTATTTATTTAATAAAAAGTTACATCAATTTACTTCAATTTCACCTTGAGTCATACTGTATCCTATGTTTCCATAATCAATCTCTTAAAACAGTTACATTCCATTTCGGACGGGTCCATTCTGTAAATAAAAACACAAAATATTTATGTAAATTCTTAAAATTTTCCAAATAGAATATATTGTAACTGCATTCAGATTTTCCTCACATACTCACATAGTCATTTTAGAGTTCTATTCAAAAGATTGTTATTTGTGAAATAAGAATCAAATGTAATGTTTTTTAAAAAAAATTAGTCTATCAATAAGCTAATATGGTCAGTTCTCGGGTATCGCAATTTTCAGTCCATATTGTAGTGTAAATAAAAATAAAATATGTCTGTTGATTACCAATTACCTGGAGATGCCATTCAACTCTATAAAACATCATCATTATATAGATCAATTAGATAAAAATGCAATTAATTTCACTTTATTTAGCACATACAAAATGCTTTGAAGATGGAAAAAAACAACTTAAACTAATCAAACTGTTAACCTTTTAAGTAAATAAACTGATTTCTAAATTATGATACAGTATTTATTGTGAAATTGTGATTTACCTAAAGAAACAATTTGATAGGAAACTGTTACACAAATAATAACGTGGGGATCTGGAAACATCCCAGTGTCTTCAAACTACTATAAACGGACAATGAACGTGTCAAACACCTTGGTTATACGAAACACATATAGGAGACAGCCTTTAATGCCGGGATCACGATCAACTTAACGTAAAGGACCTCCTCGTGTGTTTGAATGGAAGCGATCACGATGCACTTAACTTAACGTTGACTTGTAGTTAACTTAACGTAAGAGATGTCTTGGGAGGTCTTTTACTTTACTTTACGTTACTTGAAGGGTATCACGTGATCTAGCCAGCCAACCACTATATGAGTGACGTCAACAGGGCTATTTAGTAATTCATTGGTTGGTATTATGACCAATGTTTACTCTTTTGCATAAGTTCTAGTGATCGGACATTGAAACAAAATAATTAAACTAAAATAGGGAACTAAATTTATCAAAAAAGTTTAATAATAAATATTTATTATAGCGATAGAAAACTGTAAACATTCACAGATCATCACTTTACAAATAGTACAAAAACTACAGATCATACTCGAGAATGCATATGTTTTGCTCAAGTTGTTACGTTAAGTTAAGTGAATCGTGATCACACATAAGTTAAGTTAACTTTATGTGAACGTTACGTTAAGTTCACGTTAAGTTGATCGTGATCCCGGCATAAGGAAGGTACTGAGCGCGATAGCAGTGTAACCAACCTACCAGAAAAAATATTTACAGTATATATTAGGTGGGGATCTGCTAGACCCCCACGTTACCATTCTAGGGTTAAATCGACAATCCGAAACTACCTCAATTAATACAAAAGAAAGTTTAAGACAAATGGAACAAGTAAATTAATTAAAGTTTAAGCTATTTTTTAATTACAGCCAGTCCCGCTTCTACTTATTGCTAAGCTAGAATTTATGCATTCAAATTAAAATTATATATATATGGGCATAATTACATATATATATTTAAGATAAAACAAAAAAAAACCTAACCTCCACCCCCATTCCCCTTTACGTTCCAAACGGGTTCATACTATATTCAATAGTAAATTTGATTTAGAAAAACTAAACTTTGTCTGGGTGCCTTAAAACGTCAGTCTAGCAGCATATGTCTAAATTAAAAAAAAAAAAATACATACATATACATTGTTCGGCCTAGGTTCAAAGCATTTCCCTACCAGATTTCGTTAAAATTAGGCCATGTATTTCTACAGTAACCTTAAAACAAACAGATGAAATGTCAAACGGTTAAGCTAAAGCAGAACTTCACTTCACTAGGTCAATTACTTTTAAGCATATAACTTGCGGTTAAACTTAATTCAAGCCATAGCACCGGACACTAAATATTCAGTCCTAGCCCTAGCAATCAATCCGACAAACCACTGGCAGGATTGGTCGAAATATAAGTATCCTACAGGGTTCATTCTGAACTTGAGATTTATTTTCAATCCCCTTTTAGGTATAGGTTAGTAGTCCTGACTGTAATCTAAAGTCCTTCTACTTGTCCTTATTATCCTTTCCACCTTATAGTGTAGGCTCATTTTTAATTTCTGGTATTTTTTTGTTAAGAGAAAAAACTCACTTGATTTTGAAATAAAGTGTAATAAGCCATTCAAACAATTAGGGTGGCATTTTTTTTTAAACATTGTAATGGTATAGAATCCAATATGAAGTCCAAAATGTTTGCCATTCAACAGTATTTTATTATCTTAGTAAGTGATTATGATAAAATTACAAACAATGTTTTTAAATATATGTATTCTGTCACAAGAAAACTAAAAGAATCATCAAAATCAGCATAAAGGTATTATTAAATGTTTTACTATGCAAGCAGTTACAATCAGATATTACCTTTTAATTACAAGTTATCTGTGTCAATATGTATTATTTGATCAATGAACAAATCTAATTATATACAGTGACATACAAAATAACAAAATAGTTACTAAATAGTTAAAGACTTGTTACTAGGTATAGTAAAAAATCTAATGACACTAGAGTTTTTTGCAACTGGAAACCCAGCATCCACAAATGCCTTTATATGGCATATTGTTCTTGCAGCAGCTACACCTTCTTTCGCATACACTTTTGCATCCGCACTTTAAATTGCAAAAAAGTCTCAGGAGCTGGTGGAGTCAATCATCGAACAGTATGGAAGTGATTCGAACCTATGTCAAACGTAAAACCAAATGCAACTGGTGCTGGGAGACATGGGTGATTTTCATTGGATTTCTTATAAATCATGGATACGTAATGTGCCCAACGAATGTGCAGATCCAATTAACCATAGGTTGGTGGAAGGTCTTCTCCTTCGGGTGCACGATCTGAGTACAGGAACCAACGGGGCTTATTTAATTTAGTGGGGATATGTGATCGATAGAAAATATTTCAACTTTGAGCATATATCAGTGGGCAGATCATTGTCATTCCCAAGCATTATTAGTGTGTCCAGGATTTCGTTAAAACAACCCATAAATATCTTTAATCACCATTTTTTGGTTTTACCAGTAAATCTATAAGAAACATCACACCTCGTCAGAGCATGGAACCCTAACAGTTCAGAAGCACGATTTTGTCCTAAGTTGTTATATGTGCCCTGAACAGAAATGTAACTCTTTTGTCTTTCCTTCCCTGTGAGGAATATTGTATACACTGGTAAGCGTGGATATGTATGAACAAGCAACAACAAGATATCCGTGTCTGTAGAACTGACCACAAGCACTGCTGCACTGGGAAAAGATATAGTATTCAATACTAGTAGTGTGTATCTTTCTTCTTGGATGTGAATTAAGAAGCAAATCTGGAATATCAACATTGCCCTTTGTTTGTGTTCCCCAGGTCACCATGATTTTTTTCAATCTGTTGTTTGAGCTTTTACTGTGACTTACGACTCTGTCAGCTAAGTAATTTGTGAGTTCTGCTTTAGTATAGATATCAGAGGGGAAATCCTTCAAGAAAACTATCTGGATTAAGGCGGTATCTTCCGCATGACGATATGTTGACTTTCCCTTTGTTTAATTAGTCCTCATATTTTCTTTGAATGATTATTGACTGCATTTGTCAAACACTAATCTGACCTCATTGTACTTTACTGCCATGTTACAAATTATATACAGAAATGAATATGCAAAATTTAAACATGTCTTTATTTGCTCATTCTTGGTTACAGACTTTACCACAGCCATTCCTTAAGTTAGACTTACTTGATATACTGACGATTCATTTGTTATCTCCTCAGCATGTTCTATTGTTGTTTCTTCTAATGGGACATATATTTATTGATTGTCAGATGGGTCGCTTCTAGTTGTCTCGTTCTGTCGACTTCAATATCTTGCACGTCACTACTCAACTTCTCAAGATTATGAAGTAACCAAGTCCTATAGTAAGCTAGAAGGTGGGACCTGAAGCAAATCGGTATCGTTCTAACACGTCAAGATCATAAGGTTCGATACAATTGATCAGGTTTCGCTCTGGACAATTTCTGGAAATAATGATTAAACGTTGCAATAGTCCTCACTCTTCTTTGATTTTGACCACCTTGTCTTTTAATTTAATTTATGTCATGGTATTGTCACTTTTGAAAGCTTTCAATTTCTTTTTAGTCATTCTGTCCCACACATAAAGTTTTACTTCTGTTAAGCATTCTGTGACAAAACTTTCAAACATCTGTTGTCCAATCTCATCACGCTGAATCATATTGCTGGCAACAACTTCATCCATAACTGCTTTGATAAGTTGGTTGTAGACCTCGTCTTCATTAGCTGATTCAAATGTGTTTCCGTTCTCATGAAACACTGCATATTTTTTAACTGCATTTTGTGTTATTCGGGAGATCTTTCCTATTGTGATTTCATTGTTTTCTTCTAATTGCCGCAAGTACAGTATATTTTTTTTCAAATTCATGCAGTAAGTTTGCCTATTCAGGTGCTTTTAGGAAGTACTTGGCCAGTAATCTTTCATTGTGAGTAATTCCTACTATTCCTCCAATCACTTTGAGTTCACGATTTTCTTGCTCGATTCCATGATCTTGACCTATAGATGTTAATCCAGCAATGCCTTTGGTGACACAGAAGTTTCCCTTCTTGAACTCAGCCCAAATCTCCAGATACAACTTTTCCGTTTGTTGCAATGCCAAAATGTATAGTGGTAGTAGGCGAGTATAGTTTAAATGATCATGGGCAAAGAAGTTCTTTGTAAATAATTCTATACTCTGCATATAAAGCAATATGTCTCGTTGTCTGGTGGTTCTAACAAATTGGAGAATTGTCTCAAACTGCTTCATATAGCTCCCAATGAAAAGTTACAACTTGTTTGTTCTCCCTTCACATCGTTTAATCTTTTGGAAAATCTCTTGGGATCCGAACATTTCTATTATTTTTGCAACGTTATCACTAAGATTATGTCTTCTGTCCAAATCACTATTTATGTCTTGCTAGCATGCTTGTCCCAAAAGAGTGGAAGTTCCCTTCAAGAAAGATTCTTCTTCTGGAAGAAGTTTCAGACATTTTTGGAAGTATAAATTGTACATAGCGAGCAAGGTAGCTGTATGAGGTTTGAGTGCTCGATAAATGTGCTTTCCTTTGATGATATGTATTACTGTTGTAGGTGAGTAATGTCCATCTTCCACCTACGCTTGGTCAATGTCACTGCCTTCCACATATTTACCCAAGGCTACCAGTTCCCAGAACGCGATTTGCAGATCACCAGGCTAAAAAAAAAACACTTCTTAATGTTATTACGATCCATTCCATAACTTCATGGCCATGCCGTATACCTGAACATCAAGAGTCACAACAGTGAGAGATTCCGGCCCCATGGCATGAGTGGCGATAGCACGGGATATCTTAAAACCTATGCATAGTGTGTCAAACTCTGTTGGTGCTAAGATTTTTAGTGGCGGTATTAAGGCAATAATCGTTTTGACTCGGAAAAAAAAAGAAAGAGATGAAAGCCCCCCATGTTCCTGGACAAGAAGAGCAACATTTTACTTATACCTCACTTTATTTAAAGTCCAAGCAGCCAAAAACCCATGCCATATTCTCTTACTTGTTAAGCTTTGTGTTAGACTTGTAGGAATTCGGTCTGAAGACGTATTTTTTGCTTGTCGTTACTGGTTTTTCACACGGTAAGATGCCACATGAAATGGCTGTATATAATCAGTGGCGGCTCGTGTATATGCGCTGCGGAACTGCAGCACCCCCTATTTCCACTTGATATTATCGATAACATTTTATATAATTAGTCCTTTTTTCTTTATTTTTGTAGTACAATATCTATTCCTTAAGCTTAATGTCAGTACTTCAGTAGCCATCCTCCAGTTTATCAAAACGATACAAAAATCTTGTATGGAACTGTGCGTTTTACAGTGCCAGCGACGTGGTGTTTGACTGTTGTGCGCATGCGTACATAGGAGGGGGTGGGGAGGAGGGCGGGACTGACAGGTAGAGAGAGCACTGTTGCTCTAACAGTGCTGGCTCTGGCATGATGGTAGAAGGAAGTTTTTTTTACTCAGCGTGTGTTGTGCTTATAAACCGTGTACAATATTCTTGAATGTGATAAAGTGTAGAAGAGTGTAGAACAGAATATTATTCTGCTTCCAGCTATTCTATTTGATTCCTTTTTTTCGGTTTCTTTATTTAACAGAAAGAATAAATGCGCTTGCAGTACTTTCTTTGGAGAAAAATTTCCTCAATTTTCATCCATAGATCAAGGAGAAAATTATTGAAATTTTGCGCAAATTAAAACAAGAAGAATGGATTTAATTTTTAAATGAATAGATCAAGCTTCAACTGTAACAATTTAAGTTAAAGTAAGTAAAAAAGTTTTTTTTTGTTAAGATTTTATCAAGTTCTTGAATAAATTTTCTTTTTATACATGTTTTATTCCTTTTACACAATTTTAAAACAAAGGCTAACAATTTTCTAGAGCAGCACCCCCATTAATTTTAGCTACGAGCCGCCACTGTTTATAATGATTGATACCTTGATGACCGATCAATGCTAAGTGGTATTTTATTGGATTTGTCAGATACAGTCTGATATACAGCAATGTCAGTACCATGGATTGTATTCATACCACAAAGTGTAGCTTCAAGAAAGTGATGTTGTCGAGTAAAACCAAACAAACATTTCTCGAACAAATCAAGGTGTAAGATACACTCCTACCATGGATTTCATTCGTTCAAGAACAGCACTTGCGACGACAGTCTATATTTCCATAACCTTTTTGTACGGGATACTGAGATCTAGTACTCCTCAATGGATTTGGAGCTGGTGTATTTGTGCACATCTAGAGATATTCCATCACTAAAGGGGGGTTTTATTGCGGTCTTTGAATGTTACAGTTGCTTGTTTCGT
The DNA here is from genome assembly GCA_039000515.1 of Timema cristinae. Classification (NCBI taxonomy): domain Eukaryota; kingdom Metazoa; phylum Arthropoda; class Insecta; order Phasmatodea; family Timematidae; genus Timema; species Timema cristinae. Next base: position 16,820,039 of record JBCFYV010009882.1, on the reverse strand, counting down.
TTCTTAGGTAACCTGCCGATCAGATTTTTATGCGCGTTCAATATGTTGTGCCAGTAAAGATGTACTTTGGTTCATAAATTCGGTCCTACTGGTGGTTTTAACCTGTTTTAAACCTTGGATAGTGTACTTACAGAAGAGTTCAACCAAGGCAGGTGGTTTGTAATTATCGAACATCCCTTGAAATTTACAAGTTGATGCACTTGCAATGTGTCTTGTCAATATTCTAGCATCTTTCAGAAGATCTGTCACATCCTCTTTTACGTCATTTGATTCGGTGAAGAGAGCACCAGATAACATAGTGTCCTTGACCTTGATGTGCCTCACTGTTCAGTCGGCCCTCTTATCTTTCCTCCGCACTTGCACCGGCCGTGCCAACCACCCTCCCTACTGCCTGGATCGGCCCACAGTTCATGTTCTCTGAGCCGTCCGTGACGACTCCACATCAGTACCCAGCGCCAGCGCTCGCTATTGAGACCCTTGGATGAACCTGAACCCACGGAGGTGACAGAAATGTCGCGGGCGATAGCCGCTCTAAGACAAAACAAGGCCCCCGGACCCGACGGTATCGGTAACGCGGTCCTCAGAAAGCTGCCCTTGGAGGCGATTAACTTCCTCGTGGAGTTATTCAACGCCGTCCTGTTCCTGAGTCACTTCCCCGAGCTCTGGAAGCATGCCAACGTCCTCTGCTTTCATAAAACGGGTAAGGACCCGGCCCTAGCTTCGTCCTACCGACCGATCAGCTTGCTCGCCTGTATGGGCAAGTTGTTCGAGAGACTACTACTGACGAGACTGACCAGACATGTTCGCGTGGCGGGCATCTTGATGGACGAGCAGTTCGGCTTTCGGGCGGGACACGCTACGTCTCATCAACTTGTCCGGCTCGTGGAACAGGTTACGAGGAACTTCAACATCAACAGGCTGACTGGTGCTGTCTTTCTTGACGTGGCAAAGGCTTTCGACCGTGTTTGGCACGAGGGTCTCCTTTTCAAACTCCTTTCCCTGAACCTGCTCTTCTACCTAGTTAAGGTTGTTCAATCTTATCTTTCCCACCGCACCTTTTCCACTACCTTTGGGAACGCCACTTCCCAAGTCAGAAGCATCCGGGCTGGAGTGCCACAGGGTTCCATGGTGGGCCCGCTGCTCTTCAGTCTCTATGTGAACGACATTCCAAAATCCCCAGACACCGAGTTGGCTCTGTATGCGGACGACACGGCTCTAGTAGCGGAGTCGTGGCGAGGGCAGCTGGTGGAGAGGCGACTCCAGACGCACCTGACACAGTTGGAGGGGTGGCTGACCACCTGGAGAACAAGTATTAACGTGTATAAGAGCACTGCAATGCTCTTCACATGGAAAAGAAAGTACTACAGGCCGGCCTCACTCCGGCTGTTTGGAGAACAGATCAGATGGGCGGACAGTGTTAAGTACCTGGGACTTACGCTGGACACAAAACTGACCTGGAGACGACACTGCAACGAAAGACTCAACAAGGCGAGGCAAAGTCTGGGAGTCCTAGGCCCACTGCTTAACAGGCGTAGCGCCCTGTCTACAAGGAACGGTCTGACGCTGTACAAGCAGCTGCTCAGGCCGATCCTCGACTATGCGTGTCCCGCTTGGGGTCACCTGGCGGACACGTATATGAGGAGGATGCAGGTGTTCCAGAGCGTGTGTCTGAGGATCATTGTGGGCGCACCTTGGTATGTCCAGAATGAGACTCTTCATCGTGACCTGGATATGCATACCATCAAGGACCACTTCCGGAAACTGGCGCAGTCCTTCTACGCCAGAATTCTCGGTGCCACCAATCCTCTTATCCAGGGGCTTGGGAACTATGTCATTGACCCTGGTGGGTGCCATCGACGTCCCAAAGCCCTGCTCGGATAAGCGAGATGTGTCAACAGTGGTTTGGGAGGCTCTCACCCAGCCCCACATAGAGTATTGTCTCCGCACGTAGCTCTAAAAACACTTTTTCGGTTTTCCCAAAACTTTTTACCCCCCAATATTACTAATAATATGTTTTCTCTATTCTTTGTTTCAGAACTTCGCGAAACGCGACAACCTGTCCTTAATTTTTGCGAACCACACGGTGTGACCAATTGGTCGGTACGTGTTGGAACTTGTTCTCGTGCTCCCCTTCAGGAAGCATCAGAGCATGCCTTTTGTCTGTCTGTCTCGCTATTGGCTCGCGTGAAGGACACTGTCTCTCACGTTTTCCCGCACCAATGGGAAGCCCCTCTTTTCCCTATTGGACAAGGCCAGGCAGCAGTGGAGGGTATATAATACGGTGATTTCTGGAGCTGTGTTTGGTGACACACCTTTCGAGCAAATTGTCCTATTGACAGGTTTACGCCCGCTTGAGTAGAGATAAATCGTGCTGTCGGCTCTCAACGCGTTTTTCAACGCGGGTGCAGTTCGTTTGACGGTTTTATTTTGCCCGCTCGGAGATCCCAATCATATACACGAAACTAAACTCGGGACGGACGTTTCGGTGGTAGTTCCTGTGGTGGATACCTAACGGTGCCAACGAAGCCACAGTAGGCCGTAAAGCGTGACCGGCTGCGAAACAATACCTTGCAGTCGGAGTCCGTCTTCCGGGACACCAGACAACACTACAGATCCTCCCACACTGCACAGAGGAGGGTATCTTAGCCCTTCCACACTGGCCACTAGCCTGCCCTTTTCAGGGGTGAGCGAAATGGCCGCCCCCGACCACACCAGACCAGAAACAAATGACACGGACATGGACTACTCCTCTACAGACATCTCAGACATGGAAGCTGACACTGATGGACAGGGAACATTCACGATGGCTGACAAACTAGGACGAAAAAGGAAATTCAGACCACACAAGTAGCCCCAGACAAAAAAGACAACAGCAGTGACGAACAAGTTCGACGCCCTAAAAAGGGCCGACAACATTACCACCACACCAGACAAACAGAACACTGACGACCAGCCACAAGCAACACCCAAGACATGATACCCCCCAATAGTTACGCTAGGTACTCAATACTAAACTCATATAACCAAGGTTGCAAAAGAGATAGGAGGGGACATTAAGATTACATACATCACAAACGGACTAAAAATCTACACCACCAACAAGCAGGACTACGACCTAATACAACACTTACTGGAGGACCTTAAACAGGAATTCCACACTTACACGCTACCGAGGGACAAACCGGTCAAAGTTGTAGTCAAGGGACTCCTGCCCAACATGGCTACCGACGACCAAGAGACAGAACTCAAATACATGGGATTCCCAGTGACTGACGTGAGACAATTCTCCAGGAAGTCGGCTGCGGACAACACGACTCAGACAGTAACACTTATCCCTACTTTCCAAGTGACTCTAGCAAAGAGCACAGACACAAACACCATCTTCCAAGTTAAGTCAATCAACCATACTAGAGTCAGAATCGAACCCTACATTCCTCCACACAACATAGTAGTGCAGTGCCATAAGTGCCAAAGATACGGCCACACTAGAAATAACTGCCAGAACAATCCCCGGTGTGTCAAGTGCTTAAAACAGCACATCACCGAAGACTGCCCCAAAAAAGACGCCACCACTCCTGTCCAGTGCGTAAACTGTATGGGAAGCCACACGGCAAACTACAGTAAGTGCACGGTGTACCTAAACTTAATAGAAAAAAAGAAGGCTGCATAGGTACCCAAGACAAACACACAGAACAGAACTGTAACCCGGACCATGCCCCCACCCTCCAACATACAGAGCTTCCCACCAATGCGGCAGAGACCCGCCTCAAACCCCCCAGTACCTGAGGCGGTCAAGATCCACCGATCCTACGCCCAGGCAGTACAGGCAAAACAGACACACGGCCCCCCACAACAAGAAACTGGTTCAACCGGTTCTGACATAAAAGACCTCATTAGGCTACTCAAAGATTTAAACATTATGAAAATCATAACTCACTTTAAGCCGTACCTCAATAGACTCAGACAAACAACAGACACAAAAGAGAAAATGTTTATCATGATAGAGGGAGTGACTGACTACTTTGTAAATCAGGATGACTAGACAAGATAAGACGCGGACCAAGGACATTCTACGTGTTTTTATATGGAACGCGAACGGGATACTGACGCAGGCTCATGAATTAGAAGAACTTTTTAAAACATATGGAATAGATATAGGACTAATTAACGAAACACATCTAAATCAAAACAAGCGACTTAACTTTTTCGGCTACCAACTATACAGAACAGATAGACCCAGCGGAAGCGGTGGGGAACAGCAATTTTCATCAAAGACAATATTCCCCACTACCAACATCATTTTAAAACCTTACAGAAAATAGAATCAACAGCAGTAAAAGTAAATACAAAGAGCGGAGGTATTCGCGGCCATATATAAACCACCGACCAAGACAATACTACAGAGCGACCTAGACGAACTTACAAACTTCGACAAGATATTCTTAGCAGGGGACATGAATAGCAAACACCTGAGCTGGAATAGCCGACTGACCAATAGGAATGGACGCATATTAAACGATCACGTGGACACTAAGGGATACACGGTAGTCGGGCCTGGCGAACCGACATTTTACCCCTCAAACCCACTACAGAGGCCAGATGTAATAGACGTGGTCTTGAACAATATAGGGGTGACACCGGAAGAGCTCTCTGTTCTTAAAGAACTGGACTCAGACCACAACCCTATAGTGTGCGAGATCACAACAAACACAGAAATACAGATAAAGAACATTAAAAAACTAAAAACTACAAGTAATTGGGAAGGGTTCAGAAGGACACTAAACGACACATTACCCGACAACATAAATATCACGTCCACCGAAGAAGCAAACACTACACTCCAGCTCTTTACAAGCACAGTACAAGAAGCATACAGAATCAACACCGTAATAGAACAGGAAAAACACGACTTGAGACGCCAACACCCAGACCTTGACTTTCTGCTCGCCCAGAAACGAGAGGCAAGGAGAGACTGGCAAACACACAGAACACCCCAGCACAGAACAGCCTACAATAGACTCACGGCACAAGTAAGACGTATAGTTAAAACTATCAAATACAACAACTGGAACACATACATCAATGACGCTGCCATGGACCCCAGCAAAGTCTGGAAAGTCACAAAACAACTTAAATCAACTGGCAACAAACGGTCGGTACCGGCTATACACGGGGAGCACGGTATGGCTATACAAGCTCAGAGAAATCGGAGGCCATAGTCGTGACTCTTGAGAAACAATTTACACCAAACCAAAACCCAGAGACGCAGACTTCGTCAGGGACGCACAAAGATCAGTACGGGAATACCTATTTAGACCAATAGTGTCACGGGTGGACCCAATAACACTCGATGAATTGAACTACACAGTGAAACACCTCCCAAAAAATAATCGCCAGGCCACGACAGACTATCAAATGAAACACTACAAAAATTACCACCGAGGGCACTACTCACGCTACTGACAATATACAACGCTCTACTTACGCTTTGTCACTTCCCAGACGTATGGAAACTGGCGACAGTAATAACGCTTCCTAAACCAGGAAAGGACCCAATGTTCCCTCAGAACAGAAGGCCGATTAGTCTCCTCCCCACTATGAGCAAACTATTTGAAAAACTAATACTAAAAAGGATAGACAAATTTAGTGAAAAAAAGAAGATCATCCCAAAAATGCAGTTCGGTTTCAGGAAAAAACACTCGACTATCCACCCCGTACTAAATTTAATTGAGGACGCTACAAAAGCTTTTGAAGAAAAAAAAAACACACCGTAGCAATATTTCTTGACGTTGAAAAAGCATTCTACAGAGTCTGGCACATAAGACTAATTCAAAAACTAATTAAATTCAACTACCCACAATGGATCATCCACATTATCGCCATTTACCTTGCTCGAAGGAAGTTTCAGGTAGTCATGGACGGAGCAAAATCACCAGTACACGACAGAAGGGCTGGGGTGCCCCAGGGATCTGCACTAGCACCACACTTTTATAGCATATACACTTCAGACATTCCTATCCATCCACACATAAAAGTACGACTCTTTGCTGACGATACCATGGCCTACACCGTCAATAAAAACATAAATTACGCCAGTTTAAAAATGCAGAGGTACTTGGTAGAACTACAAGTTTAGTTCACGACTTGGAGGATAAAAGTTAACCCTACGAAATCAGCAGCTCTGATTATTAGACGAGGATACAAACAACTCCCAGCGCCACTCACTTTATTCGATACAGAAATACCTGTTAAAAAAGATACAAAATATTTAGGCACTACAATAGACTTGAAACTAACCTGGAGAAGTCACATAGAGGACACGAAAAAAAAAGCCACTGAGAGATATGTACAATTGTACGCTCTATTAAAAGGAAGGGAACTAAACATTCATACAAAAACTGTCTTATACAAATCCATGATACAACCGATTATACTGTACAACTGCGCAGTATGGAGCTACGGAGCCAAACACCTCACAGATAGACTACAAATCACACAAAACAAGATACTCAGAACCATCACTGGAGCACCCTGGTGAACTAGAACAACACACCTACATGAAATGACAAATTGCAGACAGCTCCATGACATATACAGGGAAAGGAACAAAAAACTCTACGAACAGGCAGACACACACACAAATGACATAGTACGGGAACTAGGACGTTACGACTCTGCTGAGTACAGACGCTACAAGAGACCACGTCTGGCGTAGTTGAGCTTTAACACTAACAAATTGTCTATTATAACAAAAAAATAAAATTAAAAAAATTAAAAATACAAATCCAAGATAAAACTATTAAAATTTATAAAAATACATATATAATACTACTATTAGACTTAGTATAGTTTGTAGAATTAATAACTAACCCATATGTGACAATCAACTACGCCGGAATGACAGCAGACCACTTAACTACACTGGATCACCTTTCACCCATCGTTCATTTCATACTATCACTTCCTTAGTCACGGCCGGACGCCACTGGGATAACCGTCTAGGTTCCCTACTAGCCAGAGGATAATCCTGGCGCCGGGGGCGGCCCCAGATGGTGAATGGAAATGTATCCACCTCACTCCTAATCCCAAGAAAAGAAAATACTACTCCAACAAGCAACTCTTTATTACCTTTGCCACCGCCGGACTCCACAGGGATAACCAACTAGGTTTTCTACGAGTCAGATAATAACGCTGGCGCCGTGGTCTGCCCCTGATGGTAAATGGAAATGTAACCATCCGCATGAAACCTAATCCCTACAGTCAAGTCAACCTTCCGATCCTCTTCCCGGAAATCGTCTCATGCAACATCAACACATCATCCGACCTTATACACACCCTCCCCCATCCCAATAAAAGAGAATCCTCCCCAAATCCCGAGACCCAGCACAATCATTCATTATCACCAATTTCACCTCACAGTGTTAATTAATTATACAATTGTTTGTATATTATGGTATCTAATAATTCATTCAAGAGGCCAGGAGTCACGACAGTGACTCCAACTCGAACATAAGATCAGCCTTTCACAGGTGACCTAGCTTGGCGTTTCTGTCAAGGTGGATATCTTGTGTCGGGCAACAAAATCAACCACCTGTAATATTCAATAGGCTCATTTCATCTGTTTCATTTCATCAGGTAAATAAGTTCATTCGCGAGGTTAAGAGTCATGACAATGACTCGGTACTCAAACAACATATCAGCCCTTTCCCAGATGACCTAGCTTGGCATAATTGTCAAGGTGGATATTCTGAGTCGGGCAACAGGGGAAACCCGTTAGCTGTGTTTAGTGGTGACCCAGCCTGGCGAACCACCGTTACTAAAGAGCATTAATAAATTGTCATCTTTTGGAAAGAGCATTGTCATTGTTACTCCCTATCCTTCCGCAACCATCCCTTACCTCACATCGCGACTCACGTTGCCGGGACTGATCCCCTGCCTCCCACCGTGACACACGTTGCCGGGACAGTTCCTTTGCCTCCCACCATGACTCTGTGTTGTCAGGACTCTGTCCTCTCACCCTCCAACCTGATCGTCCCTTCCGACGGGATGGGATACACCCGCCGCGCTGGCAAGGCCCACGACAGAAGACCCTAAAGAAGACAGTAACAACCAAACAATACTCCACCCGTGGGCCCCTCTTCTACGATCCCGACTGCAAACACCAGACCCCTGAACGCCAACATTCCGCTCCAGCATCTCCATGGTTCCCTGCCCCCGAGTTAGCTAATTCCTTCCCTTGTCTTACCCTCACACCGACCATCCGACCCCACCTACTCCAATTTCCCCTTTTTGCCCTGAGGGTTACCATTTGCATACTCTAGCCACCCCAGAACCCGCCTAAGTTTTCTCCCCCATCTCCCTTCCTTACCCTCACCCATTGGACCCGCGTGATCGACGCCTAGAGACAAACGTCACCCGGAGACTGAACTTCGACTAGACAAAACCAGTTACCCCGAAGCCGCATTGAAGGGATAACAACCTTTGTTGAAAGTATTGGTTCCAGTTTAATTTTGTTTGGAGGCTAGGACTGGTAAAGTCCACATCAATAATGTTGTCTAAAATCAGTTGCCTTAAGTATGGTTTGTACTGAGGATATTCAGGTATAGGGAACTCGTTTTCTTCTTGCAAAATGAAATATAACTTTCCAATATCATTCATATGCAAAAGATCCTTGTAACACTCCTCGGGGTAGGGAAGACCATTCTTTAGCAACTCGTTGGAAGGCAAACCACTTATGCGAATCTTTAATGCCGATAATTTTTACCCACTATGAACATCGAACATTAGCACTTGCAAATATTTTCTCTACTGAGGCCAAAGATGGCTGAATTATGTAGGTTGTGTAACTTATTCTCTTACTGCTCACTTGACAAATAAAATAAAGTTCAAAATCCACAGTTTTTTACTTATTGTTAGATGAAGACTCGGCCATTTTGGTTCATATAATTGAGGACCCAGAGAATTTGTGTTGCTGTTCAGTACTTCTTTTCCTGCAAATAAATAAAAATAATATGTCAGTATACATACTCATAGAAACCAAAAATCGACAAGTGTAACCCTAACCTAATATTTACACCATATTTAAATACACCGAACTGTAAAATTTGAGCCGTTTTGTATTGCGGTGACCATCTTGGATTTCAGGCTAAAATACTCAGGTTAAAAGGCTCAGAAAAAATGTAACTCTACTTTTTTCTAATGTCTATAGTATCGTCTAACAAAATAAAGTGAGACTTTGATTTAAAAAAAAAACACACACACACAAAGCATTAACACATATTTAATGACAAATGAGCCTACACAACTAAGTTAAACGGTTAATTAAGTTGAGTTGAACTTGTCACAATGAACGAATACTGGGATTAAATCACTAATAACTTGTTTGCTTTGTGCCAATATAGTAATTGGGACTCGCAGTGAGCCATTACCTGGTTGGATTGACAATGTGTATGGGCCGACGGGCATTGTTGTGGGTGCGGGTATAGGTATACTCCGTACAATTAATATGGACCCATGCATATCCGCTAACTTGGTGCCCGTTGATATGGCAGTAGGGGCTCTGATTGCTTCCGCCAGAGAAGTACACAATACACAAAGGTTGGTATAATAAGACTTATTAATTCCAATCATCATGCTGTATTTTAAGTCAAGTCCTTACACAGTAGTCATTATCAAATTAAAACATCATTGTTATTTCAACCCAGATACATAGTCCTAGGATGTATATCCTTAGAAATTTCACTATGGATTATGGAGATGTAATAATTATGAACACCTAACCATTAGGGGTGTGCTAGATTCACGGATTAAAGGATTCACACGGGGAAAAAAATTCCCCGTTCCTGACCCGATTGTCGGGAAACATATTCTGTAATCCCAAAAATTTCGGGAAAAGTTTGGGAATTACTTTTTTTCCATATTTAATTTACTTTTAAACTTGCTTTTCATCTTTACCCCCTACTATACGTGTAGAACACAAAGGCAGGATTGAAGTCAGCGGTCCTTGTCAAGTAAAAGAAAAAAAATCCCCCCACCCCGAGGCTCCTGTGCCTATCCTTCCACTCCCAGGAGTTTTTCTGTTCTTGGTTTCGTCTTTATTCAAACACTGCTTATATAATATGTATTCTTTGTTCCAATTTCAATAAAGAGCATACACTTTACAGTTTATACCTTTAATCCATCGTTTTGGAATGCAGATAGACGACACATGAAAGTTTAACTTTCTTAACGTCTATTGGTCTTATCTTGATGGTCGAGTGTACTGTTCAATTATACTCGTTGAGTAAAGAATCGATCATATTTATCCATCAATACGATCCTTGTTACGTCCCACCATACTCATCGACTCTTCCACTCACATCTTCCTGTGAGCATTCGAGGATGGTCAACATTATAAACAACCTATCCGTAGAACCAGTGAGACCATCAAGAATGACAAGTATAGTGCAGAACGATGTCACTAGATCACACTAACGCAAAAGAGGAAGGTTCTCCACTGTATGGATTTATAACGACTTCCAGATGAGGGTGTGGAAAGTTGGAGCTTCCAAGCCAAGAACACGAAGATGTGTCTACTTATCCCAAATGTATAGAAATATTAAGTTGTAATATATTAAAGCTAAGGTAGGAAAATATATGTATATGCCTTACCGTCCCTAAGAAAAATGTTTGTGAACTAATAATAGCTCTTAATCCTTATGATCATTTGAGAAGTATTTATGAGTTTTCATATAAATAAGAGTAGGTAAGATAATTGTTATAATAATTTTTTTCAGCATACTAGGGCAAAACGCTCTTCAGGATGATTATCATACTACTATAATGCACCCTTCAGGATTCTCACACCATACTACGGTAAAGCGCCCTTCAGGCAGCTCACATTATACTAGGAGAAGGAATCCTTCAGGTTGCCTCAACTAGTAATTCACCCAGAAGATAATATCTACACCATGCCTCCAGGCACCGCCAGGCATGCACAGAATTCGGCCGCGGTGATAAAGAGGAGGAAAAATACCGTCTATCATTACCTAACTTACCACTACATTCCAGCTAATCTTCAGCTCCAAACTTTATTTTCCTTCCGCCAGTCATTAGATCTGATCTCCCTTGAACTGGTACTCCAGATGAACCCGACTCCCGATCTCCCTCAGTGATCTTCTATCTCAAACTTTGCCTTTCAGCGATTCCAAAGCTCCTCCTGATAGTAAATATTAGTATTATTAAATATGATCAATGTTTATTTATTAAATTTAAGATATTTTCAGAATTTCATTCTCGTTATTTAGAAACTTTTGCTTTAACATGTGCAGGAAATTGGGCGACAGCGAAGGCATCCCCATCTACAACTATGTGTCATCAGCTCAAAAACCTATTCAATGGCGTGAGTTTGTAGACATGGCAAATAGTCATGGTATGGATATTCCATGCTCTAAAGCCATTTGGTACTACTCTTTCACCATGACTAAATACAAAGTTTTGTACATGATTCTATCGTTCTTATTGCATACACTGCCAGCATTGCTAGTGGATACTGTTACCATACTTTGCTTCAAGAAACCCAAGTAAGTTGTCTTGCTCATTACTCTAAATGGAATATAGAGGATACACATTTACATTACATTATAAGAAATAGAGAGAATAAAATTGTCCATTACACTGTGAGAAATAGAGATGATTAACTTTCTTTTACATTTTAAGAAATAATAAAGATAAGCTTTACCATTACGGTACATTATAAGGATTTTTTTTTTTTACATAATTATGTGTTTAGTTGTGTTTTTATTGTGAATTTTAAGGCCTACAATTTTATGGTAAGGGTGTAAGCCTTGCCCTTCCTTTCTCCTTTTGATGTTTAGTTTCAAAACACTTATAAAAATAGAGAAGACAAGTTTTACCATAACATTATATCATTTATATGAAAAAGAGAGGATACACTTTCCCAAAGCACTATATGAAAAAGAGAGTGTGGAAGTAGACATATTAAATTAAGGCACAGAAGGATTAAGTATGAGGGATATTGCCCTTTCACTTCAATTTATCTATATTTTAAGTTAGTTTTACTGTAAACAAAATGATTACTTATATTGGGTTCAGTTTGTGGAATAAATGATTAATTATTATTATACATTATTACAGTTAAAACTAACTAAAACAAATTTCTACCAAGCATATAATCTGTGGCGAAAAATAAAATAGCTAATCAAATAAAGTTAGTAATATTATGTTCTTTGATGGCCATTTACAACGTGAGCAAGGGATGAAGAAGTAGTGAAATGGAAACATTAATGGTCTAATACGCTTAAATCATCCAATTGCAGTGAGATCATGAACATTTTAAGGCTGTGAAATTAAAATGATGGTATCGCTCTTACTTTTTTACACTATGGCACTAGGAACTCGAACGTTCATAACCCCACTTACAAAAGTATGCCATCTATCCCTATCTTGAGCTAGTTCTATCCAGTCAACCTCATTACATCCTATATCTTGAGGTCCATTCTATTGTTATCCTTCCATCTACGTCTAGCTCTTCCCAATGGTCTCTTCCCATCGAGTTTACCATTCAATACCCTGAACAAGGTTCTAGAATCTCCCATTTCAGCTGCATTTCTTGCCCACCGTGATCTACGAGACTTGATCTTCCTTACAATATATCGTGATAAGTACAGGGTATGTAATTCATCATTATGTAACATCCTCCCCTCCCCAATAGCTTCATCTCATTTTGTACCAAATTTCTTCATAAGCAGCTTGTTTTCCAACACCCTAAATTTGTTTTTGTCATGTAAGGTAAGAGACCACGTTTCACACAAATAGAGAACAACTGGAAAAATTATTTTGTATATTACAAGTCTTACCGGTAAAGTTATTGTTTTGTAGGTTCTGAGTTTTATATTCCTGGACATCAGGTGAGTTGTCAACAACTTACTGACCAAGTAAAATAATGCATTTCCTGAATGTATTCTTTCCCTAATTTCCAACCTAATAACCATTATTGCTAGTTAAATTTGTCCCTAAATATTTAAGATCATTAACCCTGTCAATGTACATTTTGTTTACACTAATCTCTAATTTATCAACCTTAATCTGTGTTCTCCGTGTGATCATATACTCAGTCTTTTCAGCGTTCACTTCTAAACCTATTCCTTTACTAGTTTGTGATAAAACTTATGCATTTCTTGCTACAGCTTCCTTACTACTACCCAACAAAGTCAAATCAACTGCATATCCTAATATTTGCATTGTACCGTTTAACATCAACCCTTCCCTGCTCTACTGCATTATCCTAATAGCATACTCCAAGCAGGGGCGCACACACGAGGGTGGTCCAGAGGGTCCGGACCCTCCCCTGGTGAACATGAAATAGCCTATAAATAAGATATTAAATAAAAAGCAATTATTTATCAATGTTAAATCACCTAGCACTTGTTGAAAATAACCCAAAGTCTCAATAAATTCTTTGTATATATAACCTCATTAAGTAATCTGTTCAAAGTATGTCTCTTATACAAGTAATGGCTTAGATTGACTATTGGCCATGTAACTTCTTTATTTTGGACCCCCCCCCCCTAAGAGAATTTCTGTGTTCGCCCCTGACTCCAAGGTTAGATTAAAAAAATAATGGGAAATTGCATCTTCTTGTTTCAACCCAGTATGTAATTAGAAAGTATCCGATAAGTGACATCCAACCCTTACGCTGCCACCCGTATCGTTCAAACATACCTTAATTAGATTAACAAGTATTTGGGTATTACATATTTTGGGATTAGAATCCAAATTAAGAATTATACAATTTTGGCTATACAATTTAAGTACATCCTTATCAATTCATGCCATGGGAAACTTAGTGTGGTTGTGGTTTCCCTTTGTTTATTTCCTTGGTAAAGTAAACCTTGTAATCATTATGTCTAGTACAAGGATATTAATATAATTTTTTTAGTACACAGTAATAAGGCTTTAATAAATCTTTCTTTTACTCGGCGCGGCTGCAAAAGTACCAAATAGTGAGTATTAGTATTTGTTATTTCAAATTTACAAATGACCTAGTTATTTGGATATGTCTGATAAATTTTCTGATTTTAAAGTTAACAACTTCACTTAATTATCTGTACCTTCCATATAATTTAAACTGATCCAAGACGTAGATTATATCCAAACGCTGGTAAGGTTTATTAATTTTACTTCATAAAAAGATTATGGTAGTACAAGATAAACTAAATAAATAATTACCTTTTTGCTAGAAATGACAAAATCCCGTGTATGAAACTTAGGCAACCTTTGTTATTATTGTTGTTATTATTATTATTATTATTATTTATTATTATTATTATTATTATTATTATTATTATTATTATTATTATTATTATTACTATTACTAGGCTGGAGGAGACTATGAACTATAGCTCATCAGGACCCATAAAAATGTTTAAGGATTCAGAACCAAAGCTAATTGATTACATTGTTTACCAATGCTTTTGTAAAGTAATTGGCCAAATTAAGTATATCGCCTTCTTATTCTATAAATTCGACTTTAATTCAAGTTTGTAATTTGCTTTGGTCAGGTCTAAGCTCAAATATGCTAGTATAGTGTAGAATTCCACTGACACTCTCAGATTGTAATGTTGTCAACGTTAATTATAATTACTTGATACGAAAAATACTTTTTAAGGGTTTTTATAATATTTATTGCAGAATTCGAATAGAACTACACATTGTCTTCACATGAATACTCTAGGTATTGGGCTGCTAGTTTTAATTTTAGCATTTTTAACAGCAGGGCCTATGATTTCTTGGTAATTCTTCCTCGAGCATGTGAGCATTATTGTGCCCGTGTATTTCGAAATTTTAAAATAATTGTATCCTCGGTCCGGCACGGATTTATCTGATTGTCAAACCCTTCCTTCAACTCTGACAAGACGTGTATTAATCACAACTTGTGAATGTGTGGAATACCAGGCCTCCACCGTGGTTCGGATCCCATGTTAAACTGTAGGTCCTCCATTTCATCTCACAATCACCCTACCATTACACATTTAGCGTAAGTGCGTATAAACCGAATAGGTAGTAAGATGCGGTGCTAATAATAATAATAATATAATAATAATAATAATAATATAATAATAATAATAATAAAATTGTATCAATAACGCTTATAAACTCAGCACTCTTGGACATCCAGAACTTGATTCGTATCATAAAAGAAGACAAACATTAGAAAGAGCGTGTAACCCGAACGGGCTGCTCCCAACAATTATTAGCTTAAGTGTCCTAACAATCTAAAAACACTCCAAAATGTTAATTAGTGAATATGTAAATAATCTCTAACCGCGAGAAGGAGTCAGAAACCTAAGGATACCAAGGAACCTTTAGGACAACCGCACACGACAGGCAAGCAGTCTGTCAGTTCTGAGGCCGACAACAAGCAACTGCAAACGCAACCACCGCGTCACGCCCTCAGTTGGTCGGTGGTTGTGGGGTGATTTGGATGCGTACCATAGAACACTCAGTGTTGGTGCATTTCCAAAGATTGAGATTTTCGGTGATATTGATAAGAAATCGCAAATAAAAACAGTAGATCGGAAATATTAGGTTCACCCTATAAACAGTCAGCTGTTATTAAAAGGGTAGCATGTCAGGTCATACAAAGCGCGGCGTTGTTGCACTAAATCAATTAAATTATCACTATTTGTCTCCATTGAGCAATAGCTTTGAATTTTAGAAATAAATAAAGAAAACGCACGCCGCTTCTGTGGCTGCGAGGTCTAAGGCATCTCTCTTGCAGTGGACTAGACTGCCAACGACAGGGAGACCAAGGTTCGAATCTCGGTCGAGTGTACTGAGGGTGGTTTTTACATTATGATTTTCCACTCTTTCACACAAAGTTTAGTACATTTCCTCAAAATATAACCTTCCTACTCCCTAAAACCATCAGCGTATAACCCGAATGGGTAGTAATATGCGGCGCTAAAAAAAAAAAAAAAAAAAAAGGACGCGAGTATACAGGGCTCTTCAAACAGACAGCTTACACACCACGTGGGGCTGGCTGCGCGCGCACCTCGTACACTACAACAAAATGTCGATCAGCTTTATTTGTAGTTGATGTGCAGGTCCACGCTTGAATACGGGATTCCCATTTCACTGCCGACAGGAAACCAACAGTCGGGTCTTTGTAAAGTAATTTGAAAACTGGAACATTTCACATCTTTTTTTGTAGGTCCGTCTTTTTAATTTGTCGTGTGCAATCGCCCTAAAGGTGACCAAGGTGAGAGGATAGGGACTTGGAAAAGGGCGGTGTGCTGGTAGTTTTTACGTCAAAACTTTTTTGGTCAAAAGAAATCAAATATTTCTCCAGTAGAAACATAGAGCTTAATTGTCTTCACATGGTGATATCAACAGTTCTGGAATATCAAGGATGTCCTGGAATTTAATCAACTTATTTACTATAAATTAACCTATATTGTTTTGTAAGAAAATTTAACTTAGATTTGATTTTTTTAATTAACAAATAAGTCCAACACTTTAGCTCAGTCGGTAGGATGTCGGTCTTCTGAGCTAAGGGTCCCGGGTTTGAATCCTGGCATGTCAGAAGAATTTATCATTGGTGAAATGTACGTTTCCCCTTTCACAGTGATAAATTTAAAGCCAGGGGCTGGATGTTGTGTCTTTTCTTGATTTTAGTTAATTTATAAGTCTTGTGCTAATATAATGTCGGTTCGGAAAGTGCAAGTTAAATAACATAAATAAATAAATAAAACGAAGATATGTCTTTCTTTATTCTTTCAGATACATTTTATAAATAATCGATGTATTTTTTTCAGGCTTTTTAAAGTTTACAGAAAGATTCACCGATTATCTGGTGTACTAACTTATTTCTCTACACGAAACTGGGACTTCTCTGATGACAATGTTCAGACATTATGGAAAAACCTTGGGCCCGAGGATAAGAAATTATTTGACTTTGACATTAGTTCTTTGGACTGGAATCAGTACATTTACAACTATGTCCGTGGGTGCCGCGTGCACTTATTGAAAGATGATTTGAGCACAGTGCCGGAATCAAGGATTAGGTGGCAAAGGTGAGGAGGTATTCAATTCTTGGTATCAATACTAATATTTTGCTTTAAGTAAAATGTAATCAATTGCTTTTTATTTTTAGAACATATACTTTTATTAGCATATTTAATTGAGGACGCAACATATCAGCTATAACAAAAATGGGTGTGTGTACTTATATACGCGCGTGAGAAGTTATACTTCTTTGGCATCATTAAAAAATAGTTTTTAATTGCATGCAAATAATTAATTACAATAAAATGATAAAAAGACTGTAAAAGGGTTTTATTAATTTTATTTCTTTATTTTGTAAATATTAAATAACCAATAATAAATATTTAACAATAATAATTTAATAATATTTAGTATTAATTATGTTAAATAATAATATTTTAATTTATATCAATAAATAATACATACGGATAGTTAACCTCAATTATATTGGAGCACTTGAAAAAGTCTATAAGCACAATTTTTTTCACTAATATTTACGAATAGTAAATAATATTAATCAAAATATTCAATTTAAATCACTACTGAATATAATTTATTAGCACATATAATTCGCACTTGTATGAAACTAAAACACGTGTTGTGAATGTAGAAACTAGAAACATGTGGATAAATATTATATATATGAAAACAGTGATCAGAGGCGACGAGCGTACCAACATGCGCGACTAACAGAGGTTCTATTTCTATTTTGTTGGTAGCTTTTTTTTTCGAGACTTAATGAGCGGTTTAGCTTCAACCTGTTACTTTTGAGTTACAGTGATGCGCGCGCATCCTAAAAATTTCACTCTCATCATTTTTTCCTGACGCACCTAAAGAAGTATAACTTCAATAATAACAAAAAATGCATTTTATCACCACATGTCATTATTTTGGGTTATACACATTAATGATATCAATATACTCTAGTATGCTTAGTTAATATCTGCTTACAACTAATTTGCCAAGTGTATAATAAATTGTATGACTATAATATTTTATAGTAAATGTACTTGGCATGAAACCATATTGCACACCTCGAATCTTGTCCACAGCTTTTTCTACTACACCCTCATTCAAAACTCTCTCAAAAACGTTGCCTGGATTAATCAAACAAACTAATTGCCCTATAGTTCTTACATTCACTCTTACAGGCTTTGCCTTTGTACAAAGGAGCGATGACAGCCTTCTTCCAATTTATATATTATATATAGTATAAATATCACAGTATATATGAATTATACATATATATAACGTATATATAAATAATATGTATACCCTACTCTATATATATGATTTACTTTCGTGTTTTTATGTTTACTGTCCAAACACCCATTCAAATTATTGAAAGACTACCATAATTGTAAATGAAATACTTTTCTGGTTTCAGGCTCTATTGGTTACATCAAACTGTGAAAACTGTGCTGATCATTGCGGCTTTCAGAATTCTTTGGTTTATATTCATGTTCATACTACGGTTAATTTATTGATGTCAATATTTTAAATTTTAATCAATCATCCTACTGGCAAAGAACATTAATATATTCCCCTTTCATGATAACAGGTTTGAATACTGGCTGGAGGATGTGACCAATGTTGCACAGTTTGTTTGAATTAAATCAGTGGAACTCGGTTACTGGCGAGCCCCACTCTTTAGTTTCTACAAAAAAACAAAACAAAAAAAACAACAGTTACACTTTCGAATAATTATTATTTTAACGTGGTAGAATTCAATAAAAAACAGAATTTTAAATGTTTACAAGTTTGAGAAAATCTAAAATATTAGTAACTACTAATTTAACATTAATTTGAGTTCGTGGTATACTCGCCTATATTTGTGTTTTCTTAGTTACACAACATCAAAACTATGTAATCAAATACTTTATTTTAAGTTCATAGACTACTAAAAGTTTATTATGAGGAACTCTAAAGAATATGTAAGTGTGATACAATAAATGCATAAAAAATGATTTATCTATAATATATTGACCCTTTGTCCCTATTGAGATATAATTTTTAGATAAAATGGTTACTTCGGCAAGCGCTGATTACCAAACTCCTAATAGGTAGTGTAAGTAAGTTCATGTGTTTGTATTTTAATGAAACTAAGTTGTTTTAACAACATAATAATGCATAATGCGTATAGCCCGGAAACAGCAAGACGAGGTGCTAAAAATATATATATCTTATAAATTAACACAAACAGTTTTAAGTATAGAGAATAGATCACAGTTTTCCCCCAAAATATTCATTGCTTGGGGCGGAGAACTGAGACATGAAAACTAGAGGCTGCTACAGCGATATTTTAGGAGGAGAAAGGTCAGTAACTCGGTGTCCATTAACAAAAGCTTCCAAAGTCAAATGACTTATATTATGTTTTGACTGTGGTAGGTCAAATGGGCAAATTGAATAAATAAAATTAGGTTTTCTGTTTACTCCATTTGAGAAGTTTTATGTATGCTTTGAACAAAATATAGCGAACATATATGATGGCACTGCTTAATATTTTAGATATAATTGTTTCGAATATCCAACTCTAATGATTTTTTTAAGGTCTTATGGATATATCAATGTTAAAAATATAAGCTTTTTAAAAATATTTGGTCCATTGTACACCTGATTAGGCTACCACAAAGGGCTCTAGTAGAATTTTAATTGTCATAAGGTGTAAAAAAAAATCTTGTTAGAGGCTCATTGTCATTTATATTGGTTATTATTATCCTAAAATATGAGTAGAACAAGTTCAAAAATGTATAATCAAGCACTTCTTAAATAATGGCATAAGTGGTGCCAAAGGGATTAGTAGTGGATGGGAAATATTATTGCTTTAATTTATAACATGATTTAAATTTTATCACTTTAACATTTATTCTTAGTGTATGCAACCCAGTAGTTTAAAAAGTATTACTTTAGGCAAGTACACTAATTTTATTGTGTGCTAGTGGTTGTTACAGACAAAACACAATAAGTGTTATACTTACTTAATCTGTTGGACTTGAATTGAAAAATTTGTCTCTTTTTGTGATCGTAATTATTGGAAAACACACTAGTAAATATGTAAATTTCTATTTAAAAATAGTGCTGAAAAATTAAACTGACGAACACAATCCAACCTAAGTTTGATAACAATTTGCCGTAATCATAAAATTAAAATTACAGATATTGTGTTAAACATTTCGGTGATAAAAGAAAAAGGGCATTGTTTGTTTTCAATAAATAGTCTTCATTAAATAGAGAAAGCTATAGTTCTTGTTTAGCATCTACACGAATTCTCAGATCACAATTTTGTTGATTTTCTGTTTTAGTGTACATATTGTAGCGTCATGATTAGCTACAAGAAAGTATTGCTAGAAAATGTTGTCTAAATGAGCAGGTATAAAACTCAACTCACCATTTTACCCAACTGACTGTTATGACCTGTATTTTCACCATAGGACACGACGTGACGGTGGTGAAGTGAGCCACGAATCTACGGTTCAGACAATTGCCGCTTGTGGTGTGCCTGCTAATCGAACCAGATACTAGCTTCGTAGATTTTAAGGACGATCCAGAACTTCTTGGAATATTCTCCTTACTTAGAGAGACTAGTAGTTCTGTAACGACTCGACCTGGCTGGTTGTAAATGGCGCAGAACGTTCGTCAGGTGTTCCTCCCCTTAACAAATTCCCCCTGACTTTCTTTCCCAATTAACTTTCCACCCCTTTCGCTGTGGTGAGCCGTATATTAAAATTATGCTAGAGTGGCATAGCTCTTTCTCCTTTAATTTCCTTAGCGTCACTCTTGAAAATTTTCAATTAGTAGAAGGTGCTAGCTAGTGTATGGGCTACACCTTTCGTTAAAAATGTAAGCACAAAATTTATTAATCTTTCAAAATTCTCTTCAGGCCTGAAGCTTTAATTCTTGTAATATGAAAAAGATTAATTCATTATCTATAATTGTCAATGATTCCCCTAACATGAAAATTTAGTAATCTTTTATTTATAATTTTCAAAGACTCCCCTAACATGAAAAATTAGTAATTCTTTATGTATAATTATAAAAGAGTCTCGTAACATGAAAAATGAATAATAATTTATCTATAATGGTCAAAGATTTTAGTAATATGAAAAATAAATGATTTTTTAAAAATCTTTTAGGAATGCCAGGTCTCCACCGTGGTTCGGATTCCACGTTAAACTGTAGGTCCTTCATTTAATCTCACAATCACCCTACCATTACACATTAGCGTAAGTGCGTACAACCCGAATGGGTAGTAAGACGCGGTGCTAATAATAATAATAAAAATCTTTTATTGTCAAAGATTGCAAACACTTAAATATCTAAACTAAATATTGCTATACCGAGATATTATTCAACAGGTTTATATATTTAGTTTTTTGAAAAACAAGTTTAAGTTCATATTTGATTTTAATAGTTTATTGTATTGGGAGAAATATTAATGTAACGTAATGGCAACTATCCCTTTTTAAAATAACGTTGTCTTATTGAGAAGTATAATATTGAGTTTGTTATTAATTATGTCAATGCTTTGAATTAATTATATCAGATGTTATTTATTCCAATGAATAACTTTATGCATATGTTTAATCTTGTTGTTTAAAGGTCTTTACATGGGAATTGTAAATAATATTTCTTGTTATGTTACGCTCAATTTCCATGTGCGCATTGCACATTTAGTGAATCTAAATTAATATGAACGTCTAATTTATACTATTTAGATTCAGTGACTATCTTGCTTAGAATACTAATAAGGCTAAAGTGCTTATAATATTCTACTATGACAAATTAAATGTTATTAGATTTTAGGTAGGTTATTCCATACAACATATTTGGATATACAATTTTCAAGATAGGCTGTCACCTTTCATATTAAATATTGTCTATGTTTATTCTTTTTTTGTTGTTGTCAAATATACTATCTACTATTAAAGATATATTTACTTTTATATTGCTTTTGTCCTTCATGTTTGGTCATGCCCTCTCCCTGATATTTATGTTGAAGTGCCTACAGATTCCGTAAGGTAATTCCGCGGTAGAAATATGAGGGATATGGTGGTCAACATTTTAAAATTTCCATTGTTGCGGTGGACTAAAACTAACTTCAGTTGGGTTTTTTCCGCAACTGTGTGGACCTCATGTCTCCGAGAACAAAAGAGTGCTCTCAGACTATTGTCGTTTGATAAACTACCAATTCATTCTGGTTGTCTTGTCTCGTAAGCTTCCCTTTATTTGATATAATAAAGGGAAGCTACAGTATGCACATCTCAAGGTAATTTAGTCCTAGTTAATTCAAGCTTCTCATTATAAAAGTCCTTGTCCTGACTAAACATCTGATTTTTAAATGAACACTTAAAACCATTTTTCTTATTTGTGATATTTGTTAAAGATTGAAATACTTTTAATTTCTTCAGTGGTCAAATGGTATAAGGCGTTACTTTTGCAATAGACTGGACTTCCGATGACGGGAAACCGGGCTCGAATTCCAGTTTGGTATACTAAATATGTTTTTGTTAAAATGGTTTTACAATTTTCCTTCACGTAAATGTGGTTACACTTCCTCTAAGTTCAACCTCTCTTATTCCTAATACATTTGCGTAGTTAGTATTTTTATGCGTATAACCCAAGGGGGGGGGGGGGGGGAAGCATGATGTGGTGCTAAATAAAAATACATTTCCCTTCCTAATGAGATGTTTTACACGAAAATTCTTGAACATTCTTCCACTCAAGGGCATAGAAAGCTAATTTTTCTAAGGGGGGGCAGGGGGTCAGAAAATATTTACTATACTTTTTTATTCAATAAAAGGTTTTATACGTATACAGAATGTTCGAAAACTCATAGCCCAAACTGCACCTATAGCTCTTTTGAACTAAGAGTAATACAAAGTCCCTATTCACTTATATCCTGAATTGTTTTCAAAGTTTCACTGTACGGTGCCGGGAGAGCAAAGCTGTCAATCATGCGTGTACAACAGGTTGCATAGAAGCTAGGCACGCGGCACTCCACATTTAGTAATGGCAAGCACTTTCTGTGATGTAGGACCGTTAATGATGACGTACAGAACGTATTCGCATTTCTAGTTGGATTGGTGTGTTGTTTACTAGTTATTGTGGTATGTTCTGCTGCTGTGCTCAAAGAGGTGTGTAGTGACGTGCGCCTAACTCCTATGCAACTTGTTGTACACACGTGCTTGAACAGCTTTGCTCTCCCGGCGCTGTACGCCGAAACTTTGAACACAATTTAATGGTATTAGCATAGTTTTCCGGATGTAAGTGTTTAAGGATTTTGTATTACTTTTGATCAAACAAGCTATTAGTGCAGTTTGGACTTCTGATGTCCCCCCAACACACTTCGTATATATGAAAATATAAATCAATCAATTTTGCTCGATGGTTTTCCCCTCTCCCTACACGCAAATGCGGGTTCACTTCCTCTAATTCAACCTTCCCAATTCCTAATCCATTAGCGTAATTAGTACTACCCGAACGGGCAGTAAGACGTGGTTCTAAATATTATTATTCATTTTGCTCGAGTTTAAATGTTGTGATGCAAGTAATATCCATAGTATTCTTTAGTTATGTGAATAGGTTTGTGCAATGGTGCAATGGTTCATCCATAAACTTATTTGGTGGGGAAGGGGGTGGGCATACAATCCCATAATCAAAATAATTTTTTTAGGGAAAGGGGGTAAGCCGCAGAAGCCTAAGAAATGTGAATAATTCAATGCCTACTGGAGCTATTTGCATTTCCTTTTATGGTAGCTTAGGATAAATATTTAACTTAGCTAAGAATTGTAAGCGACTTATTTTGAGTTCATAGTAGGTAGCTACAATACAAATCACTCAAATGTACCAAGTGTGCAATCATTTAGGCTTTTTGCAATAGTAGTAATATTAGAATGCTTTATTTGCAGTTGTATGCATGTTTAAAAAATAATTATTCCTCTTAATTTTTAAATGTCCTTATATCGTTTACTGGTCTTAATATACAAACAAATTCTTCAAAATGTCACCCTATAGGAGTCAAATACGAACTCCTCTCAGATGTTTTAAGATAGTTGATAAGACTAGTGCCTTACTGCCCTCCAACTCTACTGCCAACCAAGGGATCGTGACCCCATTTGGGGTCATGGTGTGCTTTTGGTGTGGTAACAAGACTTGTTGAGCTTATAGCTTTATATTTACTTTGTTCATCAACTAGAATAACTATAGGAAGTTTCAAAACTGAGTTAATAGAAATGTAAGCAGTTATAATGATAAAAACTGCTTGTGTTCCTTTTGGTTACACAACTCTGACTTAACTGATTGTGGCAGCCAGTATTTGGGCGGGTTGTGCTGCTATCATATATCATACCAAAATACCCAACGGATGGATGATTCTATTTTGTAACATCTTACTCACATTTGTAAAGTCATTATATAAGAAATTTATAGTAATTAAAACACGTATCGGTGGGCACATGGATTTAACGTCAACCTCATTTATTTTTGGGGAGACGTGGAGGTCGGGATTCAAATCTTGGCTGGGTGTACAGGGGGTTATATTTCCTAAAAGGTTTCCGCTTCTCTCTTTGAGTAATTAGGGGTAAATTTCTTCTAAATTCTACCTACCTAACAACTGTAATTAAATTCAGTTGGCCGTGAATGCGGTGAAAAAATAATTGGACACAAGGATTTAAATACTTGTAGGGGATCAAGATGTCGTGATGGTCCCAGAAACCAAAATTGATGTCAAACCGTGCGAAAGTTTAGAAACTACTGCTCTTATATATTTTATTTATAATAATATCTCCACAATTTAAATTTAATACAATGTGAAGTCCTCTCACCCTCTTCCCCAGTGTGTAGACCAAATATATGTAAATATAATATATATTTAGCATTACCAAGCTACTTTAAACGTTTTAAACTCATTAGCAAGCAATTATTGTAGTTGATGTGTTTATTCAAAATAAGATTACTCTTTTTTAAGCTAATAATTATTTTCTATGGTCTCCACATTACTTAAAACAATAAAATTAAAGGGTTGTGGTTCAAACATATCTACAATATTTGAATTGCGCTGGGGCTAAAATGCTAAAATACTGGCGCATTCTGGCCACACTGTCTGATCACTGGAAATAAAGAGTATCCACACCAGCATAGGCGCCGACTCACGTGCTTTGCATACTAAGCACCCTCAAATATATTTTCAGCGGTTCTCGGGACCCCCAATATTTCAGCCTTTTAAAACCGCTGCTAGTTCTATCTTGGCTATAGGGTTGCGCTGCGAACAATGTTTTCTAGCATAGCAAGCGGCAGGTGCTGCCATCTGATATGTAAGCAGGCGTGATTATGTTGGTAGCACTCGCCACTCATGAACCAAGAGTCTGGCATTTGTCGACAAGTTTCCATTATAGTTTGGTTAGTATCAGTACTCATATAATATATATTATTTTTGTGTTGAGCACGTTTGTTTTAGTTTATTATATTTAATTTCATTTTACTAAATATACATTGAGACTAACAAATTGCACCTTGATTTTGGCCATTTTTTAAATACGGTGCTTGAAAATTTCCATATACTATACCACCCCCCTTTCCCCTTTTTATATATACCCCTCCCCAATGTTTTTTACAAGTCTGCGCCCATGCACACCAGTATATATTATGCCTTCGGATAGCATTAGGCATAATCTATGATTATTTTTTCACTTTCACCAAAACTAAATATTCAAAAGTATATTTTTAATGTGCAATGAGGTTGACACAAAGCATGAAGCTACACTTACAAGGATTTTCAATTTATCGGAGAGATGCAATATAATAAAAATAATAATTATTATTTCACTTTTAATTTATTTTACTATCGATAATGATTTCAATTTCAATTTCAATTTCCTTTATTATAGTGTTGGCCAACAGTCACAAGACCTATAAAAGGCCAGCACTGATAGATGAAACAAGTACTTAACATGTAAGCATTAATACACAATGAAATAAACATTCATAGCTAAATAATGATGTATACAGATAAGGAGGTTCCAAAAAATAAGATTTTTTTATAAGGAATAGTAAATTGCATTAATAAATAGTAATACTAGAAATCAAAAATACTTTAAAATATTTTAAAATATTAAAAAAAAAAGAGTGAGCAGAATATTGTAATCCTATAATCTTTTAGGTATAAGTTTGAACATGTACTGAATAAATTAGTGATAGTAAAAATAATAATAATAATAATAATAGTAATAATAAATATAACAACCACTAACAATAATAATCTAGTAATAAGATTTGGAATTGCAATTTTTAAAATCTTGTTTTGGGACAAGTAAATGTTTTCGAAGAAATAGTTAATTTTTACCATTCAAATCCAAATTTAAAGCATTCAAATTTGTGGATACTTTTTCTACGAAACAAAATTTATAAAACATACTAAATAATATTTGAGTTGCTTAAAACTAGCATACATCCACAAGTAAAACTATTAAAAACTTAGCAAAATAATTGAGTCCTTGGGTCTGTATTAATTAAAGTTGCAATTTGATTTTTTTTCGATTCTTAAATTTATATCAAACACAGTCAGACGTTATAAAATACACTATATATAATAGTTGCGTTTGGATGTTTACCATACTGTCATGACGCTTACAAAACTAACAAATGTCTTGAAGTTCACCTATCTAAAATGTACTTTTGCTTCTACTTGAATTAGGCCCATTACTTTATAATAATTCACATATTTAGGATAAAACTTTTAAAAAAAACATTATTATTCAGGTTTCACTAATCAAATGAATTATATATTTGGCATACACGTCGGTTGCTAACACTTATAATCTTCTACCAAATGTTGCTTAAGATGTTTTCAGTGCGCTCAAGTAGTTGTGGGCGTAAACCCATAGAGTGATCTGAACCGCATTAATATAATATGTATGAATTTGTCTCAGAATTGGACAAGTCCCTGAATATCAAGAGATCGTAGACCAGACCCAGGCTTTATTCTCTGTCCAAACACATTTTTCAAATCTATTAAGAAATATTATTTTTAAGGAAAAAAAATATTCAAACTATAAAGCTTCTTTCTTTGAAGTAAACACAGCAAGAGCCATATATACCATTAGTAAATAATTCCCTACTTTGATACTATTTCAGTGTTCAGAGTTGTAAACTAAAAATTGCGAGGATGTTCAAAAGCCATAGCTTCCAATCAAGCTGCTGTTAGCGTAATGAGGCCATTCCCTTGAAGAAACGCTACTCCGATAGGTGTTGTTAAGTTCGAAGGATTTACTGCTGACTTTCTTGATTAGAATAGCTCCAAACGACTTAGTAGAACAGGTGTTGGATTTGGTGAGTGTATTTTCAGAAGAGTGAAGAGATGGTCGGCTTTGGATCTTACGGGGTCTTTCCAGATCTGTGTTGTATGAACCTTCAATAGATGGAAGCCTCTCATGACATGGAAAACGTCTCTTGAATTCTCGTTTGAATTTTTCCTAGGAGATAAAATTACTTAATTACAAAACTAAAAAATAGTGGAATATTACGAGTACTTACTTGTAAAATTGTGTACAGATTTATTGTGTTTTTTGTTTGTTTTGTTTTTGTGAGTAGCTTTATTAAATGTAGGCTTTGCGTTTTCCTTTATTGTATTGTTACTGTTGTATCCTCTGTATAACCGGCCTTGTAGTGGGGCCAACAGTGATCAGCTTACCTAAAGGTCCCAGGGTCAATTCCCGGTTGGTACCAGGGTATTTTTTTTCTCAAAAGGGGAATAAGTCACATGGTCATCAAGGTTTGTTTAATCAGGCTAAGTAGGTTAAGAACTTCGTTGGCTTAAACCCGTCATATTCACTATCATCATCCCTTCATCTCCTCGGGACATGGTAAAATAACCTCCACGAAAAAGGATGTACGATTAGTACACTCCCCTGCGCAGCGATCATTAGTATTATCTAATCTTTACACAAACCGAGCTAGAGATTGTTATAGACCAGACTCGCCATTATTAATTATTATTATTATTATTATTATTATTATTATCCTCTTTATACGATATTATAATGTATCGTACTTAAATAAGTAGCAGGTAAAATAAATCATAAGACTACATTACAACCACTTATATTTTTTGCGTATTAATTTAAAAATTTAGTAGGCATAATGTAAAAATATATATTAGCGAGTATAAAATTGAATACATAGGTATGTGAGACAAATCATATGAGGTCCCATTTAGAGTTAAAAATATATATATATATATTAATGGTGTGATGCACCTTAACTGTGTAATAAAGTTTAGTGGGTTTGATTTAAAAGCTAGCAAGACTGTATGCCTCTCGTGTGGAAAACTGCCTAGAGAAAACAGTGAAAAGGATACTGTGAGATTGATACCGGCAAAAGCTGATTTAAGGCAAAACTAGAAATGCCCAAGCAAAACTAGTACAAGGTATGGCATGTTGGCAAAACTAGAATTGCCTCGGTAAAACTAGTATAAGTGATCAGTGGCGGACTGGCCAGGGTGTCAACTTTCCCTATGGCAAATGGGCCCTGTGTACCCCTGATGAAGTGGGTCCCCTTAAACATTAAACAATATGATAAAAAGATTCATGAACTTTTAGTAGCTTGAAAATATAATAGAAGTTCCAATATTATTATTGTATGCAACTAAAATTAATGGTGTATTACTATTTTAACAACAAGTAATTTTAATACAATATTGACAACATTTACAAACTTGTATAGATTTAAGGGGATGGATCACCATGAGAGATGAGCGCGGCCGGTTTCTAAGACGATTTCTCTGTACCCGTTTACTTAGAAAACTACTATACACATTTGAATCAAATTTTTACTACTGTAAATATCAATTCACTCACGTGGCTTATGGTTTATACATATCCACCCATCTAATTCAAATTTAAGTTTTAAAGATTAATTTAAAGAGTACCGCATAAAACAAACTGGTCTTGTTATTGAAATGTGGGATGACTTTGGCTAAAACGGTTTTCATTGTATTGCAACAAACACATTTCTCTATCATTTAGTATAATTTAACGCCAACTAAAAGTTAAATATTTGTAAGCAACTTTGTTTAAATCATTTTTACATGATCGTATTTTTTTTTTTGTTTAATGTTTTTTTTTAATCTGCAGACAAAACATAAACCTAGAAAATATGATTTAGAATAATTATCCTTTCAGTTTTCAACATACACATTGTTCTAAACTAAAATAAAGTGGTGCAGTTTTATTTTAATTAAAAAAAGTGTTGTGGTGCTGTATGCTGCGACCTATTGGTGTAAGGTTGAACAAGATTAGCCTCTCGTGAAAACTCAAAGCAGTGATGCCAAGCATTGCACTGTGATCCACAGATGTTCTCAGGAAATATATCAACTCGCCTACGTTCATTTATGAAATCAGTTGTGTGAATACGATGTGTTTTCAATGGAATCCATTTATGTAAAAAGAGATCGAATAAAATAAAATAAAAAACCACTTTATCTCTCAACCAGACGAAAGAAAAACAAATGTTCTGATCTTGTGAATTAGATTTTTTTTAATGTGTTATGAATTTACTATCGTTTCTGCATGGAAAATACAATTTTAATACTGTAATTTAGAATTCATCCATTAATTTCATATCATGTGCGTAGAATACCTCATTAATATAATTACGGGATCCGCTTTGGTAACCGCATGATCTAAAGTACTACTCTTGCAATAAACTGGACTGCCAAGGACGGGGATCGGGGTTCAATCCCAGTTGGGTGCTATGGGGTTATTATTCCTAAACTGTTTTCCACTCACTCTCCACGAAAATGTGAATGTATGTCATCAAAAAGCAACCTTACTCTAACACATTAGCTTAATTCGTACATCGGCGTAAAACCTACACGGGCTCGGTTCACTTAGATGTACCAATCAAACACTTTGGCCCTACCTTTGGTAATCTTATCTGTAAACAGTCAATAATTTGTTACTGATAATACAGGGCTATCTAAATCATTATGGACTATTGGCAATTTTTACAAGAAATACACTTGTACCAATAGGTAAATGTCTTGAAACTATTTTGCTATCAATTGTAAAGCTGGATAGTGAAAGGGGAGTGGGGGCATTAGTTAACATGCCTTGACCACCACTATTTTAAAATTAATAACATAGTTAACATGGTTCCATATTTCATTTTGACAATTATTATTTGATAAAATAAATTAAACACAAATATCATTTTTACTTTCTCACACCCCTTAGGTGCCACAGCATGCCAAGTCAAAGAGATGGAAATAACGTAAGCTTTAGAGAGGAAGGGGAGGGAGAAACACAAATGCTAAGATGAGGATGTTACTCAACACATATAAGAGAGTGAATTGTGAAGATGATTTCCATGTCATTTTTTTATTTTTGTGATATTAGAAATGCTTCACTTATTCACTTCAATGTTATCTGTAAATTTACAATAATGAAGTAGGGTGGATAATAAATACGGTAATTTAGAGAAAGTGTTCCTACATTTGCGTGGAGGGAATAAGCAATCGTAGGGAAAAACACCTCGGTTGACACGGCCAAGATTTAACCGAAATTTGTAGCACAGGTACCTAATTAAAAAAAAATTAAAAACATAATTTTAAGTGTGTTCATTGCAGGAGTTTTGATGAAGGACATTGAATGTATAAAGCTGTAGAATGCATGCATTATTATATACTGTGTGTAGCAAAAATAATAAAATAGTTAGTGATATGTAGATATTATGAACACCCCTGACACAAAAGTTATTGATAAGGGACACACACATTATAAAATTACCATGCTTCAATGTAGAACTTGTGTGTAAGCTTATCACTTTTGGTCAAAATCGATAGATATTTTCCATACGATTGGGTGAGAAATCTTTTCTTGCAGTGTATTTATATTTGTTTTATTGTAATTTTAAATACTTATTTTTGGAGTAAGTGTTTATAATTTTTGCAGTAAAGGCAATAAAGGTTACCTATGTATTATTTATTCCATACAAATTATCCATTTTTAAAAATGATTTTTTTTTTTGCAGAAAATTGTTTTATATGCTATCTTCAAATTTGAATATATATATATATATATATATATATATATATATATATATATATATATATATATATATATATATATATATATATATATATATATATAATATTATGTAGGCTGGTCGAAATATTTTCTTTCAGTAGGATATACAGTCCCTGAGGAATGGCCAGATTCAAATTTTTGTCAAATAAACAGGGAATTTGTGAATAGATTTTGTTTTTCAACAATTACGCTAATGGTTTTAGGGATCAGATCAGGAGGGTTACATTCATAGGATGTGTACCCGCAATTTTGGGGGAGGGAGCGTGGAAAACCAACCTCAGTACACCCGACCGAAATTCTATCTTCGATCTCCCCGTCATCGGCAGTCTAGTCTACTGCAAAAATAGCGCGTTAGACCATTAGATCACCAAAGTGGGTGTTAGACATATTAACATATGTTTAAACTATAAAGTTATATTTGATTATCGAATATAATTAATGAAAAATATGTGAATAGAGTTTGAAATTCTTGATAGTTACAAGTTCAGTGGTGTAACTATAGGGTAGTGGAAAAATGCCGCAGGCCCACGCCCAAAATAGGACTCACCACGCAGGTCCACCCACCCAAAATTAATTTGGTAATAGATTAAAGCATTGTCTGTTAAGTCTATTTTTGTTTCTTAAAGATCTAATATTTCAATTAAAAATTTCTCAATATTCACTTTATTGCGTATAATTTATGCCGTACAAAAAATGTATGTACATATTTTTCTGTAAAATCAATAGAAACAGTGAAAGGTCATTTTCAATACTTTATTAAAATTTATTTAAGAAGCACATGAATCAATAAATGATGCAGAGATTAGCTATGTTGTCAGTTGAGCTACTGCCCATAACTTGTCCTTGGAGGAAATTATAGACAATTTCACTGAGATCAATGTTTGTTTAGTCTCTAATGATAATTGATTATAGTTTTGTTTATAATATTTATAAATATTGTTTTATTTAATTCAAATTAAGTATTTTTTACGTTATATTGAAACTTTTCACCAACAATTTAACAACTTGTATGGCTGTATAGTAATGCACTTAGGGTGGTTTTTACTCATTGGGTTTACACTCTTATCTCTCCATTCAACTGTGGGCACACTTCCTCTAAATTCAACCTACCTACTCTATATTATTACGTATTATAAAAGAATGTCAATAATAAATGTCAATTTTTTTATAATCTACAATTATACATAAAATTTGGGGAAAGGTGGGGTCTTTGTTTTCTTGGAGGGACCATTACTACATAGTTACACCTTTGTACATGTTACAAGCTAATGTTGGTAAAGCTAGTTTTACAATAGGAATTTTTAGTGCAGCTCTAAGTTTATATTAAAATATTAATAATAATATACTAATAATAATAATTCGTATCTGGCTGATGTAATACAAGAATGAAAAGTAAAAATCACAATTTATTATTTATATTTTATACGTATATATATATATATATATATATATATATATATATATGCCCCCCCCCTTACTTTTAAGGGCTCTAACAAATATCAAGGGGTCCAGACCTCTGACCCCCAATTTTCTATGTCCACGAAAGAAATGTTTAAAAAATAAAAAAAACTTGTATGCCAATTGATAATATATTTCCATTACCATTCTTCTTCTTCTTAATATTATTATTATTTGGATTTTTATATTTTCCATCAAAAGTGATTACGTATGAATCTTTAAAAACATCACAATAGTATTTTTTTCATGGCGACTTTCTACCTGTTTGAATTATACACATACATTAATTACCCTAATTATTATTATTATTAGCACCGCGTCTTACTACCCTTTCGGGTTATACGCACTTACGCTCATGTGTAATGTTAGGGTGATTGTGGGATGAAATGGAGTACCTACAGTTTAACGCGGAATCCGAACCACGGTGGAGGCCTGGCATTCCTCACATTCACAAGATGTCTTGTCAGAGGTGAAGGAAGGGTTTGGTAATCAGATAAATCTGTGCCGGGACCGAGGATTGAACCCCGGCCGCCAGCATAGAAGTCCGACATCTTACCTCTAGACCGCCAGGTCACCAATTACCCTAATGAACTAGGAATGGGAAAGGTGGCATTTTAGATTGAATGTACCCACAGTTGCGTAGATTGAGAGTGGGGAACCATTTTAGGGTAAAATAACCTTGTTACACCTGACTGGGATTTGAACTCGTAACCTCCCACCACCAGCAATCCAGTCTAATAGTGTGTGTTACCCGCCGTCTTTAACTGACATGTTGAAGACGGGGATCACGGTTCAGTTCCGGTCGGGTGCATTCAGGTGGTTTTTCCCTAAATATTTTTCCGCTCTCACGCCACGAGAATACGGATGCACCTCCTCTTAATTTAACCTTCCTGATGTCTAACGCATTAAAGTAATTAGTTCATAAGCGTATAGCCTGAACAGGTAGTAAGACACGCTGCTAAAACTAATTAAATAAAAATGGCGTGTTTGGAACTGTTTTAAGAAAAAAAAAACTTAGTACACACTATTGGGAATTGAACCCCGATCTCGTCACCAGCAAACCATTCTAATACGAGAAAGTCGAATGAAAAATGTTTTCTTCCACTAGGTAAGAAATATAAAGAAACCCAGACTACTGATTATTTGAGTTCAACCTAAAAATAAAGCAGCAGATTTCTGCAAAGTAAGCGAGTGGTCTTTGATACAAGCCACACTCCAGCCTTTCCCTTCCAAGAAACATGAGCCATGTAAACAACAGATTAGCTTGCTCCCCCTTCACTCTTTCAGGACCAAACTTGTCAGATATGACAACACCGCAACTCTAGCTCTGTGTCGGCTAAACAGTCCAAATAGTTCAATATATTAACGTTTCTTAGGAGTTGCGCTGATAGCGCTTCTCAAGTTTTACCAGGTAGTCCTTCCACTTAAAACAACAGCCCCGCTATCAAGTTATTTACAAACAAATTATTTGGATATGTTGACTGCGAGGAGTTTAGTAAATTTAGGCCCTTCGTCCACCGAGGAGACAAAAACCAAGGGATTAATCAATCAAGACCAAGCAACCAATCACCAGGCAGCTTTTTCATTTAAACAATGCGCCATTGGCCCACCGAGTAGACTACGACCTTAGCGCTGGGCGATACATCGTAAGGAGACAAACATGTTGATCGCCAGGCTGTAAGTTGCCTGTTAGTCGTTGCACCGTGCACTTGTGGAGCTGTACACAGTGTTTAATTTACATTTGTGCAGGCTTAAGTTTCGATATTATCGCGTTTTCCCTGCAAGTCTTGGTGATAAAATGCGACAGGTAGTGCCAAAAAAAGAACAAACGGCTAATTTAAACTTTGTTCTCGAAATAGACAATCACCCCAATTTTTAGCCACGTTATTTCTTTGTTTTTTTCAAAATCAGGATGAACCCAAATAATTGTTTCCGGCCTTTTCACGAGATTTTAAGTATATGTAGCCAGCAACCAGGTCCTCATCAGATGACAACATTCTCGCGACTGGTATAAAATAGGTTTCTTGGGTGGACGAGAAAAGGGGAAACTTATTGCAAGTGATCAGTTGCCCGCGCTGTATCGCGTTGCATTGGTTTTCTCGGTGGACGAAGGGCCTAAGTTACAGCAAAGTTGAAAGAAAAGGCAAGAAAATTTAATAACGTTCACGACAAGGCATTAAAATTAGCAAATAAATGTAATGCCAAGATTTAACAGTTGAATATGAATGAAAATCAAACATTGGAAATTGACTCTTTGGAAACAGCAATGTCAGTTAAGAGGCAGAAGAAGAAGAAATGGCAGATGAGCTTATAGATTATGAAGGATATTCGTCAGGTTCTTAAGCGTATTTTCGAGTGTATGTGTTTAACTTATTAACGGACCACATTGTACACCGTCCATTCACTAGATTCACGTTCCACAACATCAAAAGTTGTATCCTGATTTGAATCAGCAAAGTTTAAAACTATCGCAGAGAAGGGCCTTGATCATGCAGCAGTGGAAGGTATTATTAAGATGTCTACTCAAATTAGCAAAAATCAAGTAATATAAGAATTGTTTTCTTTTGCTTCGAACTTTGATGTATTAAACCTATTGCTTAATGAGGGTGAGAATATGGATTCCAGTTGCAACAAGTTTAAAATTTGTAGCACTTGCGCATTGTGTGTACTAAAAATTCTAGCATCCAACATACTTCATAACAAGGCATAAAATAACCTTTATGAACTTTATAAAGTCATCTGCACACTATCAGTTACTCAAGTTCGTTGTGAGAGGACATTTTCAAAGCTAAAGATAATAAAGACAAGGCTAAGAAATTCACTGTTTGAGAAGAACTTGGAATCATACATGTTATCCAATGAAAAGGAATTGTTAGAAGAATCGGATGCAGAAGCAATTATTGACAGATTAATCCAATCATCTAGTGAATTCAAACGATTGCTGCATCAAAGATGCTTTCGATCACCTGTTGATGTATGAAAATGTTCAGTACAAGCAAACTATTTAAAAATATCCCTCATTTATTTAAAATAAAAAAATAATTAAAAGTTTAACTATAACAATCTGTCTTTACATTTAGTACCTACTGTATACTGCAATTAATAAAAAATATACATTTCACAAAAAATTTAGCTGTACCGTACCTTTTTTCCACTTATATATTTTTTGAAATTTGTATCTATTTCTTATAAAAATTAAATGATAACCTTGTAGTTGTGGATAGGCCCGCGTTGCCTCCTGGCAACCAATATTTTTAGACCCAGTCCACCACTGCAAGCGATTGCCTGTTGGCAAGGCTAGTTTGGCCTAGGCTAAAATAGTAAAGCCTTTTGACCAAATGCTCGCGTGTAGACAAAACTAGTTAGTACCGGTTTTCACTGGGTATTATTGTCTCGTACTGGTTTGGACTTCTATGTACACGCAGTGTGACTTTGATTTCATCCTTCGTTAGTTTAGTATTGGTAGCCAGAGTGGTAGAATCTGTGCGTCAATTAATTACTGTTATAATAATACCTTTTATTTCAATTGTCTGTGAATGTTTAACACTTTCTTGTGGTGGATTTGTGCCTCATTTCGTTTATGATACAATAATATATTTTATTTCAATTATCTGCGAATTTATAAACTTTATTTTGTGTGTGCATGAGTTTTAGTCATCATGAATATTCCTCAAACTTCAGGACAAAGTTCTGAGAGGGAGTGAAAATTAAATTTAGTTGAAAAATTGCTAGAAACGGTAGGAAATAAAGACACACATTTTAATGTAACGCCAAAGGAAAGATACACCGATATTTTACAGGAGCTCTGTGCTGCAAGATCAGCTGAAAAAAAGACCCTTATGCAATATCGAAGATTGAAGAGATTTGATATACTGTAGATTGGAGGTGTAGAACAACTTAAAGCAAGAAGCGAAACTAATGTAGTTAAGTATGATTTCCCAGTTGAAAAGATCTTTGATGTAATTGAAGCTGCTCACGTTGCTATAGGACATGGTGTCCGAGACAAAATGTTTGTTTAAACATTAAGGAAATACGCTATTATAACTAGGGAAATTATATCCCTATTTTTATCAATGTGAGAATTGTGTCAAAAGAAGAAAACTAAGAAGAAACGAGGGCTGGTCTCAAAGCCAATTATTCATTCTGAGATGAATAGTTGTTGTCAGATTGAGCTCATCGATTTACAGACACAGGTTAGTGGACAATTTAAATTCATAATGATGTATCAGGACCACTTAATGAATTTTGTACTTTTGCACGCTTTGCAAAGTAAGAGAGCTGAGGATGTGGCTCACCACCTGAGTGATAAATTTCTAACTATAAGATCACCATGCACTTTGTAGTCGGACAACGGTTGCAAATTTTAAAATCAAGTAATAAAGGAGATGATGATATTGTGGTCTGAACTCAAAATTGCTCACGAAAAACCCCGGCACAGTCAAAGCCAAGGCCCTGTAGAAAGAGCTAATCAAGATATTGGAACCATGCTTGCCGCTAGGAGGAAGGACAACAACTCAAGTAAATGGTCAGAGAGTCCAAGATATATCCATTTTATGAAAAACAAATCCTCTCATTCTGAAACAAAGCATTCCCCTTTTAAGGCAATGCTATGAATTGAATCAAGAGTTTGTCTTTCCACTTCTTCACTGCCTTCAGATATTATAAAAGACATAGAAGATGAAGATGGGCTTTGTGCATTTCTCGTGGGATCCAAAGAAGAGGACGAAGGTGATAATGAGTTTGCTTCAGAGCTTCCTGATTCTTCCGTTTTAATTGAGAACAACAGTCAGAAAGACATAAGTGCCACAAGGAGACTTGCTCGAGAAAATTTAGAAAAACAAGTAGAGAAAACGAAGATGGTTTTTGAAAAAACACAGCCGAAATTGGAGACAACATAACCATCCCAATTCCTGACATTGACAAAGATAAAGGAGATATTCAAAATATTATTGGATTGGTTCTCGATATAAATAAATCTGGACTTTACAACATCCAGTCAAGTAATGGTGTGCTCAATGGTGATTTTTTATAGCTGAAATATTTCTTGGGTAAACTTTTATTATTATAATAAATGCTTATGTTAATATTACTATTAATAATGTTAATTTTGTTTTCAGATCAGAATTTTATTCTTGCGCACAGACATTTCTATCGGAAAATGAGATACTGTCAGACAGCATATCTCTGAGGACTGCAGCAATTAAGGATTAACTTGGTACTGGGCAGGGCTTTCTTCGTTGTAGTTGCAACAAAAATGGTTCTTCAAAGAAATGCCTTTGCAAAAAAAATAAAAATTAAATTTTATGCAAATGAAAATTCCACAAAAGTATGTCGTTTAATGTAATACCAAAGTCAATTATAGTCAATTACTATGGACTAAATGCTTTTTGAGAAATATTGTTGTCTATCAGTATTGATCTTTCATTTATTTTTCAAAAGTTCAAGCTCTTAATATTTAATACAATTTTCCAATTGTAAGACACATTATTGTCTCTGTCGTGTAGCAATAAAATACTCTGGAATAAATGCTTCTTGCGAAATATTGTTATCTTTCAGCATTGATTTTTAATTAATTTTTTTAACTATTCAATTGCTTAAATTTAATAAAACTGTTCAACAATTGTAAGACAAATTATTGCCTCTTTAATATCCCCTCTCCTACAACAAAATAAATAAACTCATTCAACAAATTTAGTCTAGGCAAATAAACCTCTTGGTTACAGTACCTAGGCTGTTCTAATTCAGCCTAGGCGAACCTAATTTTGCCAACAAGCGATCGCTAGTGCTAGTTTTGCCTAGGAAATTCTAACTTTGCCAACAGGAGACCGCTTATACTAGTTTTACCTAGGTCATACTTGTTTTGCCAACATTCCATCGCTTGTACTAGTTTCGCCTAGAACTCTAGTTTTATCTTAAATCGGGTTTTGCCGGTAAGAAGATTGTTAGAAAAAACTTAAGATTACCCAGGTTGGAGTTTAAGAAATTTGATTATAATGTATCTTAAGTTATATAAAAAAATTAATTTAAGGTTAGTTTAGTTACAACAAAATATATAAAATGTAATTATTTGGAAATTTACCTTCAAGATTGAATTCAAATTGGGAATCTATGAATAGTATTTATGATAAATTAGAATATATTTTAATTTGTACAAATAATAAATAATTTTAGGATAGCTTACAAAAAAGTATTTTGAAAATTTGATGTTCAAAAATTTAAACAATTTGTTTTGATATTTATATATAAAGAGTGAGTATTGTGATTAACAAAATTATGTGGTTTTTTTATGAAGAAACATACTTATGGTTAGTTTACTCAAAGGCTATTTTTGAAAATTTTCTTCAAAGCCGTAATAGACAATACGAAAAGTTTTGTGCAATTGTGTTGTACAATTTATTTTACTATTTATTATATTAAATATACTATAGTCAACTTTGGATTTAGTGGACACGGTTGTAGTGAGAATCAGGCTATAGTGAACCTAATTCAGTTATCCCGATACACATACATTTAACTATGTGTTAGAAATTTTGTAGATAACAGAACCATCAAATTCGGATTTAGTGAACCTAAACACTGAAATTTCCAAGAAAAATGCCACTAAGACATCTTAATTCTCTGAAAATAAGCCTTATTGGTGGTTTGAGCTAATGCCAACTTATCTCACACAATGCTGCTTGGAAACAAACGAGTCTCCCAACTTGAGAATTTATGCTCCAGAAGCTAGTTAGATGCGTAAACTCTGACTAACACAGGGGAGATTATCTCGGACTATTAATACTCTATCGCTACGTCATTGGTTTATTGATAAGACATCTACACAGATATTTTGCTGTAAGCAGTGGTGCACCCAAGGGGGCGAGTGTCAAACAGGGTATTTGACCCCCCCCCCCCCCACCCTCTTTCCCTAACACCACATACAACGTTTATCACACTCTACCACGAACGCTCGTCAGGAGAGGTTCGTGCAGGACAGAGCCTTGTTCCGGAGGAAACCCCCTGACAACCATAGCGCGAGGTTCGTGCCGAGGCTCATGCACCCCCAAATAAACTACAACGCCCTAATCGATGAATAAAAACACCTCTATCTACCAATTAATTAATTAACAATAATCAATTAACGATAATTAATTAACAATAATTAATAATTAATCTTCAAGAACCAACATGTCCGGGGTTTGCCGGCAGTAGGGGAGGGGCAGGAGGGGGTAAACCAACAGCCAACCAGAGGAAAGTAGGTCAGGGGGGAAGGGGGAGGGGGAAGGAGGGGTGGGGGAACGGGGAATAACAGTAAAAATTGACGACACACAACTAGGGGTCAAAGGCCAAAGGTCAAATTGGAGCGATACGACGGGCTAGACTACTACATTACAATATTACAACATACAATATTACATTGGAGATAAGTCACTTTACTTCCATTCTTTTCTTGTCAAAACCCCATTAAGTACGACTGATTGGATACAGAAGGGGTGAAGGGGGAGGGCTCTGTTATCTTTCAATAATCTCTTACCTGAACAGGTTGTATTATTAGTAGTACTAAATAATTTGTTGCGAATTTTTTTCAAAATGATGAAAAAGAATGGGAGAAAGCATCCTTCTGATCACAAAAAAAAAAAAAAAAAAGCAGAGAGGTTTGAATTTAAAAAAGTATCGAGAAGCTCAAAAGATAATATCCGTAGAAGTAGAGCAAACAGTTTGTGTACAGCAATAAACTAGTGACAACAATCAATATAATCTTAATGAATACGAATTAATATTAGAAAACCTTAGCCCAGAACATAAACATAACCAGAATATAACATTTGGAATAGCTGACAAAATAATTGTAGAACTTTCTTACTTTTTAAAATCGCTCAGTAAAATGACAGAACATGGACCACTGAGCTTAAAATTAGAAAATATGGAACTGACCAAAGAATCAAGGTATTGACTGCGAAGCTGTCTTCATTTTCAGTGCAATGTTTGTGGAGTAGAGAAAAACAAATTTACAGAGGATCCCTGTGATAAATCAAGAATGGAAATCAATTCCTCAGCTGTCAGGCGTGCTAAGTGTTGGAGGTGGTCTTGCTCATCTAGAAGAGATTACTGCAGTCATGAACATGCCATGTATGAGCATTCGAACTTACAATAAGTATCACAACATTATTTGTGATGGTTTATTTGCGACATCCATGGAAGAGATTAAGATGGCTGCTCAGGAAGAATCGAGACTTGCTGTACAAGAAGGAGCAG
This sequence comes from Timema cristinae, assembly GCA_039000515.1. Lineage (NCBI taxonomy): Eukaryota > Metazoa > Arthropoda > Insecta > Phasmatodea > Timematidae > Timema > Timema cristinae. Next base: position 16,779,219 of record JBCFYV010009882.1, on the reverse strand, counting down.
TTGACGTGGATGGTGTTATATTAATAACAGTGGTGGCTGATGCCAGTTGGGCTAAGCGCTCTTATCGTTCCAACTTTAGTTCACTGTCTGGCGTGGTAAGTTTTATTATCAATACTTTATTTCTCATTTACAAGCCATAATACTGATTTATTTCGTTAGTTCCATAGTTTAACACACAATGGTATGGATTTCCTAAGTTAAACTGCTCAGAAACCTCAATCTAACTGGTGTACTGGTGATGGAGAAGCAAGGTTTTAATTCCCTGACGGATTTACTTAACGTGTTTTCCCTAAGTTATTTCCATTCTTCTTTCATACAAATGTGGGTAATTTTCCTATAGTATTTACCTTCCTTATCCCTGTCCAATCAATATAAATATGCGGGTAGGCTCTAAAGGATAGTAAGATGAGAAGTGGGGGGGGTGAGGGACCGCAACAAAAAGAATGTTACCGTTGATAATGAAAACTGTTTGTGAGTAAGAGAGTAAGATAACCTTTGTAAATTGCATTTTTATAATAAGCTTTTCAATTAATTATATTTTTAATAAAACAAATGGGTGACCTGGTGGTCTAGGGGTAAGGTGTCAGACTTCTATGCTGGCGGCCGGGGTTCAATCCTCGGTCCCGGCACAGATTTATCTGATTTCCAAACCCTTCCTTTACCTCTGACAAGTTATCTTGTGAATGTGGGGAATGCCAGGCCTCCACCGTGGTTCGGATTCCACGTTAAACTATAGGTCCTCCATTTCATCTCACAATCACCCTACCATTACACATTAGCGTAAGAGCGTATAACCCGAACGGGTAGTAAGACGCGGTGCTAATAATAATAATAAACAAATGGCATTTAAATGAGAGTCGATATAAATCCGAAGAGTTTTTAAACATGCAATATGTTATAACCACCATAAATTTAAAATAAGTTTTGAAATCATATTATTACAAAAGCAAAACTATTTATATATAAAATGATAGACCCTAAGTAAAAAATCATTAAAACTATTTCACTCTTATATTAAAGATATTTGTTTTATATAATTTGTCCAATATTACGCTAAGCGTAGGCAATAGTGAGGATTAATACCAAGTACAGGTGAGGAGGGGAGCTAAGAGAAAATACACGAGCAAATAATTTTTAAGAAAATTAAAAACAATTAAGAATGGCCCTTAAAATTCACACCACTTATCGCGTGGTAAAAAGTGCGAGTCTCCTCTTGGCTGGCTTGCCGGTGACGGAGAAGATGGTTGGGGTAGGGGTGAGGAAAGAGGAATGAGATGAAAATAGGAGGGAGGATAAAAAGAGAGAGGGGGCTATACAGTGATGGTAGGACTGTATTTAAAAAAAAAGTAAAAAAACAGATTTGTTTTTATATTGACATGATGGATGATTTGAAGCTTTGTTTTACAGGATTCTTTACAATATTTTTTTACGGCGAAGGGGGCTAGTATTTAATATAGTTATAGGTAAGTCTACAGCTCTTTTGTAAAACGGGTCTGAAATAACGATGATCTATTGAATAAACATCAAACAATTGTTGAAAAACGAGTCTACAATTTCTAATGCTAGTATTATCCAACCTAGTGGTTCTCAAACCCAGGCCCGCGGTCGAGACCATTGGGATTAAATACATATTCTGTGAAAAAGCTGACTAATATAAATTACTAAAGAAGTAAGAGTGAGAAATTATCCACCCTCAGTACATACAGTACACCCAGCCGGGATTCGAGTCTTGACCTCCCCGTCACTGACAAACCAGACTAGACAAGCTTGATGTTTAGTTCGTGTGCCTATCGATGGGAATTGAATAATATTTCTGATTAGTGTGTCTAACCGGCATCCAGTTATTTGGCAACTGATTATTTTATTAATTACGTCTCCCATACAAAAAAAAATAGATGTTTTGTAAATTTAAAAAAGAACATTCTACATTTATCTAATAACGTTTTAATACATGAACGAGATCCACCATAGATGAAAGCAGAATGAAGTCATGTTTTTGCTTTGGTGGTTGAATGTTCTAGGCCAGGGTGTCACTCTCGCATTAGACTAGACTGACAATGTTGGGGAGATAGGGTTTCGAATCCCAGTTGGATGTAATGAGGGTGGTTTTTCATGAAAAGTTGTCCACTTCCCTGCAAATTTTGGTACTTTTCCTCTAAAATCAACCTTCTTTCTCCCTAGCAAATGTAAGGCTTGACAAGAGCTGCACAGGTAGAAGTTTTTCTCAAAGGAGACCAATTAAATAATTAGTAATAGAAAAAAGTAGAACAAGATGTGCATGAACTTTTTATCAGTTTTTCTTGATAGGGCCTCGAAAATAGAATCCGTTAAACATTTTAGATAACAAGCTGTTGATAACAGCAGTCGATGGCTAAGAAACAGGTGTCAACAAAAAATACTATGGCTGGTCACATTCCCCTTTAGTACTGCATCCAATAGTACATAAAATTCTAGTAGCAAGTGCACCAAGAACAAAACAAACAATGCGAATCGATCGAAAGGCAAAAGTTAGAAAGTATTATTTGCGCGGACCCCACTATGTTTCTAGTGCAGTTCCCTGGGTTGCGCACCGAAATTAATACTGCACGGGAAGCGTGACTACTTGACCAACCCAAAATACTGGTTTCTATTAACTGAATTGTAATAAGGAAAAAATACAGACAACCTGGGGGTAGCCATCCATAAATAGAACTGATGCTCACGACGTACAAGGTGTCATGACAAATTTTGATTCAAAACAGATAAGAGGAACTTGTGGAAGTTTATAAGTCCTTAACTAAGACATTATAACTTTCTACGCCAGAGGCTCATAATGTAAAGTCTGAAAGATATATATATATATATATATATATATATATATAATATATATATATATATATATATATACACATATAAACATAGTCTACAGGACTGAACTACAATATTTGAAAAACAAGCAAGAGGGTCGTCCCGCACTCTGAAAGACACTATATTTAATCAAATAAATAAAGCTTTGATTTAGCTAGTCAACAAAACTTGAAGGTGATTAACTTTCGACTAGACATACTATCAATTCGAAAGAAAATCGTCTCCTACACTATACCAAAACTAAAAGGGTGCAAACAGATATTGCTCATCTTTATAACAAAAATTAGATTTCTAAGTCATAAGGACTCGTCGATTACTTTACAATACTTAATAAACCGAAGCCCGTGGTTCCAACCATAAATGCGGTGAATCCCACGGCCTAGGCTTCATAGGTGGAGTTGAAACGCGTCATCCTGTCTAAGGCGGCGGTGTATCTGACGCCTCAGTCTTCATGGTCGACGTGACGATACTGGAGTCCTTCCTTCAATGCAGGGATACAGTAAACTGGCTCTAATGTGACCCGGGACATGGGTCCTTATATAGTTCCCAACCTAATACGAATAAAAGAAAGTGGAAAGGACTATAAACATAAGACCATAGAAACGGGAGGGGCAGGCGAAGGTGGGGAGAGAGAGATATTAACAAGAAAGAATCACTTGCGTGGAAAAGGAAGGGACAGGTTTCCTTGGTTTACCACCAGGGTCGTTGATGAGCCGTAGGTCTTTGCGTCGAAGCACGGACGCATTTATTCTCTTCAACAGATCTCGTTATGATAGCACGTGTGGCGGGCATCATTGAATAGTTTGGTGCTTCACATGTGTGACAAATGAATCTATAGACATCTTGAAGAGGTGAGTAAACACCAAAGCGTTATATATTCAAATATATTTGTTTTAATCATGTTATTTAAAATCCGTTATTATTTTTATAAGAATTTGTGATATAGATGTGTTTTACTATTTTTCTTGTCACAGCCTGGCAAGCCTATATAAAATTATCTGACATCATCCAATGGGAAACGCAATGCGTTAAAGTATTTTATTCATAACTATGATAATATCCGTCCTCTTCTTTGGTATCTACTCTAGTTTTTATCAAAAGATAATATTTTTGACCAACCACGTGTTTGCATGTAGGGAGAAACGTAATTTATTTAGACTGCATTTTTGGAGTGGACTCCAAAAAATGTAAATATAGGTTCTTTCTTGCATAAATCATTAAACTATTGAATATTTTGATTGTAGCTGTCTAATCTATCTGATTGACATGCTACACAAATTAGCGTTAATTGTAAATATGCGTACAACCTGGATGGGTGGTAAGATTCGATAGAAAAAAAAGTCATGTACGTAGGTTATTGTAGTATTATAAAAATAGAAACACAAACTTAGACTGTAATATTCTTTAAAACTGAAAGAACATTTGGTTTCAACTCGAGCAAAACTTATCAATAGCTGTAATGTGAATCTATGTGTGAATGGGCATTAAAAGAGACCACAGGCTCCCTCTCACTTCTACCCTCCCCAGTGGTTTCCAGCAGCCTAGCAAGTTGTTTTTCTTGTGTTCAGCCCTCTCCCTCCCCCTCCTTACCCATGATGGGCGTACACTTGGTCAGCCAACACACTGCAGCAACACTATCTGGTGCTAATCTAGATTCTAATTTAAGTAATATCTTACGTTTTTGTGTTGTGACAACAGGATTTTAGCACGAAATCTTTATCTTATAGCTCATAGCTAGAATCTTATGGTTTTAATTTTGTAGAGTTCTCCATATTTCTCTTGTAAAATGAAAATTATATTTGACAATTGGCTATTTTTTTCCTCGTTACTGAAATAAAACAAAACAAAAAATAAAAACCATAAAATTCAAGATACACTCTTTAGTGTTGAAGATTTTTTACTTTGGCATACTCTTATCAATTACTGATAAATTGGTTCAATAAGACTCACATGTTTCGGTATATTTTTCGAGTACTATGGTGGCCTCTTAAGAGGAAAAGCTAGGAAAATTGTATATAACGTAGTTGATGACTTAAAAAACCAGAAATAACAGTTTAAGATCAAATATAATGTAGTTGAATGTACGAGTGAATACACGAGCATGTCTCTAGTAACGTAAAAACAATTTTGAGGTAAGGTAAATGTTCCCTTGTTTATAAGGGACACCTGACCTCTTCCGAAATTAAAGTGGAAGTAGCATAGTAAAAGAATAGTTAAAGATTATTTCACGAAAGCATCAATTTGTATAAAAGTCCACTAATTTTATGTCGCGGGAAAAATTGTATCGGCACGTAAGAAATTGTAATCAGTTTTTAAAAGTGTTGTTATTGTAGATTGAAGAAGAGAGTATTTGAGAAAAACAATCAAATGTTGGGCTTTAAGTGGAAACAAATTCTATCAAAAGGAAAACTTTTGACCGAACACCCTAAAATAGCGGCATGGAGAGACAGGTATTCACTTTAAATTGGTGAACTTGGGAGTAGTGGAAGGAATATTACATATGTTGATGAAACCTGTGTTAATGCGTGTCAAAATGTATAAACATGCTTGCAGTCCGAATTCGAAATAGGTGCTACATACTATGCTTATTGGAAAAGAAACTCAACTAATCATTGTGCATGCTGGAGGGAAAGGTTTTATTATTCTCATTTTCAAATCAAAACAGAAGATTACCACGATTACATGATTTACACTAATTTCAGTAAGTGGACCTGTGAGAAATTGTTACCTAATGTTCCCCCCAGAAGGGTTTTATAGTAATGGACAATGCTAGTTAGTATTGTGTACAGGTGAACAAGAAACCAACAAGTGCATCTTTAAAAGATGAAGTCAAAATGTGACTAAGAGAGAATAGCATACTATTCACTGAAGAAATGATAAAGCCATAAATAATTGAACTTGTCAAAAGAGCTTCTTGTGAGAGGAAATACAAAATTTATGAGATAATAAAAGACCAAGATCATAATATTTTGAATCTGCCACCTTATCACGGTGATCTTAAGCCAATCGACGAAATAGTTTGGGGCTATGTAAAAGGACAAGTGGCCCAAGATCTCTAAGGTAATTCTCTTGAGGAAAAAAAAAAAAAAAAAAAGTGCGAAAGATTTATTCAAAAATACACTGCAGAAAAGTGGAATAAACAATTGAACATGTTCACAAAATTAAGAACGATTATTGGTAAAATAATGCGTTGTTGGATGCAGCGATGGAAATATTTGTAATTATTAACGAAGAATGTTCAGATTCTAGTGTGAGTGAATCTTCCACCAGTGAAATACTATAACTGGAGATGAGTTATTCAGACTTGTGTAGTCACGCCTTTCTATCTAATCACTCTGCCAGCCAACTTTTTGGAAGAGGGGTAAAGTTACAGTTATTATAGTACAAGGTGTTTTTGAAAGTAGCCAAGCTGTAGTAGTGGCTATTGCTGTAGTGGCAAGTAAAGTACCCTTGCTTAAGACAGTATATAGGTATCTCCGCTGACATATCTAACAAATTCAAATTATGAGCTACTAAAATAAGCTTGGATGTTTAGAAAAGTGTAGAAGTGACATCTTTGTGTGTGTATGTTGATGTACCTCACTGTTCAGTCGGCCTTCTTTCCTTCGCACTTGCACCGGCCGCTTCACCCTCCCTCCCTACTGCCGGTCCGGCCCACAGTCCATGTTGTCTGAGCCGTCCGTGACGACTCTACCTCTGCTCACTGCGCCAGCGCTTCCTATTGGCTCGCGTGATGGACTCTGTCTCTAACGGTTTCTCGCGCCAATAGGAAGCCCCCGTTTTCCCCATTGGTCAAGGCCGGGCAGTGGTGGGGGGTATATAACACGGTGATCTCTGGAGCTTTTTGCAGTGGTGACCCAACCTTGGAGAACCACCATTATGAAAGAGCATAATAAACCATCTTTATTCGTTTGAAAAGAGCATCTCATCGTCACTCCCTATCCTCCCACGACTATCCCCGACCTCCCACCGCGACTCCGTGTTGCCGGGATGGTTATCCTGCCTCCCACCGCGACTCGGTGTTGCCGGGACTGTTCCCCTGCCTCCCACCGCGACTCCGTGTTGCCGGGACAGATCCTTACCTCCCACCGCGACTTCGTGTTGCCGGGACTCTGACCTATGTTTTCTCCCCCATCTCCCTTCCTTACCCCCATCCACTGGACCCACGGGATCGACGACTGACAACCACCGTCGCCCGGAAACTGGACTTCGACGAGACAAAACCACTCGACGCGAAGCCGCAGTAAGAGGGATAACAGTTCTGGCGCCTAAACGTGGGGCCAATCAAGACACAGGACGGATGTCCAACGGACCGACTACACGACCCCAGAACACCGCACAACACTTCCGGGAGTGAACAAAACCCGGTGGCGCCCAAACAACCTCACCGAAGAAGACGACTTCACCAAAGAAAACTCACCGAAGAAGACTACCTCACCAGAGAATACGAACTCACAAACGAATACAACCTCACCAACGAAGACAACCTCACCAAGGAATACGACCTCGCCAAAGAAGACGACCTCACCAAAGAAGACGACCTCACCAAAGAAGACGACCTCACCAAAGAAGACGACCTTACTAAAGAAGACGACCTTACCAAAGAAGGCAAAATGGTGATGACCAGGAGTCAAAAGTGTACCAACCCATCGTGTACCCCAGGAGGGGACCGACACTATGTAACCTGCATAAACTGCCAAAAACCCTATCATCACCTTTGCATTGGATGGACAGACGAACCACGTGACATCAATGAACCAGCCTACCGCTGCACCTCCTGCACTGAAACACCGCCGGAAGTACGATATTGCCCAGGGTTAACCTGTACTGGCGAAGACGGCCCAGAGATTGTCTGTGAGGACTGTAGACAATACTACCATTACCAGTGTCTGGGCTGGAAAAATGAACCCAGAGACCTGAGGGGCCTCTTCTTCCGTTGCCCACCATGCCAACGACCCACCTCATCAAGCGCCAGCGCACCACCATACCGGCCACACTTGACTACCACCTACCAACGCCCATGTTCAAGCCCTTACCACCTACCAACTCTACCAGATTTTCACGGTCGAGGACATGAAGACCCTACTACTTTTACTCAACGCTGTGAGGTTCAGCTCAGGACCGCTCAAATAGACCCATTAGAATGGGTACATACTACCCAAAGGCAGCTTAAAGACACCGCCGCTCAGTGGTGGAAGCTTTATGGCGAGTATATTACAACTTGGGAAGAATTCAAACAAAGACTAACGCACCACTTCGCCAGTACAACCACCATAGCCTCTCTCCACGCGGAGCTGTACGGAAAGGAACAGGCCCAGTCTGAACCCGTCGAGATATTCCTTCGACACAAGGTACGATTGCATCAACGCTTGTCCCCCACAACGCCATCATCAGAGATAATACCACTGTTAATTGAATTGGTCCGACCAGGACTAAGACCTTTTCTGCGAGCCCCACACCCTCAAGAATTAGAAGAACTTATAACTAGGGCTGTATCTGTGGAACGTGACCTGGCTAAAAATCCGGCAACAGTGACGACACGCTCCATCAAAACCCCAACAACTGCAGCTGACCCACGACCTCCAAAATGTTACCACTGCCCAGGGTACCACTTTCACCGGGACTGCCCAGTGCTAAATCAACGCTACCCAGAGAAAGACAGATCGGGAAACGCCAAGCCAGAGGACAACAGGGCCCCGCCTCTGGGAGACAGGAACCAGGGCCGCCACCAGTAATCAACAGCGTCAACCCCTCAACATCCCAACCACTGCCCAGGGTTCTGTGTGAAACTCCTCATGGTCCTCTACTAGCCCTCTTAGATACCGGGGCTACTGCTAATTTTATTCTATACAAACACCTTACCCCTTCAAACCGGAATAATTTAATTCCTTTCCCCACGCCCATCCACCTAGCCAAGGTTGGGAGTAACCTCGCCATCCGAGGCCAGATCACCTTACCCATAACCATGCAAAGGCTACAACTCAACGTCACGTTCCTGGTATCTGATGAGCTGCGAGAACCACTGATTTTGGGACAACCATGGTTCACAGAACAGAAAGTAATCCTGGACTACGAGAACAGCCGAGTGCTATTTGGAAACCAAGAGCGTCATACTCTGTACTGGATTGCAAGACTCAATGAGAATCCCCCTCCGGTTCCTCAAGACCAAATCAGACAACACGCCCCAATAGAGTATCAAGGACAACTACTCAGACTACTAGACAAACACCGAGCAGTTTTCAACACCCAAGGACCACTGCGAAGAACACGCAGCATCAATCATCAAATTCGACTTAAAGATAATCAACGGATTATGGTACGGCCTTACCGTTACTCCCCCACCAAGAGCGCGCTAATTGAAGACCAGGTTCAGGAGATGAAATCCCAGGGGATAATAGAACCTGGAAACTCGGAATATAATTCACCCATTGTAATTGTGGATAAAAAGGACAAAACTCCCCGTTTCTGCATTGATTTCCGACAACTGAACACCGCCACTATCGATGTCACTCCACCCGCCGTCAACGTACATGACACCCTTCGAGATCTGGGAGACGCAGAAATATTTACCACCCTCGATATGAAATCAGGCTACTGGCAGATTCCCCTACACCCCGATTCAAAACCACTGACTGCTTTCACCACCCCTACTGGAGAAACCTTGCAATTTACAGTTATGCCTTTTGGGTTAAAGGGAGCACCAAGTACCTTCCAGCGACTGATGAGCCAAGAAGTGTTAGCAGGGTACACCGGCCAGTTCTGTTTCGCCTACCTAGACGACGTGATAATCTACTCAAAGACATGGGGAGAGCACCTCACCCACTTGAGCAAGGTTTTAGAAAGATTTGAGCTCCATCAACTGACCTGCAATCTGGCCAAATGCCAGTTCGGCAAGACGGAGCTAGAGTACCTGGGCCATATCGTTTCTAGCCACGGAAACGCCCCACAACCACAGACGATCAAGGCAATCACGGAAGCCCCACCACCAAGAAACCGTAAACAGCTCCGACAACTCCTGGGCCTCTGCAATTGGCTACGGGAATTCGTGCCCCAGATGTTGGAAGTAACAGCACCTCTCACCGAACTTCTAAGAACCAAATCCAGATGGATATGGAACTCCAAGACAGAAGCCGCTCTCCAAAGGCTTAAAGAAGCATTCCGAGACCTACCACCCTTAAGCCGCCCAGATCCATCACGAACATTCACCCTACAAACCGACGCTAGCGGGATTGGACTAGGGGCAGTCCTGTACCAAGAAGATGATATGGGCAAGCGAATCATCAGTCATGCCAGTGCAAAGCTAACCCCTACCGAGCAACGGTACCATAGCAACGAGCAGGAGTGCCTCGCTATTGTCTGGGCCATCAAGAGATATAGACATTACTTAGAAGATAAACCCTTCATACTACGCACTGATAACCGAGCTCTCACCTGGCTGAACACGATGAAAGATCAACGGACCAAGCTAACGCGGTGGGCACTCCTACTCCAAGAGTTCCAATTTTCCATAGAACATTGTCCGGGAAAACTGAACGATCTACCTGATGCGTTGTCACGTCAACCCGATAGCGAGAACACCAGTTCAGCGACTCAAGACTGGGACCGGATGACTCCGCCATCGGTCACAGGGTTAGCCCCACCCGAACCCGAAGCCTTACTAGTCCTACAAAGCCCAGATGAACCCCTACATGAGTTAGTCAAGACAGAACAAAGACAGGATGCAGACATCCAAACTCTAGTGAACCATTGGAAGACTCTGGACAGCCTAAGGCAACCCCCCACCAAAACAACCGATACTCGGTTCTGGAATGAACACCATGTTAAAGAAGAGAATATCTGGAGACGCGAAGGAAGGGAAGGACCATGGAAACTCATCGTTCCAGCTCAAATCCGACAACAGGTTATTTGGACATACCACGACCACCCTCAGGCAGGGCACCCGGGAGAAGACGAAACGACACGAGCCATTCAGCGAGGCTACACCTGGAAAGGCCTCCGAACGGAAGTCAGCAACTACGTTCGAAACTGCATGCTCTGTGCCTGTCGTAAGACCGGGGGGTATCAAGGGGCAGAGCCACTAAGACCCCGTCAACCACAACGCCCCTGGAAAGTGGTAGCCTTAGACCTCATGGGGCCATACCCCCGAAGTCGCAGAGGAAAGAAGTTCATCCTAGTGATTACGGATCTCTTCTCAAGATGGGTAGAAGTATTTCCACTCGCGTCAACAGAGGTCAGACAGATAATTCAGACGATGGAACAACAATTCTTCCCACGATGGGGATATCCAAAACATCTCCTGTCCGACAATGGCCCACAGTTCATTAGCCGAGCCTGGGCGAACGCCTGTCAAAAGTGGGATGTCGAAGCCTGGACAACCCCAATCTATCACCCTCGAGCCAATCCCACAGAAAGAAGGAATCAGGAACTAAAGAAGGGAATCCGACTCCAAATCTCGGAGAACCATCGGGAATGGGATACCTACCTGCCTATGATCACCTTCAATCTACGATGCCGCAAGAACGAAGCCACAGGAATGTCCCCTAGTGAACTCCTACTTGGCCGAACTCTATACAGACCCGGGGAGTGGAGGTTTGAAACCCCAGTACGCGAGCAGGAAGACAACGAGCCCCCCCAGCCAAGGAACCCTCCAAAGAGAGGAACAGGCACGAGTCAATCAAGCCAATTACCAACAACGGTACACCCACCCTCCAGCACGGGCCGCCCAACCCTTTCAAAACGGTGATTTGGTACTGGTCCGCACCCAACCCCTCTCTAACGCAACAGAGGCCTACTACGCCGGCTTTGCCCCCAAATGGGAAGGACCCTACCCGGTGAGCAAACGAAGAGGAGGGGTCTACTGGGTTACCTACCCGAATGGTCGATCCAAAAAAATACACAGGGAACAGCTGCGTCCCGCACCCTCCAGTGAGATTATCAGGAAGCAACAGCTACGAGAACGACCCCCAACAGTGGACCCCGAGCCCACTAACTCTGGGGACACCAAGGAGCTGGACCCTCCTCCATCAAGTAGTGCAGAATGGAGTACCAGACTTCGACCTCGCCGACCTCCCAAGACAGAGTGAGGCCGAAGAGCCGGGCACACGGCTACCCAAGGGCCGTGCGTGACACAATGCGTGGTCACACCAACCAGTGTGGGATACATAACTCAGTGCGTGACGTGAACATCATGGGTCGGGACTCCCCCCCAACTCAGTGCGTGACGTGAACATCATGGGTCGTGTCTCCCCCAACACAGTGCGTGACGTAAACATCATGGTGCGGGGTTACACAACCCAATGAGTGACGTGAACATCACGGTGCGTGGTTCCACAACTCAGTTCGTGACGAAAACTACACCGTCTGTGATTACCCCACTCAGTAAACACTGTCAAAGTGTGACCCTAAAAAGGGCTGATTATGTGCAATAACTTGTTGGCCCTAGAAAGGGCCGTCTTATTTACTGTATTTGTTGGCCCTAAAAAGGGCCGTAGTGTATTTTCGTTATTATTATTTATTTGTCATATATTTACGTTTTCTTTTTTTTTTTTCTCTCTCTCTCTCTGTGTCCATCAGAACTATTGAATCTAATCAATGTTAAAATTATTATTAACTTAGCCCTAAGGATAAATATATAAATAATTTGATGTAAAATTTATGTAGACCAGAGGTCACCCGTGTGCAAGTGCGCAAGCCAGTGTGAGGGATTGATGTACCTCACTGTTCAGTCGGCCTTCTTTCCTTCGCACTTGCACCGGCCGCTTCACCCTCCCTCCCTACTGCCGGTCCGGCCCACAGTCCATGTTGTCTGAGCCGTCCGTGACGACTCTACCTCTGCTCACTGCGCCAGCGCTTCCTATTGGCTCGCGTGATGGACTCTGTCTCTAACGGTTTCTCGCGCCAATAGGAAGCCCCCGTTTTCCCCATTGGTCAAGGCCGGGCAGTGGTGGGGGGTATATAACACGGTGATCTCTGGAGCTTTTTGCAGTGGTGACCCAACCTTGGAGAACCACCATTATGAAAGAGCATAATAAACCATCTTTATTCGTTTGAAAAGAGCATCTCATCGTCACTCCCTATCCTCCCACGACTATCCCCGACCTCCCACCGCGACTCCGTGTTGCCGGGATGGTTATCCTGCCTCCCACCGCGACTCGGTGTTGCCGGGACTGTTCCCCTGCCTCCCACCGCGACTCCGTGTTGCCGGGACAGATCCTTACCTCCCACCGCGACTTCGTGTTGCCGGGACTCTGACCTATGTTTTCTCCCCCATCTCCCTTCCTTACCCCCATCCACTGGACCCACGGGATCGACGACTGACAACCACCGTCGCCCGGAAACTGGACTTCGACGAGACAAAACCACTCGACGCGAAGCCGCAGTAAGAGGGATAACAATGTTTGTACTTGACTAACCCATTCAGGACTTAACGGCGGGAGGCAATAGCTATATTCGATCCAAATGTTGGAAACTTTTCTGAAAAATACAGCCCTAATACTATTTATTATATAACTATTTTTAAGGCGGGGATTTTGTTCGGCAGTTCTCACTTTAGACAGATATTGTCAATTTAAACAACTGTAATTTAAATATTGCAACATTTAATCATTCTTGGCTAGTAGAGAGTATTTTGTAATATTATTTAAAATATGTTTAGGTGGTGAATCGTGATTGTTAAAAGGTATCTTTTTAAATAATACTTAGCACTGCGTCATACTGCCCATTCGGTTTATAAGCTACACATTTTTAGTAAAATTTCAGATAATGACCAGGCGACTTTCTTTTCATGTCAGAGTGTGTAAGCGCTATGTTTTCAATTAAATATATCTAAAATTCGATCCATAAAATACAATTAAATTAATGGTAAACCATTTCATGTGTTGGCACTATCTTACTTAGAGGAAACGTCACTTAAAAAATCTTAGGTGATATTGTGGCTGTGCCTTAGTTTTTTAATATATTATTGCAAACCAAAATGGTAGTTTAGTAGGCATATATGTTTATATTTGTTTATTCATTATCATTTTAGACTTACATTGTATATACCATAAATAAATGGATTATAGCAACTATTGCTCATGGCCAACCAGTCACAGCAAAACCAGACAACATTGATGTAACGGTATCTGAAAAATTATGAACAAATTATATAAATTAAATATACATAGACAGTAATAACTATCTTAACAACTAAGTCAAGCATAAGAGTCCCTTGGTTCAAAAATGTGGTATTTGTAACTATATTATGGCTCTGATTCATAATTTATATCGATAAACTTTAAATTAGAGTAGATAAACTTTAAATTAGACTAGACTAATTGTAAATTTAAAACTTATATCTAAAGTCGTTTGAAGTGAAAGAGTCAGTAAAATTATTTTTTCTTTAGCTGATAACAAAAATAGTGTAATTAACATGAAATGCATTAACAAAGCTTTGGATTGAAAAATTATATAACTGCACAGTAAGAGCGCCTCCACGTTACTATACAACCACCTTATGTAAGTAAGAGACTATTAAGAGTGGAAATCTACTCCTCGAATAGGGCCCAGCAGCCACCAGTATCTGGGGAACATATACCTTTCCCAAGGTTCCTCTAGCCCATCATGGCTGAGTCCTCCCTCCGAGTGCTGGAAAGCCCATGTCAGGGAGCTATCACACACACTGGAGTCACTCTGCTTGCACAGCTTCGGCCTAGGTTGTCCTACCGAGAGTCAAAATTATATCTCAGGAATCACCTTGTAAGGGCTTTTACCTATTTCATCGGAGGTCAGGCAGGCGCCTAGCCTTAGGCACGGAGGTGGCCTAACCATCTTTCCCGGAAGGAACTAGCTACTAACCGCTTAGAGTGTGGTGGGTGAGTCATGGGAGGGAGCCCCCCTCTCCCTCGGTCACTCCCACACAAACGACCTTGAAAGAGATTTAGCCGTCCATTGGGTAAATCCTCTGAACACTACCAAGGGGCCACCATGAAAAGGCACTTTGCCAGGATTACCGGACAAGGAATGGCTCACATGAAGGAAGCCTCTTGTTCCGTCCGAGTAAGGTCAGTCACCACCAGGGCGAGAATTAATCTCAAACCCAGGAGCTTCAAACAATGACTCGGCGCTACCTCCTATATCACTGCACAGCAAATTTTTATTTATACACCCATAGAGTCCATGATGCAGATGGAAAAATAAACGTTTCATTTTAGAGGTGAACGTAAAAAAGGAGCCCTTAATAACCTGCTATATAACTACATTGGGAGCAAAGGCATATTAAAAAGACCTTCCTGAATTTCTTTGCTTTTAAATAATATAGTATGCGTTATAAAATGGAAGTAAATCAACATTGCTTAGTACTTTATGATCTCAGCTTCTGTTAATCTTGGCTGGCTCCTTTTATTAAAATGAAAATTAAGCTATTTCTCGGTTTAGCTATGTATATAAAACATTTATTAAATTTAATAAATAATTAGCAAAAATAATGCCAAAATAATTCAATTTTAGGGAAGATTTTTTTACTAATCATGATAATTCACACAAATAATGTACCAAATTCAGATATGTTCAAAACGCTACTTAGCCTTTATTTTGGATGGATAGAAAAAGTAATATCGTGATCCAAACATCTATAAAACTCAAACGAAAACTGATTATATTTTTAATGATTGAAATTAAACTAATATAACTTTAAATTATAGCAAAATAAAATATAGTTTTTCAAACCTTTATTAAACTGCAACAAAATTAAATTTATCCTTTGTGTCAATGTCACAGATAAAAAAGTAGCGAGCTTTCTTTGAAGTAATAAATTAAGGCCGTATTTGCAAAACCATTAGTTTTACACGATAATGTAGATTTCAAGTGTTTTAAACAAAAGCGCAATATGGATATTTGCAAACTTCTTTGCAGCTGCAAATTAAAAGGAAGCTAGACTGGGTACACTTGTCTGGTTTGTATACATTGAAATTGAAAATCCGACAAGTATAAAAAAGGGGGTACGATGACCTACGCCTTTGACACCATTGTTAATAGTTTTTCCTACAGTGATAAAGCGTGTAATTGTATTGTTCTTTAGTGCTAAATGTGGGTGCCAGGACCAAAGTATACCATGGTGGTGTCCTTCCTGGAAAGAGTCCCCATCTTTTCATTCTCGGAAGAGATGGCTGTGGGCAAACCCCTAGAGTGGAACAACCACCCCGTACCACTCTCTCACAGCTCCCTCCATACATAGTTGAAAACAAACGTTGACTGTAACCATTAACTTTCTCACTCTACCATTTAATCAAATACGCTTGTATTGTTTTCTTCCCAATTTGCTGTTTTTCAACCCGGACACTACTTATTCATTAAAATATAATGAAATAGCCTACATTTTAAATAATTGTAATCATTAATCCCTTGAAGCCAATCAACTACATCGTTGGCTTACATTAAAATCGCAACTCATCAGCTTAGAGGACTAATGGAATAAAACAAATAAAATAATATATACTTTAAATATTTAATCAAATCTCTTAAAGCCAAAACCTTTTCTGACCTACTCCAGTGATCTTTACGCATACTTTCTAACCCCTATTTTCATTTATTTATCATCTTTGAGGAATAAGAACTTGAGATTAATAAAACTATAAACAATTTAAATATATATTATAGGACTATAGTATGAATCCTAGGGTGTGGTAAAGTGACTTGTACCCAAGATAAACCTTACACTTTCTAACCCTTTTATCTTCCCTTCCTTCCTCTCATTGAAGGGTGTGAAATGTAACAGCAAGTCTGCTAGTGATGCACCGGTCAAATACTTTATTTAACACATAATGGTAAATTCTCACCCTCTAAATATTAAAGGGTCATCCTTAATCTCTAATACTATATTAAATGTTACCCTTTAATGATTGAAAATAATGCGGATGTATAAGTTAAGCAATGTCTCATCCACTATTATATTTTATAACCGCAACCACACCTTCTCATATGATAAATGATCTTCACCACGCCTTGGAACAGCTCGATAGGTATGCTAATGTGACTCCCACCTAATGTTGACTGCCTACAAACCCAGATATTTACGAGGTATTCTCGACCAGATTGACTCTTGTAAGCCTTGAAAATATACACACTTTATTTGTAATTTCCTCTTGTCAAGCTTTACCACTCACCTCTCTACTCTAGGGCTCTACACATTACTTATAAAACATTTAACCGTTCTAAATTGATTAGAGCTACAAAATATTCACATATAGCATTCAATCGTAGTTGATTGATCGTATCATGCATAGTATTTAAATTACATTTCATCATTTTTCGTGCATTATACCTACTAAACACGTGATACTATTTCATTAATCATTCCACATATCATGCATATTTATAGGCACATAAAACTTAAAGCGCATTTGATCACATTTTATACATCACGACTTTACCTATTGTTGATAATACCTATTGTTGGTAGTAGCGTGTACGGCGTACTAGGACAATTTGAACTTTGACCTTTGACCCCAATCTGTGTGGCGTCATCATTGTGTGTAAAGTCGCAATCCTTCCCTCTCTCCCCTTATGGGTTTTCCCAGGTGACGTCATTGCTCTGTCACAACTCTGGCGCCAGTTTGGCTGGTATGATTCGGTCGTGATAGGGGTTACTGACTTGAATCTCCCCTCTATTTTTACTATTGTTACTTCCATAATGACATGGGGTTAACGATCTGTTGTCGTTTGTTGCTCATTCAATGTAGCAAAGGTTTATTTTTGGAGGTTTTCTCGTTGGTCTCCTATGTGACAATGGGGTTTCCCTGGTAACGTCATCGCTCTGTCGCAACCTTGGTACCAATTTTGTGGTTTGACTCGACAAGTCTAGACAGGAATAGAGGGTGACCTTGAAACCGTGAGCTAATACATGAGGTCATTGACCCTGACAACCCTCCCAACTTATATGTGACAATGGGTTTTCCCGATGACGTAATCGCCTTGTCGCAAGACTGCTGACTCACTCCTGGTTCTGGTTTGGCGGCTTGACAAGACGATTCGAGACAGGAATAAATCACGACCTTGAATGATGTCGAAACCCTCCCCTAATCTTTCCCTTCTATGTGGCAATGGGTTTCGCCAATGACGTCATCGCTTTGTCGCAGCCTTGCTGAGTCATACCTGGTGCCAGTTTGGTAGCTATATAATACAAGTTGAGACAGGAATATATCAAACGACTTTGAATGTTGTCGCAACGGATTTTCCCTGATGACTCATAATTGGTGCCAGTTTGGCAGCTCGACAAGACAAGTCAAGACTGGAATAGATTACAACCTTTAAACCGTGACCTTAAAACCGTGAGCTAGTACATGAGGTCATTGACCCTGGCAAACTCCCCACTCTCTACCTTCTATGTAGCAATAGGTTTACCCGATGACGTCATCGCTCTATCATAATCCTGATGACTCATACCTGGCGCCAGATTGACCGCTCGACTTTACAAGTCAAGACAGTAATAGATCGTAACCTTTAAACCATAAGTTAATACATGAGGTCAATGACCCTGGCAACTTTCCCCATTCCCCTTCTATGTGGCAGTGAGTTTTCCCAATGACGTTAACTCTCTGTTGCCACCCTGATGACTGGCGCCAGTTTGGTGGCTCGACAAGACAAGTCGAGACAGGAATAGATAACAGCCGTAAATGATGTCGCAACCCTCACCTATATATGTGGAAATGGGTTTTATCCCCGTGAGAACATCGCTCATTTGGGTTATGTTGCAAATAGAGAGCATTGAAAAAGCTCTGATTATGCACAATCAGGTGCCTCTCTCGTCAGATGGAAGCCTGATTTAGGGGTTACTATCCCCCACAAATGTCTACTAAATTTGGTTGTATGTTATCTACCATCGACATGTAGGGGTGTAAGTATCCGCCATACCAACATGAAATACTGTTGGTGAAATTAAGTTGGTAGGGCGGAGTAAGGTAGAAATGTTCCAGCGTATACCTGGAGTAAAAGAAATATATCTCATTTAGTGAGAGTTAGTGAGAGTATACCTCAGTGGAGATTTGAAACCCCAACCTCCACCGCCATAACTAGATGAGTTACACGCATCCTTTCTGGTTAAATATTTAGATATTAATCATGATAGTGTGGTAGGGATGAGTAAGAAATTGTTCCAGCATTTTACCTGGAAGGATAACTACCAACAAATTACCCAGCAGGGATTAGATTACAATCTCCCACGCCACAATTAGATGAACCTGACATTTATACGGCGTGCCCATGGGGATTAGAACCTTTATATCTACGCTGAGCTAGCACCACTAATGTTTGTTAGGACGGTCATCCAATCAAATACTTTCTTCTCTTAGTTTAGTCCATCCCACATTTGAAAATTCCCACCAGAATTATATGAGTCTGATATTTAGACGGCGTGCACACCGGGATTCAAACCTCGATATCTTTCGCGGGGCTAACACCACTATTGTCTGTTAGAACGTTCATCCAATAAAAACTTACTTACCGTGGTTGAGTGCACAACGAATTTGCTAGTCCCCACCAGAATTAGATGAACCTGACACATATCATGTGCCAACACGGATTCAGATCCCTATACCTTTCATGGGGCTAGCACCGCTAATATATGTTGGTTGGTCCTCCAATCATCCAATACTTCCTTCCCATGGCTTAGTGCACCCCGCATTTGCGAGTTCCCGCCAGAATTAGATGAGCCTAACATTTATAAGGCGTGCCCACTGTGATTAGAACCTCGATATCTCTCGCAAGGATAGCACATGTAATGTATGTTAGAACGGTCATCAAATCAAATACTTCCTTCTCGTGGTTGAATGCAACCTGCAATTGCGAGAGTGAAAAAATAAGGCGAAATCAAAAAGGGTTTTATTGGTTAAAGCTGGTCAACCAGATTTTCCTTTTGATATAATTAGATCAGGTAGAATATGTACCAGCGTTTGATGCGGAAAAACCCTACAAGCATGTTCCCCAAGTGATGGATTCATGAGAGTACATCATTCACTTGGTGGATGCGCGAGTACAATTGACATTTAAATAATATTTAATGTTCGCAAATATATTTTGTTGTTATAATATATAGATAATTTTTACACAAATTCATAAATAATATCAAATACAATTATTATGAGGATCTTGACTCAATAGTAGAAATGCCAAACAAAACAAAAGGGCATTAAAACAACAAAGCTTGATTTGTATAATATATTATATTAAAATTAGTAGAAAGAATAAACAAGTAGATGATTATTATTAGTATTATTAATACAAACAGTTTAACTGTTTGGATAGCGTTTATAAATTAACTAAATTTGGTTGAAGGTAAGGTGTCAAATTAACACATAGACAAATCTAACACACTTGTTTTAAAATTGTAACTGCTAGGACGGTAGAATGATACCCAGGGCGAAAGTAAAAGGGAACTAATTTTGAGGGTTGAATTGCAAATTCTCACACAAGATCTAATATATTCATTTTCATTGCTCAATGGTAATTATTGTGATGGTAGAATACAGGCCTAGTCGTAGTTCCCGATATTATATCAAACGGAAAATCTGGTCAACCAGTTTTAACCGATAAAACTCTTTTTGATTTCGCTTAATTTTTTCACTCTTTCAAACGAGGATTCCATTCAACCACGGTAAGTAAGTATTTTATTGGATGAACGTTCTAACAGACAATAGGAGTGGGAAAGATATCAAGGTTGAATCCCGGTAGGCTCGCCATCTAAATGTCAGACTCATATAATTTTGGCAGGAATTTGCAAATGCGGGATGGATTCAACCAATAGAAGAAAGTATTTGATTGGATGACGGTTCTAACAGACATTAGCGGTGCTAGCCCTGCGAAATATATCGAGGTTTGAATTCCAGTATGCACATCGTCTAAATGTCAGACTCATTTAATTATGGTGGGTTTTTGCAAATGCTGATGCACTCATTCAACGGAAGTAAGTATTTGATTGGATGTACGTTCTAACATACACTAGTGGTGCTAGCCTCGCGAAAGATATAGAGGTCCTAATCCCCGTGGGCACGCCATATAAATGTCAGGATCATCTAATTATGGCGGGGGAGGTTGGAATCAAATCCCTGCTGGGTAAACTGTTGTTAGTTATCCTTCCAGGTAAAATGCTGGAACATTTTCTTAATCATCCCTACCACACTATCATAATTAATATATAGACGTTTAGCCAGAAAGGGTGCGTGTAGTTAATCTAGTTACGGTGGTGGAGGTCATGGCTTCAAATCTACACTGAGGTGTACTGTCACTAGTTCTCACTAAATGGTTTCTCTCTCCCTAACTCCACAGAACATTTCTACCATACTCTTCCCTACCACCTTATCTTCAGCAATGTTGGTCCATGTTGGTATGGCGGATACTTAAATCCACACATGTTGACGATAGATTCCATACAACCAATTTTGGCAGAATTTTGTTGGGGGATAGCAGCCCCTAACTGAGAATTATAAATCACATTGAGGCTTCCACCTGTAGAAAGAAGTACCTGATTGTTTATAATCAGAGCCGTGTCAATGCTCTCTAGTTGCAACATAGCCCTAATGAATGATGACGTCACCGCGAAAACCCATTACCACATAGATGGGGGAGGGTTGCGACATCATTCAACGTCGTGATCTATTCCTGTCTTGACTTGTCTAGTCAAGCCACCAAACTGACACCAGTCATCAGGGTTGTGACAGAGTGATGACGGTATTAGGAAAACCCATTGCCACATAGAAGGGGAAACGGGGGAGTGTTGCCAGTGTCAATGACCTCATTTACTAGCTCAAGGCTTCAAGTTCACGGTCTATTTCTCTGTCAAGTCTAGCCATCAAATTGGCACCAGGTATGAGTCATCAGGGTTGCGACAGAGCGATGACGTAATCGAAAAACCCCATTGCTATATAAAAGGGGGAGAGGAGGAGCGTTTCCAGTGTCAATGGCCTCATTTACTAGCTCCCAGTTTCAATGTCACAATGTAAAGTTAGTGATCTATTCCTGTCTCGACTTGTTTTGTCGAGCCACCAAACTGGCACCAGGTATAAGTCAACAAAGATTGAGACAGAGCAATGACTTCATCCGGAAAACTCATCACCACATAGAAGGGGGGTGAGAGTTGCGACATCATTCAATGTCGTGATTTATTCCTGTCTCGAATTGTCTTGTCAAGCCATTAAACTCGTGCCAGGAATGAGTCAGCAGGGTTGCGACATAACGATGACGCCATTGGGAAAACCCATTGCCATATAGAAGGGGAGGGTAGCCAGAGTCCATTCATGTCTCGATTTGTGTCAAGTTGCCAAACTGGCACTAGGGTTACGAAAGAGCGATGACGTCACCAGGGAAACCTCATTGCCACATATAAGGTGGAGAAGGGGAATGTTGTGACATCAAACGCAATGATGACGTCACACAGATCAAGGCGATTTGTCTTCTCGAGTCACTAAACTGACGCCAGATATGAGTCATCATGGAAAACCCATTGCCACATAGAAGACCAAAGGAAAAAATTCCAGAGATAAACATTTGTGACATTGAAGGAGCAACAGAGGACAACAGGTCATTAACTCCATGTCCTCATGGAAATAACCAGAGGGGAAATTCAGATCAGTAGCCCCATCACGACGGGAAAATACCAGCCAAACTGGAGCCAAGGTTGCGACAGAGCGATGACGTCACCAGGAAAACCCAGTGTTGGACATCACACTCAATGATGACGTCATACAAATGTTAAAGGTCAAATTTTCATGGTACGCCGTAAACGCCACTGTTGGTTAAATGCGTCCATGTAATTAAACAGTAAAATTATAAATAGCTCAATATGTCGTATATTTTAGGAATCCCCCTATAATAATTGTCAGTTGTCCAGCCAAAAATATTTCTAAAAGCATTAGGCCACTAGGAATTTGAAATTCGGTAGACCATTAGTTCTTACCCCAAAAGGATTAATGAGTATTTTAGCGACCTAAAATTCACAAGGGGATGTCTTCAAACTTGGGGACAACAAAAATACCAAATTCGAATTGATATCGAGGTCCAGAAAACTTAAGAAGCTGAAATTATTCAGGCAGGTAGTCCCTAGCCCGAAGGGTTGCAGGAATACTTGGTGATAAAAAATTACCATGGTGGCCCCAAAATGAGGGGGTTGTCAAAAAAACCAAAGTCAAATAAATCTCGAGGACCAGAATATTTAGGAAGCTGAAATTTCGCAGGCCAAATTTGACCTCACTGTAACCGAAAAACGTATTAAATAATGTAGTCATCTGTGAATTTATCTTTTCCGGACTCTTAAAAATATATGTTTGAGTCTTTATCAAACAATTGTGTTTTTATATAAAAAATAGGGAGTAGCTCGGGGATCTATTATGACGATCATAGTCATGATCGTCCTAAAAATGTTCATTTTCGGGATCACTTCTCATATGGAAAACGATTTATTAATGAGGGACGTTATAGTTATTACATACTCTTCAACCTTAAATCGCATGACGCTGGTAAGAACATTAAAATATTATACCTTTTTAAATCAATGCCCTTTGAGCGATATTGGTATTTTTCCTCCAACTATTAACTTTATTCTGTGTATGAGTATGACTTACCATGACATGACAACATAGTAGTGTGCGAAAATTCGAAAATTTAACTTAGCTTAGAAAAACTATATAATTTTCGAATTGGCTTCGAAAAGATATTAGCTTCAGCTTAGCCTAGATGAAAATATCAGCTTCGGCTTCGCCTAGAAAAAATATCTGCTTATGCTTGGTCTAGAAATAATATCAGCTTCATCTTGTCTTAGAAAATATAAGCTTAGACTTGGCTTAGGCAAAATATCAGCTTCGGCTTGTATTAGAAAGACTGTCAGTTTTGGCTTAACTTAGAGATAATATAAGTTCCAATTTTGCTTATAAAAACATATTAACGTTGACTTGGCTTCGAAAATATATAAGCTTTGACTTGGTCTGGGAAAAAATATTGTATAATCTTTGACTTTACTTCAAAAATAAATCCATCTCTGTGGTTTAGTGGTCAGCGTTATTGGCTACAGATCCAAAGTTTCTGACTTCTACCCCTGGTGCTTCCAGGTTTTTCTGAGAAGCAGGTGGTCTGTAACTGGGTCCATTCAACCTCGTGTTATTAAATGAGGAGCTACTTATTTTAAATGTTTTTAATGGAGTTATTTTATTTTCTTCTTCAAATTTACTAATTATATATCCAAGAAAGAACCTGGCATAAAGTAATGAACGAAAAAAAGATAATTCCAAATTAATATAGGTATTTACCCAACAGATGATTTAATATTGCAGGAGATTAGTTATGGTTCATAACATTCCTTACAGAAAATATATAAATTTACTAGATTAACTAGATTCCTGGGAATAATTTAATATAATTATTTTCTTATTTGGTATTCTTCTGAGCTAACTAGTCGGCAAATAAAGTGCAAGTTATAATAAATCTAAATTAAATTATATAAAAATTATTTCAATTACTCCAATGATTGTTTTTAAAATTGCCGTGCTAGAAAGCTTCAGTGAAACCAGCCAGCCTTATAGAGAACTAATAACAAGATACCTGAGTTTACCCCCCCCCCCCCCCATCTACCCCCCTCCCCCCACCTAGCACACACCATATTCAACTTCCTCCTTGGCACTAGGAATAAAAAATTATAAAAAAAAGATCAAGTTGGCTTCTCAAAATGTCAAAGGCAGATTAGAATATTATACAGGAAAAAGGTCTTAGATACAGATTTCCGAAGACACGACAGCATTGCCAATGATAAACGACATGAACCAGCCTTGAGTGGAATACTAACTCAAACTGACGATAAAAGCCCTTGCGCTCTGGAAAGTAACCTGAGAGGAAGTGGAGGGGACGTTATTTTACCCCACTCTATCATAATTAATCACTTAGAATTGAATTTTTACGAAATTCAATTTGTAAACCTGTGGGACATCCTTAAGATACTAGAGTGGGAGAGTAAATGGTTATGAGGGAGGAGTGTTGGGATAGTTTTAAGAGGGAGCGGGCCATCCCTACGTCGCTCCATTCTATGGATTTACTCCAGGAGATCTCCTACAAACCTCTTTCCAAGGATTTCAAAGGGTAAGGGGTTTGGAGGCAGGGGCTCTCTCCTGGAAGGCTGAGACACCATAGTGGTATTCTTTGGTACTGGTATTCACCCCAACACACACACAAAAAAATAAACGTTATATCACCATAGTATAAGGCCAAACAATGACGTATAAGACTTTGGTCATCGTAGCAACGTTTTCTCCTACTGCGTTTTTTTCCCACGTCTTCTTGAGAAGGCCAATAATGGCGCATTTACTAGTAGGCCCCTTCTCATCCGTGCTCTCTTATATTATGTATTAAGATGTTAATAATCCTACTTTTAATATTAATACCAATTCCATATTGCCTCTATATTTCCCTTTCTTTCACTTTAACATATTTTTTTCAATTATAGTAGCTCAGTTCAAGTTAGACGTGGTTGATTACTCCTATTGATTGAGAAATGTATGGCAGTAAGAAAGAAAGTTTATTATGCATTTGTTGATCTTGAGAAAGTGTATGATCAGGTGAATAGGAGTATGTTATGGAATGTTCTAAGAGAGTATGGAGTGGATGCATGGTTATTAAATGCGATTAAGGCTGTGTATGATGGAAGTAAAGCTTGTATTAAGGGTGCATCACACGATTCTGGTTATTCACTGCTTTATAGCTATTCGCTACACCACAGTGAATTTCCAGGTAAGCAATTCACCATTGAAATATCTCTCAAACAGTGCTGGTAAAAACCAGGAATTTTCCAGCGTTTTGGGGTAAAGACAGTCTTTAATATCCTGGCGTCACAGGAGGATGTACTTCGTGCTGCACGAGCTATTCAAGCTCAAATACGTTATTATGTGATGAAGCGAAAGAAAAAAAAGAAACTGGGTACTCAAGTGGATAGGTAGGAGGGTATCTCAGGGGACTTCCAACAAGCTGTTGAAGTAACTAGCGTTTGAAGACCCACAGGCTTATCGTAAAGTTGTACGGTTGTCGTGTGAAAAGTGTGAAGAGCTTTTGAAGAAGGTAGTTCAGTTCCACTAATAAAGAAGCAGGATACTTTGTTGAAAACGTTCCACAGCTCACGAATTTCAAAACAAAACAAGAACGCACGTGCACAATGACTCATTCTGAAATAATATAATACACTTCCTGTTTTCACATATGCGCATAAAGCTGAGCTATTCTCCACTCACCGGCTGATTGACTCGCTACCAACCTCACACAACGCTTTTTAACAAAATTCTAGTAAAATCAGACTGCTTTTCACTTTGAGACAGCAAACAAGTTGAGCATGTCTCTATTTATTAGCTCGGAAGAATTATTCGCTATTGATGACAAAATCAATTTCTATCGAATAAAAGAAGCTGCTGGCTTAGAAAGTTTGCAAGCGAAAACAAGAGTGAATAAAAAAAAGCTTGACAAAAGCGAGGCACCCATTAGGGTGGATGGAGCTTTGAGCGAATGATTTTACATTGAACAGGGTGTTAGTCAAAGTTGTGTTATATCTCCATGGTTGAGTAATATTTTCATGGATAAGTGTATGAGGGATGCTTTAGGGGAGACGGTTGGTGTATAATTGGACAAAGTAAATGTGAGAGTGCTGTTATCTGCTGAGGATGCCATATCTATGGCTGGGAAAGGAAAGTGACTTGTATAATGCATTAAATTGTTTGAGTGGGGTGACAGACAATATGGATCTCAGTATAAATGTCTCCAAAACTAAGGTATTAATTTTTTGATAAGGACGGATTAAGAAATGATTGTCAACTTAGTATAAATGCAAAACTGTTAGTACAAATGAATGATTTAGTGTGTCTGGGCAGAATGATCTGTAAAACTGGAAGGATGGATGGTGAAATCGACAGATGAGTGACTGCATCTCGGAGAGTAGTTGGATGTATGTGGACTATTGCAAAGAATGAGGTAGTATCAAAAGAGGCAAAGATGGGTGTATATAAAAGTGTGTTGACGACAACGTTATTTTACGGATGTGAAGCGTGGGTTTGTCAGAAGAAACACAAGGGCAAGGTGAATGCAGTTGGAATGAGATATCTAAGAAATGTATGTGGAAACACTCGTATGGATGAAGTCCATAATGAATGAATGCTGAAGGAGTGTGTTTGGAAAGCGAATCCAACAGGGAAATGCGAAAGAAGTTTCTTACAGTGGTTTGGGCATATTGAAAAGATGAGTATGGATCTAGTGACGAAACCAATATATGAAAGTAAATGTGTGAATCAAAAGGAAGGGGTAGGCCATGCAAGACGTGGCTTAATGTCGTAGATTAATATGTGAAAAGGAGAAATATTAAGATTTTTAAGAATAAAAGAGCATGTATGACTCTGTGTATGAATGTTGTTTAAGTGAAGGAAGTATGTAAGGATAGGGAAGTGTGGAAAAAGTTAGTGAGGAGGAATTAAGTACGATTTTTTTTAGCTATATTCAGTTTCTTGCCTACCCCTTATGGAAATGGCGTGATTAGGTATGTATGTATATGTATTATTACTACTATAAACAATGGGGTTTTAATAATAACAATTCATAATGAGAAGAGCCGACTCATGGGCCTTTAAATTATATTATTTATACTTACATATTAATAATATGATTTCCTACTAACCAAATACACAATATAATCAAAGACAATGTTCTATCAGATGTGATGTTTAGTCTAAACGAGTTCAAATATCTTACTTAAGCCAAGATAATCAGTTTAAATTTAAAAGTTCGCCCTTTTTTTAAGTTAGAAAATTACTAAACATATTCAAATTTTAAATTTAATATAAAACTGTAGTTTAGTAAAAAAAAAAGTTATTTTACAAACTAAGATTTTTACATAAGTTTAATTATAAAAACTTATTCTGCTAGTTCAATTTTGCAGTTAATGTTTTAAAATATAATATGAAAGACTAATTTACCGCCACAGTTAATCTGATCGATTATTTCATTATTTTATTGTTTATTTATACTATATTTAATCTTTATTGTTAAGATGGATATACTTAATTAAATTAATAGTTGCAAGTTTTTTCGCTCTCTACAAAAACTTTGAGATAGCACATAGTTATTATTGTGTGATACTCTTTTGGCCGTAACGGAAAAACCTTTTCCTGGAGGCACTGTGAGAATTCAAGTAACACCATATCACACCTAAAATTAATCTTACCTACTCATTTAATTTTGTTGAGAGCGTTCTCTTTCACATGATTATATCACTAGGCGAGGATATTCACAAGAATTCAAGGTTTAAACATATTAGAGTATAAATTATCATAACATGTACGGAACTACAAAAATACATATTTACATAAATGTTCAGACAATGTACCACTTGTAAAGTGGAGTCGTCTTGGACACCATTAGCGTCTGGGGAGTACCCAAAAATGTGTTTGGGGATTAAAGGGAAGGAGGGGGTGCTTACTGGCAGAGACTCGTGTTGGAGTTCTCCAACTCGAGAGGGCAAGGAATATTTTGAATTTTTGATCATTCTTTAAGTAATTTAGAATTATTTGAAAAATAGTTGTGATTTTAGGTGTAACGAATTTGTAAGACTCCAATAAGATAATAATATTCTAGGACTTGAGTAGTAATGCAAACATAAATTATTAATATGATTTTCTGTGGGAGAGGGTTTTGGCCCCAAAACATCTCCCGGCTAGTAATGAATATTAACTTGAAATAAAATACCAAATTTACATAGTAATATGTATAAGCTAATGTCGTTTTAAATCCGTTCTTAATGTTCAGATATTTTAATGAAACACATAAAGACACAATTACGACTATATCATTAATATTTTATTTATAGACCAAGTAAAAGTTCTACAATTATAAAAGAAAAACGTTTCATGTCTTTCTATCTCGGAACTAATTGTAATTCATATTATCAGTAGAAATACTTGCGTATTGATCTGTGGAAAAATATCCTGAAGGAAATTGTAGGCTTGTAGAGGAAGCCAACACAGTGTGAAAAGGGCAACCACAATGACAAGCATTTTTATCACCTGAAATCGTACATTATATTATTAAGAGACTACACAATACACTATATTACAACAATAATTAAAAAAATACATAATATTAGTTTATAAAAAGCCACTAAAGAATATTTTGCTAGTGTAATTTCATTCACTGCATAAAAATGCATTAATTTAAGAAACTTGAAGAACAATAAATGTTTTATATTTTAAAATATAGATTGATAAATTTAATTCCTGTATAAATGTTTAAAAAATATAATGTTACAAGATAATAAATAAATAAATTAACTTTGACAAAATTTAATTTATATTATAAGAATGGCTATAAAACTATTTTTAATTTGGTTGTATCGTACATGGGAAACTGGTTTACCTTCAACAGGACATTGATGATTTGATAGTAAAGTATACTGCAAAGTATAATTCACAAATAACTATAACTATATTATTCAGTTGAAAAACTTATTCCTTACTTTAAAACACAATATTAACGGTATGCTTAGTGTTATTAAAAGAGTAAATCACATAAGTAGCATACTAGGTAGATATTTTCTGACAATATATATATTATTTAAAGACAAGAGCAAATATTATACGATTTTATAAAAATGCTAAGTGTTTTAAAGATTTATATCTAAAAAAATGTGTATTTATATCCAGCCTTCATTTACCATGTAAGGTATCAAGTGTACCTTTTGTGGTTACACTTTTTCGCTGGGTTATAAGATAGGACCATAGTGTAGTCCAACAACGTAAGACTGCAGTGACATGTGGTAAATATTTTTCTAGGGCAAGTTATAATTAATTTTTTTAAACTATAAACATTAATATTTATTTTAAATAAATTAATGTACATTACTTATAATTCAGCTTGATTCTCCTATTCTCCTTGGCAAATTTTTTAATCACGATATTGTAAGACTATGGCTCTTGCCTCTATCGTTGGAGTATTACTTTTTAAATGGGGAATACTGATAGGTTTGTAAGAAAGACCCTCTCGGCTTTGTGAATTACTTGCATTTATCTTTATTCGTTTTGCTGCTGAGGAAGCCTCTCTCAACAGTGGCACTAATGTTGCTGGGATGATTAAAGTAAGTTTACAGAGTTTCACCACTTCACAATTTCTCTTTGCAATGGCGTAGGAAATGAGGGAATGCAAGGGAGTTAATACCCTCTGGAAATAATTTGCTCTCCCTTAGAAAAAAAAATGGTCCCTGTTCTGGATGTATTTAAAATCCAGCTCCAAAAAGACTTCTATAACATGCATTCTGTTTAAAAAAAAAAAAATTGGTGAAGACCACTTCAAATAGCTTCTCGATGCATGTACTTTTGAAGAATTTTCATCCAGGATCACTCAAAATAGTTTTTGAAACCAATCTATTTTCAAAAATTTTCCAGTATAAGACCACTTCAAATATCTACTAGAGAAATAAAAATTTCCAAAAATTTCCAAAAGAGGATCATTCCAAATAGCTTCCAAGAAGATTCAGTTTTAAAAGTATTTCCGGGTGAAGACTACTTCAAATAACTTCTAGAGGCATCTAATTTTCTAGATTATTTCAGAAGAGGAGTAATCTAAATAGCTTCTAATAGCACTAAAATTTTAAAAAAACTATAGAGGAAAACCCTTTGAAAAAAGCTTTTAGTAAATCTAAATTTAAAAAAATCCGGGTGAGGACTATTTAAAATAACTTCTAGTTGCATCCAAATTTAAAAAAAAAATCTTAGGAGAAATAGTACAAATAGTTTCTAGTGGCATCAACTTTTTTTTTAATAAAAGGAAGGACTACAATAAAAGTAGTTATCGCTTTTAAAATAATCTAGTTTCCGAAAATTTGGAGAAGGACAACTCAAATTAGTGACAACAAAACGGGGAGTGGAGTGGGGGTCACCGCCCCTACTGGGATAAATTAGCATCCATCTAGAAGTATTTCAGACCTTCTGATATCCTTGAATATGAAAAATGAGATACTTACACTAAAAATGCAATAAAGGTATTCAATTTTCAAAAATGTGACAGCTAAAAACAACTCCAAATAGTTTCTAGGTACATCCAATTTTGAAAAAGTTGCTTGAGGAGGACCAGTTCAAATAATTTCCAGAATAATCCAGATTTTAAAAAATTCTGGTGAATACTTCTCAAAATAACTTATAAAATTAACCTACATTTATAAATTTGAGGAGAACCATTCCAAATAGCTTTTACGAACATTCAATTTTTAAACATCCATCGGGTGGGTAAAAAAGGGTGTGGGGGATGTTTGAAGGCAAACCCCTAAAATAAACTTTTATTTTTCTGGCCCTTCCAGCCCCCTACACAAATAAAGATCCACTGTCGTTCGCTCTTTGTAGACATTTTAATAAATAATAGGTAGATCATTGACGTTTTTGTGACGCAAATCCTGTGAAACGCACGTAACTATCAGATTTTATTTTAAAGAAGGAAAATCAAACATATTACTGAATCTTTCTTTAAAGAACTAGAAAAAGAATTTCGGGGAAACTGCTTTTGTAATAATCCAAATTATCTACATGTTTAAGTTTTAAAAACATAATGAGTCCAAGCTATTGAAAATGTCATCTGTTATAGAAGTGTGTCTAAAATTTCACATTGTAGGCGTTTGTAATATATTTTGACATCAAAGGTGTCAGTATGTCTAGGACTTTATTCCTTGTTTATTCATCTTGGTTGATTTTGGTCCAGATCTATAAACTACTTTAAGCTAGTTTTTCACTTGGTCTTGAAATACTTTTACTTTGTTTACGCAATAATAACTGTAATTTAATTTTGTTACGATATATCAGTGATTAATAGATAAAATATTAGCAAAATTAATGTATTTAGTAGTATATTAAAATTGAAATCATGCTTTGAAATTTCAAATCCACGGACAGCAATGTACGAGTCTTGATTCAATTTTTCCTCTGATTGTGTAATTTCACAAACAATGATTAATATGATTCCTTTACTCGCAAGCAGTTTTGACCATACTCTAATCATAATTCCAGCCCATGAAAGATACTATGGTAAGTCCATTCTTAATTTATTCATCCAGTGCTCGTGTTATTTTTGTTGATTTTGCGAAGTGAAAAAATTAATTTGCTTGGTTTGAAAAGGAACATAGGTGGCTATAATACAAGATTCCGCCAGTGAGCAAGCAATACACAAAAACTGCATTCAGAAATGTCTCTCTCACTTTAGAATGTAATCCATTCAAGTGCCCAGAGATGACCGTAGCGCCATCGTAGCTTTATACAGTCAGCTTTTGTTCACAACCATACATAAACTGACCATTATACAAATTGGGTATACAGAAGAAAATAATTTGAGAACGATTCATGTATTCCTTCAATAAAAATATTTGTTTGTGTGAATGGCAATAATATATCTTAATTTTCTCTCATTAAAGCTTCTACCAACTTGGCTGAGATTTCAATGTGAAATCCTGTTGGTAAAGAATTCGTCTGTTTAAATCTTGACTTACCGTATCTAGTTGTTTTTTAAAATCTTATCGGACTGATAAAATATCATTTCATTTTAAATTGTATTAATAAGCATATGATTTGCTTTAAATATTTTATTTAAAATATACAAGGTATTTGAGCTTGCGTATAATATCACACAATATTCTTACTTAAAATAATTAAACAAGGTAAATTAAAAATAGTACATTAGCTTTGAAATTTTATGTGTAGGTGATTATTTAAAAACTCAATTAATGGGCTTTATGACATAAAAATGTACATATTAAAAAAGGGCTAAGCAAGTTTCAAATTTTCAAGTTATTTTTTATTCAGACAAAATTAAATTATTATAATCAAGCTGGTATTCAACTTGGGGTATAGTACACCTGGGGGTACGCGAAGGAATCCTAGGGGGTACGTAAAGTGTAGTATAAACATATTAGTTCATAATAAACACTGAATATTCAAGGCTAGTATTTATGACAAGCCACAAGAGACCCGGCTGTAAGGACGTGTAAGAATTATGTCAGTGCCATATTTTTTCCACTATCGCCCTCTTTCTTCTAGATGTAGATGATAGAATGTGTATGATTAACATTATGCACAAACAACTTTGGAGGCACCAGTTGAAGAAAAACTAAATCTGGTAGTACGTGGAAAAAAGGTTGATTACCACTGGCTTAGAGGACCATCGTACTACGTAGTCATCACTCAAGTGATGGGAAAGATTTAGTGATGTCAACAATCGAGTACCGTAAAATTGGGTAACTTTGGCCCAAAATTTCGTGTTTCTCTCTTTATTAAGTAAATATAAAAGAAACTATTAATTGTTATTACTTTTTATATTTATTTTTATTTAGCATTAAGAAAGGAACACATTTAGTGGGTTATTTATGTTTCTTAACTTTTTGAAACCCTCAAATAAATTACTGAACTTTTGGGACAAAGCTACAAGGTCTTGGGGTAACTTTGTCCCACATGTAATATTCCATTTATTTGAGGGCAATATGTTCCTTGGGCTAATGTTTTACCAAGAAATGTACTTTAATATTGTTAATGTTTAAGGTCTGTCATAGTATGGGAGTTTTGTGATTAGAAAAAAAAAATCAAATATTTATAGGTGAAAACTTTATTAATAAATAAAAATATCGAGCTCTGGAAAAGAAAATTGATTTCGCTCCGAAACTAATTTTGGAGGATTAATCCTACTGTAAACATCTTCCCATTCGTATTGCATGGAGTCTTTCCTCTCAGGCAATCTCCAAAATTTTAGGCCTTTTTCCAAACAATCAACCGTGGATCCTTCTTCTGAGATACTGACAATTTTACATGGGTACTTTCCACCATTAAATAATCATCAGGTTTTAATTTTTGTGGGAAGATGGCTGTAGCCTCTGAACGTTGTTCTGATTCAGAAAATGTTTCATTTTCCTGTTCAGGTTCTAACAGTAAGTCAACATCTTCTCTGAGCTCTTCACTTGAAGACTCAGATATATACCTTTTTCTTTTCAACGAAGATGGAGGTTTTTAAGATTTGGCAGGAATTTCTGAAGCTGTTATGTCAAGGCAAATGCTTTTATCAGCTGGTACTTGCACTTTTCTTCTTATTTTCTTAGGACTTTCATTTCCCATAAAATCGGATCTTTTTCTATAATTACTCCAAAAAGCATTTTTGACAAAACTTTTAACTGAATCATTCAGGTTTTGAGGCAAACGGTCAAGCAGCATGTTTCTATCAAGTGGGTGAATTTTACATTTTTTGAAACCAGCCTTTAAGTTTTCGCCCAAATTTTCTTCTTACTTTTTCATCAACTTCTTTAACAAAGAAGGAAAGACATCCAAGGGAATTGTGGGGAATTTTGAACCCGATTTTGACTCCTTCCACTTTTCTAGGATGCCACGCCATAATCTCTTCATGGACAAGATAAAAGCCGCATCCAAAGGTTGTGTGAGATGTGTAGTATCAGGTGGTAAACACACAAACCTTATATCATGTTGTTCACATAATTCTAAGACTCGGGTGCTGATATGTAATTATAAATTGCCACCAATCAGTACCAAGGGTCCAGCCTGATTTTTGACAGATTGTAAAAAGAAGGATTCAAACCATTCCTCAAAAGTCATCGCAACGAACTAGCCACTTTTAGAGCGATTGTGACAAGTATTTTGTGAATCATTTTCAGTCCAGGTTGTCCATATATGGTCCGCCTTATAGACACTATATGGCGTAAGACACCTGCCTTCGGCATTCCCGCAGAACATTAGAGAAGTAGAGCTCTTACTGTAGTTACAAATCTTTTAAAAATACTTACTACCTCGCTTGCACAATACTTTTTATTGCCAGGATCATCACTCAGGTTCGTTTCGTCATAGCACCAAATGCAAGATTGAGGAACATCCTTTAAAAGGACACTGAAGTTGCTCATGTAGTCATTTAGTTCAGCTTCACCAAAATTAGCGCGCACTTTCTTAATATTAACATTGGTTGTAACTAAAAGCTCATGATGTCTTTTCAAAAATCCTTTTGTCCATTCATAACCAGGGTAGTTATCTGCGAACACGCTAACCCTAGCTCTTTTTTTTTATCGAGATAGCTTCTTACAAACATTTAAAAATCTGATTCAACAACTGGAAATCCGTAGTCTGATAATTTGATCAGATGCTGCACAAATGCTGTTTCCTTTTCAGGTGAAAATACGCGAGAGCGTTGTGAAGACCTTTCTGTCTTCGCTTGATGGCAGATCTAGCAATTTCATATCTTTCTGCAGCAGCTCATTGAGTACTTTGTCCAGATCTGACACTTTCAAGAGATTCCTGTAATATCTGTGGTGTGTAATTAATGTACGCTCACGTACCAACATTTTTTTTTCATGGCATGGTACTGCAGACCATAAGAAAGCAATTTGTTAGTTCTTGACAAAAAGGAATAAAAGGCTTATAGTTTGTATATAAAAGCAATGAAATTACATTTAAAAACATATTAAGTCATTAGTGTTTTCTATAATTCAAGAAAATTATATTTGAAAACAAATTATTTTTATTACGGTATTTTGAAAAAAGATACATAAACAAAAGAATTTGAGGTTGGATCAAAGTTATCCCAAATCGTGGGATAAATTTACCCCAAGTCATAAAAAATCAACAGATATAATTAGATGAAAGAAATTCAATTTTTTATATTAATTATGTTCTATAGTAATATGTAAATATAAAAAAATATACTTATAGGAATTAATAAGCTTTCAGGTTGAGATTCAAAGATGAAAGTTGGAAACTTCTGTTTAAACTACTCAAAACAACCGTTTGTCAGAGAAGCTCTGTATGCCGTAGTGGAAGCCTGAACTATAATATTTTGCAATCTCTTACTATTGCTGCTACCTACAATTTATTGCACCAATATAATAAAATTGTACAATCTGCCAAAGACAAGAAATAAAAAATGTCCTAATATAGGCCAACGTAGCTAATTGATTCTTTTTGAAAGCAAAAGAGTAGCCTACTCGAGTTTTTCCAAGCGAAATATTCACTCGAATATTTTCCAATGACAATCGATTAGAAACTATTACTCGAGAGGTATGTGAGAAGCCCTCTCATTTATCCTTGCAATTGATTTAGATACTAATAACATCACTTAATATCATCACTCACCGTCTTATGTTCAGATTTTACTTTGACGGGCCAATGTACAGTCCATAAAAAAATTATGTCTTAAGCAATTTCCAAAAAGTCTAATAAGATAAAAATACTGTCATATTTTTATTTTATAAACTAAACTAAATTGGGGTTTTTAAATTAGATTTTCGCTTATCAACGGAAACTGTTTTCTGAAAATCATGTCTCTGGGAGCACAAGTTTTGTGTATACTGTACTGTACATAGCACAGTGAACATTCCAGCCAATAAAGTCGATTCTCACTTGGCTCTGAAGGTAAAGTAAAAAGAGCCAATAAAAGTAGTTTTACTACAGAATTTCCAAGAAGAATCGAGTACAGCCGATTTCTCTACAGTCTACCTCTACATAATCGAGTTACTCGAGAACTTTTACTTGATTGTGTCCATCATTATCGACTCACAGGCTACTGCTACAGTCATTGTCGAAAGTCGTATGATACAATAGCATCTGAATTATTAAATTCACACTCATAATAATTTGTTGTAAAAGGATCAGCTCTGCATACTTTGCCTCTTTTGAATGCACACCATTGTACTTCTGCTACCTACCACGGTAAGCAGAGTGTACATAAGTAATCAAAAATATTGTATATAAATGGATATGTATTTGCATATACATTGCACTTTATGTGTATAAATTTTTTTTAATCTTTTACTCACTTCACTATAAATGTATTATGGATTCGCTTGTTCAATACTAACTAAATGTGTTTCATTAAAATGGATCAATCTAGTTTTTATGACAGCTAGTTAAGATACTCAAATAAAATATAAACATGTCTCCATTGATTGTTGTGGTTCAATAAATTTAAAAATTATTTCATTATAATTTTATTCTTATCTTAAGGTCAGTGCTGCCAGAAATGTACTTTATTACGTATTACTACCCATATATTTTTTCTCCCTGTATACGTGAACTATCTCCCACTTGTAAACACCTTATTCAATCTTGATTTAGTTACCACACCATTATGTAGATATAACTATCTCACTTTGAGACTCCACTAAATATAGTCTTATCAATATAATTATTATTTATTATTATAGTATTTTTAATTTCTCAAATCTAGAATGTATTGTAATCAGAAAAAATACTGACTCGAAAGCTATGAGGAATCTTGAAGTTTTATGTGAACCAGAACTATAAATAAAAAGTGGTTGCTACATATATGTCCGTAACTGGGACTACAACCAAAATGGTTTAAGAGATTGTATTCAAATTTGATATTTAGATGCTATATTGTCATACCTCATGGTGACATAATCATGATTTTAGTCCACGTTCTAAAATTAATTGTATTTTACTGATGACCTATTTTTGAACAATTAAATATTTTAGTAAATTGCTAGGGTAGTTTTGTTCAAATGGATATCTGGGAAGCGTTTTATATGAATGAATCATTCAAGGGTTGACTTATTAAAATTTGAATTTGTTCAAAAATGGTTTTAGCAATTTTGTCAAACTGGGTACCTATCTCGAGAGTGTTTTAAATGAACTGTTATGATTGTGTTTAGGAGAAAAGTTCATTTAAGGGAAGTTTATTGCTAATTAACTTTTGAAAATTAGCTAGCTTTAAGAGACTATATGAGAAAGTATAAATGATTGTGTCGATACGTTTGCTTTGTGAGAACCTTTCTTTTGTTAAGCATCATATTGGCATCTCTACTGTCCTGAGCGTTACCGGGTGCTTGGGAGCCCCATAGATGCATACCCATCTTTATATACACGACAGAGATTATGCATAGGGGTATAACATATTGTATAAAAAACAGAATGAGGCGGTAGGATATCATCATTTTTTCCGACAGGTTCACATTGACACAGAATGGTTTTGTTGTGCTATTCTCGCCTGAAAACAAAAACACAAACACAATT
This sequence comes from Timema cristinae, assembly GCA_039000515.1. Lineage (NCBI taxonomy): Eukaryota > Metazoa > Arthropoda > Insecta > Phasmatodea > Timematidae > Timema > Timema cristinae. The sequence goes on along the minus strand of JBCFYV010009882.1, from coordinate 16,741,339 downwards.
AGTAACAAAACTAAGTTGAATCCACTGGACGAACTAAATGGTATTTTTTAAATAAATAGAAAATAGCCACAACATACAAGGTAGGATAAAAAATGTTGATTTAACTTGAAACAGTTAATGTTTAAATCATGCCACAACCTGTTAATATACTTATTTATTTTAACCTAGTATATTTTATTAAAATATCTTACTAACTCATACATATTAATACATTCTTAGCAATTTAATATCAACAGCACATAAGATTGAATTAAAGTTAAAATCATATAGTCATGTTTGCAAAAATATTGCAGCGTTTTTTCGGTTTAAAATAAAATGACTACTTTTCAATATTGTATAACATTTTATGAATGTGATTTGTCCTAGTTGTAGCTCACTTCTTTCTGCAAATCCATCTACCTATCCTTTATCAGATGATATATTTAAGAGTGTCAGTGGCGTAGCTAACATTATGAATAAAGGGAGACTGAAATGTTAGTTACAATAATAATACTTAGTACCGCGTCTTAGTACCCTTTCGATCAAGTTATACGCTTGTTAGTTACAAATCGTCTTATCTATCTATTATATCTTGTATTAGCTATAGTCGATGGTTTGGAAATATTTTGTTAATCACTGATATTTGCTCCCATGACACGTAAGATTTATAGACACACTAAAAAATACATATTTATCAGCTCTTCTCCGTCCATTTTAAAACTCAGAAACTTTTAAATAATTTGAGCGCACACGTTACATAAAACATTGTCTTCAGTGTCAAAGTTAATAATAAATAAAAGATTTTAGATAAACCCAAAGTGCCAAAACGAGAAAACCGCAACATTTCTCATGAAAATATGATAATAATGTAATAACTCGATTGTTTAATTCACCTGTAATTATTGAGTTCTTTGTAGGTGAAATAGTTCTGACTGAAGGCGTATGTGGATAAAGGTTTTTAAGTATTTTCTTGAGTACTAACATACACCCCCCTCCAGCTCCCATACGCATTTTCTTACCAAAACTTCCCAAAGCCTCCTTCGTGCCCCACCCCTTGACAAGAGATAAAATAGCAACGTCACCACGTAAAAAAAAACATTTAAAACTGGTCACAAAATATTGTATATACATTTAATAAACTAGCATTTAGAAGTTGAATATATTTAGTTTATATTGTTTACGATATAGCTGCTTGTTTCTATGCATGATATTACGAGTAATACCGGTTTATTAATATGTTAGCCCCGAATATAAACACAAATACAATTTGACAACTTTGTCACGAATATCTTCTTCTCGAGGCTAGTAGAGGTACCTCTAGAGTAGGGGCAGATCTAGATCATTTTCATAGGAGGGGGGTCATAATTATAAATAGCATAGCTACTTCCAATGTTAAATTTCTGTTTAAAGCAATTTAATAGTTTCTCATTCATATTTAATCTTATGTATGTTTGAAACCATGGTCATCCTCTCCAATTTTTTAAAATCAGATAGGTTTTATAAATCATTTGTAGTGGCCCTCCTTGAACAATTTAAAAAAAAATGTTTCATTATAGAAGCTATGAGTAGTGTTCACCTGGATTTTTTTTAAATTAGATTGTTTTATAAGCCATTTAAATTGTTCCTCACCCAGATATTTTTGAAATTTGGATGCCCCTTAAAGCTATTTAGAGTGATCCTCACCTTAATGTCTTACGATAATTAGATACCCCTAGAAGATAATCTTTGAAATGGTAACCCACCTATAAAATTTTGAAAATTGAAATATTTCATAAACTAGGCTATTTGGGGTGGTCATCGCCTGAAAATTCTTCAAAATGACATGCATTTAGAAGCTATTTAGAGCGTTTCTTCCCCGACCATTTGTGCCAGTTAGATGCCTCTAGTCTAGTAGTTATTTGAAGCTATTTGGTGCTTACTTCCCCTGACTTTTTGTGCCAGTTAGATGCCTCTAGTCTAGTAGTTATTAGAAGCTATTTGGAGCTTTCATACCCTGACTTTTTGTGCCAGTTAGATGCCTCTAGTCTAGTAGTTATTTGAAGCTATTTGGTGCTTACTTCCCCTGACTTTTTGTGCCAGTTAGATGCCTCTAGTCTAGTAGTTATTAGAAGCTATTTGGAGCTTTCATACCCTGACTTTTTGTGCCAGTTAGATGCCTCTAGTCTAGTAGTTATTTGAAGCTATTTGGAGCTTTCATACCCTGACTTTTTGTGCCAGTTAGATGCCGCTAGTCTAGTAGTTATTTGAAGCTATTTGGTGCTTTCATACCCTGACTTTTTGTGCCAGTTAGATGCCTCTAGTCTAGTAGTTATTTGAAGCTATTTGGTGCTTACTTCCCCTGACTTTTTGTGCCAGTTAGATGCCTCTAGTCTAATAGTTATTAGAAGCTATTTGGAGCTTTCATACCCTGACTTTTTGTGCCAGTTAGATGCCTCTAGTCTAGTAGTTATTTGAAGCTATTTGGTGCTTACTTCCCCTGACTTTTTGTGCCAGTTAGATGCCTCTAGTCTAGTAGTTATTATAAGCTATTTGGTGCTTTCATACCCTGACTTTTTGTGCCAGTTAGATGCCTCTAGTCTAGTAGTTATTTGAAGAGGTCTTCTCCGGTAAATTTCGTTTCGTGTAACTATTTTTATTTTAACATTAGTTTTTAATATTGTAAATTGACATTTTTTTAATTTGCCTTTTTTTCCGCATTAAAAGAAAATATGTTTGTAGAAATGAGTGTAATATAAGAATGAAAAGGGGTCGAGGAGAATAAAAGGTAAGCTTTTTAATTCTGTACAAACTTTTAAAATGCACTTTATAGTATAATAAAAACCCTTCGTGTGGCCTGCACTGTCTCCTTAATGAAATAATGTGGCCCTCACATCTGTTTGAGTTTGACACCCCTGGGTTAGACACTAAGAGGGTAAAGGGGAGGGTAACGACACTCTAGCTGACAGACTAGACCGACCCTGGATCATCCAATGGTCCAACCTACACAATTTTAGGGAAAAAGGTAAGGGATATACAACCGAGGGGTACAAGGCTCTAATCTTGACCACAGGAGCGCTGGGTTCAGCCCAGAGCATCGTAAAATCCTTATTTCATCGTGGCCTTGTATTCTACCCTGTACTAACGCACCCATATATAAAAAATATTTTCCATTACCTTGTAATCTAGTCTAAAATAAAATACCCATATAAATTCAGTTATGGTCCAGAAATCTTAAATTGCACATACTCCTTGAGTTTTCTTTTGATACTATTTTATATTGAGTTCATCCAAATGGCTCCATCTATCTTCAAAGTAGTTTTAGCTCATTTATTACAAAAGTGTAAAAAATATGAACAGAATTCACAATAATAGTGAATTATATTCATATTTAATATAAATTATTTTTTTGTTTAAGCTTTTTGAATTTTTTTTTTCTAATATAATATTTAAGAAAAGCAATTCGGATATTTGGAGAAATTTTAAAAAGTAATTTGAGGACTGTGCACTTTGATTTTCCTTTGGACTAAATTGGTAAAATTATCTGTGGTCAAGTTAACATCAATAGTTGAATAAACACAAGACCAATCAGAAGGGGCCATGTCTCAATGCAAAGATGGAGGTAATTGCCACGTTCATAATCAATATAATGTGGTGGGGGTGCATTATCTTAGTAGTAATGGGTAAATCAACTGTAATTAATAAGGTCGGATGAGATAAATCAATATTTACTAGTGATTGAGATTTATGATTTAACAAGGGATGATGAAAATTATCAAAAGCAAAGTCTAGGAGGTAGGTGTTATTATTATCATCAGAGTTGTTAAATTGTTTTAATCCCATTATCTTAGTCGATGCAAGATGCTGAGTAGCTTTTAATTTAATTTAGAAATGAGATATATTTTGAGCATGATGATATTTCCAATACATTTTAGGGTAGTTGAAATCACCTAGTATTATTTGAAAGGTATATTTGGAAAAAGCACCTTCAAGAAATGTAAAGTAGTTACTAAAGATTTCGACTGTTATTTGGGGAGCAAGATATACTCGTATGTTCCCAATTAACAGTTTTTGGTTAACAAAGGTTGGTATTTCAATCCAGACACATTCCATATTATTCTATAGGTCAGTTCTCCTGGCCACACCAGAAATATATATAATCAATGACAGAAATGAGAACACCACCACCCCTTGAGACAGTAGCTTTATCATAGAATTTATCGGCTCTATAAACATTATAGTTAGGAGGAAAGTAATTTTCATTAACAAACTCACTAGAGAGCCAAGTTTCAACTAAACAAATAATAGAGAAATTCATCCAAACAAACATTTGTAAAAAATTTCCTAGCTTTAGTTCAAAGACCACGAACATTTTGATAATATAATAGAATATCATTATTATTCACTGGGAGCTGGGTTGGGTGGTATCCTCCACACCTCCATCGAAGGTCACGATTGGGATTTTGTATATATTTATATCCTCTTGTGAGCCAAGGTCAGATGCAACAATGACTTTCGCAGGGGCAGACACACATGAGGACTCATCAATGATTGTTTGATTGTTTGCTCCGGCAGCAACTTTCCATAGGAGGGCGCAATGAGCCAGCCATGCGGCCAACGGCCACCATTGTTGATCAAGAGAGAAATCATTTTCCCCGACAGAAATATGGAATGATGAATATGAGTTAAATTTTGTTTTCAATTTTTAACAGACAAGGTATTTACGATTAAGTTCTTCAGTCAAATAGACTTAATGTCCAGGGAGGAAACATCAGGGAAAAAACGGCTGACAAATAGATATTTTTTTAAAATGTTGGTAATAATGTTTGTGGGTAGTGGCTGTCATGTTACCAGTCAGCAAATAACGTACACACGAACGCTGAACCAGCGAATCCTCACGTATGCTAGAATTCGCTAATTTATTTTTATGACGCGTAACAACCGTAAATCCATCTTCAGCTCTTGCTGACTCATACTGCGACCCAGCTGGTAATTGCGTGACAATCTTGTAATAGACAACAGAGCTTGTTTTATTGGAATTTAAAGCTTGGATAAAAGTTAATTTAGATTATTTCTGTGAATTATAAGTAGATGAGGTAGAATCAGTTGAAGTAAAAGAGTGTTAAGATAAATTGCATTGAGTTGCAACTGAAACTAAACATACCGGGGATTTTAAAACGCTAAAAGCTCCAAAATTTGGTATTTATAAAAGGCGTTATCTTTGCTCAAATCCTTTACCTACGTAGATAAATCATAAGCCATTCTAATTAGGCATTTTAACAGCTTTATTGTAACTGCTTCCCAATTAGCTGATGTAGCATTGAGTAGCTCCTCAAAAGACTGCATTACTTGTGGAAAGGGCTTATCTGGCCACACTGGAAGTAAGGGCACATAAATACATTTGGTGAGGGTAACATCCCCGAACGAAGCTTTAGCCTTTTTGGTAGTTGGGTCGCACTGAAAGTAGACACCCCACTTTTCATTCAAGAAAACTTATGTTCTACCTCATTAATTTTGAGGATGTCGAGATAAAACCTTGATTTACAAGGGCCAGAACACCAAATAAATCTTTGTCGGCCAAAAAATGCATGGGGGCATTTAGCACAATTGTCCTCACTGCCCGGCATATTGGACAAATAAACTTACCAGGCCTAAGGAAAGGCAAACTAACACAGAACGACCCGCCTCGGTGGCGTAGTTAGCTAACACGCTAGTTTCATTTTGAGCTAGACTGCTGAGGATGGGGCGATAGTGGTTCGAATCTCGGTCGGGTGGACTGGGGGTGGTTTTCCCTAAATGGCTGTCCACTCTCCCTCCACGTCAATTCGGGTTCACTTCCTCTAATTCAACCTTCCCAATTCCTAATCCATTAACGTAATTAGTACTTAAAGTGTATAACCCGAATGGGTAGTAAGACGCGGTGCTAAATAATAATAATAATAATAATAATAATAATAAACAATACTAAAAATACGGTTGGGTTTAAAATGTGGCAATGGCTTTTAAATCTCAAAATTGACTTCAATGACGTTATAAAAGACTTTTCTCCAGTCAAACTCGGAAGACTTATAATTTTTTATGTGTAATTCGTGTTCATATTTTAATTTTAATAAAAATGTACAAACTTGATCGATACAATGGTATTATTATTACTTATTAATTTTGATAGTAATTTCTTTCACCAATACTTTAATAATAATAATAATAATAATAATAATAATTGGTTTTATTTTCTTCAATGCAGTTCTGTAAGCCTACCTGGGAAGAAGATCACCAAAAAGATGAGTGTGTCTGGCCCCAACATTTCTGTCACCGTGGCCTGGGGTTTCATGGTAAACGCGTGCATGAGTATTAATTTTTTAAACTAGCAATATGTTTTGACACCTCACCTAACAGTTCATCCTCCGGTATGATTATGACATTCAGTGCAATGGCCATAGGAGTGGCAAGAATGCCTGAAAAAATCCAGAAGGCTGCTATATATATTTTAGCGCGCAGTTTAGTTGGATGAGCTCTGCAACAAACAAATAAATGTAAGCTTCACTCGGTTGAAATATTTAGTTTTGCGCACAGGGTGAATTCAAACCAATATTTAGGACGTTCCTTAAATTAGGAAAATATAATATATAATCTATAAATAAAGATATAGCTCTTAAAACAATTCGAAATCATTTAAAGTAATACATTTGTAGTCACTACCAGAATTCTTAGAGAAATATTTAGAGTTACTGTGGACCAGCGTGAGGTGACACTTGCTATCTCTAGTGATGACTGGATCTCTCTAATGCAATAGTTCTCAAAGGATGTGCCACGAAACTATGAGAAAATGTCTATTATTTAAAGTCCACAAGTATTGCGGCCATAAAAATTCTTATTGTAGATAATATTAACTTAGTATTCCTACGACATAAATCTAAACATAAGAGAGACTTTCATTTTTAAATCCATCCTCAACTAAGAGTTTTATTAGCTCATAACGCACTATACAAAAGGGCGTTTTATACCAAGTGTATCGTGAAATAAATAGGATGTATCAAGGGTACTTCTTTTGGTAAAAGTTTGAGAAACTCTGAGTCTAACGCCATTAAAAAACAAAAACTAGTACATACATTCACTTCTACTTAATGGCTTCGTTTTGAGAAAATGGGTGATATTCTCTCACTGCTAGAAAACTTTAGGATTCTGATATATTTTTATTTTTACTTACATTAAACAATTTAATTACAAATATATTAAGCAGTATAAACTCAAAATAAATTTTGCAATCAAATCCAAAATTACAATATATAAACGAATCAAATAAGCAGCCTTATTTATTATTATTTTAATCATTATGTCATAAGTGTAAGCTTTTTCAGTAAATTTACAAATGATGCTAAACATTTTAGATCTTTTTAGTGCCAACCATCAACAACGCTTCCAACTATATTTTTTGTCACAATGGCTAACGAAAATGGAAGTTTTTTCATTGTTTTCAGTATTAGTTATTTATATAATCACAGGAAAGATCATAAAATGTGAATGGCTCTCTAATCAATGAATCTCATGTATGTATACTGCATGATTCTTATGAATGATCAAATGTCATGTAAGGCCGAGATCAGTTATCAAATGCCATCAAAGTCTGAAGCCCAACTCTGATTAATGAACGATGATCAAAAGGTGTACAAGTATGATGTATAAATCAATGATTCATGTACAAATCCCATGTAAGTACCATGAATGACTCTAGTAAATCACTGTAGTGTAAGTATTATACATGAACCTCATCAATGATCAAATGCAATGTAAGTATAATGCATGTATCTTACTTATGACCATATACCATGTAAATACTGTAAATAGCTGAGGTTGGTGATAAAATGTCGTGCAGGGTTAATATCAATGATCAAATGCAATGTAAGTATAATGCATGTATCTTACTTATGACCATATACCATGTAAATACTGTAAATAGCTGAGGTTGGTGATAAAATGTCGTGCAGGGTTAATATCAATGATCAAATTCAATGTAAGTATAATGCATGTATCTTACTTATGACCATATACCATGTAAATACTGTAAATAGCTGAGGTCGGTGATAAAATGTCGTGCAGGGTTAATATCAATGTTCAAATTTTGTCCAGATATGACGCATGGATCTTATCAATAATAAAATTTCATTCAAGCATGATGCATGCATTACTTTGATCGAGTATCAAATTATATCAAAGTACAATGTTGGTTTTAGATAGTAGATCAAATATTGACTAGGTATGAAGAATGGCTCTGATGAATGAATATAGAATAAGAGTCATGTATGTCTTTAATCAAGTTGGTTACGTGTCACCTGCGGGTGACCGATCAATCAATAACCCTAATGAGTGAGCCACCGAGTCCCCCTCCCAAAGGAGACAGTTTGTAACTAACTTTATAGAGAGTGTCCCTAGTGGTTGAGGGAGATTCATGTAGGACTTGAATTTTATGAATAATACCTGAAGTCGGTAATTAATGTAAGTAAATAAAACGTCTTGTTATATTATCCTTGGTTAGCTTGTATGTAGTTTGTAATAATTTAGATGTAGTTGTAATGTCTAGGATTAGTTTCTCGAGGACAACTTCTAGACAAATATATTTTCATTTTGTGTTTAACGTTTAGGGAAGTTGTGTATATTGTAGGATATTTTAATTCAAACTAAGAATAATTGAAAGAGTATTTTCCACTCTTATCTTTGCAGTTTGCGGAGAGTGATTTATCAGCCAACCAGGACTCGAAATGCCACATTTAATATGTTTTTTTTAAATACTCTAAGTAGAGATGGGCAAAATCGTTATTTTAACGGAACGATTCATTGGCTCTGATTCAGTTGAATGATCCGTTCATTCAATATTTTAAAGGTAATTTTTATTTAAATATAGTTAAAACACTGTAATTTTCCTTAACATAATTTAAATTTTTAATAAAAATATTGGATTGCTGTTTAAAATGGTGATTCCTATTTTTAAGAAACTACTAATGCCTAAATGATATTAATATTTTGTAGGTACCTAAATCACAATTCACAAAAATATGGCGATTGTTAAAAATGTAAACAGTTGACAAAAAATTACGATGATTAAACGTATAAATTACCAAGTGACCAACTGAACCTCCGCTCACTCACTAATCCGTTCAATATAGAGTTGACAAAAGAACGAGAGCGATAGAAAAATTTATTTACCTTCCACACACTCACTGATCCGTTCAATAAATGAATGACCGATAATTAGAGAAGACCCGATGAACGACTAGCTCTCCAATCACTCGTTGATCCATTCAATTTACGAATGAACGAGAATGAGAAAAGAGCGGTAAATGAATGGTAGAATATCAACTGACCTTGATCCATTGTTTGGACGAATGAACGAGAATGTGAGACTGTTGGTGAGTTGGTGGACTGCTGAGCAAAATAATGGTTTGAAAAGGAACATGTGGAAGCAATGTGCTGATAACCGAGGCTAACCGAGTTGAGCCGAACATAAAACGAAGCCCCTGAGAGAGTAAACAGAGATAGGAAATGAACGACGGCTCATTTAAACCAAGATCCGGATCGTTCATTCTTTTTACTGCTTCGTTCATATTGACCCGTTCGTTCATGAGTGACACATATCTAATTCTAAGTAATGCTTGTACATATTGATGTTTACAAAATAAAAATACCATACAAATAAAATTAAATTATTGGAAGAGTCTACGTGCAAGGTGTAAGGCAGTCTGGTGATGATTTATTCGTGTTATAATTTTAAAACACGTCTTATTCATTTGGGGGTCTTTACACAAGTGACATGAAGTTCCGGAGCCCACCGTTGAGGGTTCTCACGCGTTCTGGGTGCTTGGCTCTTGTGCATCTCCACTGGTAAACCTCTCCATCATCTACGTCACCAGCGGTGTATGGCTGCCACTGTGTTCAGCAAAGGACCTCATCATTACTTATCACCTAGTTGAGTGAGATACCGATATTAGAGACAGGACTCTTAGTCCATAAGTTCCTTTTGTGTATATATAATTACGAATGACCACCCGAAAGAACTTGCCGATGCCACGCCTAGCATGACTATGGCTCAGACGACCACGGTGTCCTTAAGAACGCTCTAATCGACTACCTCTTCCATCCAACCACCTTTGTATAAAACCAGCTCATTGCTGGACACAATTTGGGGGGATTTTGTATAAGCAGTTACTTCACATACTGATGCGGTGGCGTCCCCAATATCCCAACCAAACTGCGTGCATTCAGCCACTACTTTCAACTAACCTGTGGCTGAGGTGGTCTCGTTAGAGGCTTCCAACAACTTCGCCCCGTTGACTCTTTACTACCCACTTGAGTGGTGTTTGCAGTTAATACCTTCAGGCTCGGAAGCAGAGATGGGGTCCAGAACTTCACACAAAATCGACGCTTGCCCTCCCCCTGATTCTGCCACTGGTAGCTGGGCTGGGGCAGGGGAAATGCCTGCTTTTACCAAGAGGACTGCTGGGACGTTTGGTACCTCCTCTCCCATAGAGAGAGAGCTCCGAGTTAGGTGCCCCAGTGTCTCTAGAGTTCCATCAGCCACGTATTCGAAAGAAAACTAAGAATAGGAAGAAAGTAGGGTATCTTTCGTTGTCTCCAAAACCGCAGGGGAAAGGGGTCACCTCCCTAGCACTTCACTGGTGGCGTTCAGTGATGGGGGCGCAAATGATGCAGCCTCTGGCAGCGTTCTGCTCCCCGGTACCTATGACCCCTCAGGTGTCCTCTAAGTGTTCCTCCACCTCTTACACGATGATGGCTGGTAAGTCCTTCCCAGGTTAAATGGGGTGCTACCTCAAACCCTTCCGTAAGTACTGTGTTTTTTCAGTGGTTCCTTTAGGCCCTTTTGACGGCAACAAATTCTCGTTGCCTGTGTCCCTCCGTTAAATTCTTCGTAAGGAGTTTAAATTAACGTCAGCAGGTGACGGTTTATCCAGGCTATCTACGTGACCGGGAAAACTTACTGGGGCTCCTCCTTGCGCATGATATTCAGCACTACACCCACCTCACCGAGGAAAAGCGGGACGGGCGTATGGTCCTGCGTAGTCATCACTGAGGCGTTGTCCGGGTGGGAATACTATATCCAGTGGGTGACTCAACTCTCCGTTATAGAACCAAATGGGGGCCTGGAGCGCACGTTCTTATTATTTTTTGTAACGTTGGTGGCTCGTTCTGAGGTTACAAAGCTGTCAGAGGAAACCTAGCTTAGTTATTTTAAGATTACCGTGGAATCTTACCGTCGTCTGAGTGTTCATCAGTGTCATAATTGTCCAAGATTTGGCCATTCCTCCCCGACGTGTGGGGCATTGCCCAGGTGTGTTCGATGTGGAGAAGGCCACCGCACTCCAGACTGTCTGTTGTCGGTATACAGCCTTGAAGTTAAGTGTAAAAGTTGTCTTGGAGCCCACCCAGCCCATGCGGGGATTTGCCCGTGTAGGGCTTCATACCTCCAAGGTAGGGAACGGGTCTATTCTTCCCCGACATACAATGGGGCTGTCTGCTCTTTTTAGCCTTACTAGTCGTCCAGGGCAAACCCAGCGTTCTCACCCCGACCCAGCACAGTTCCCTGTGCTTCCTCCTGTTGATGCTATTCCCGGGTTCACACCTGTTAGTCCTGTCTCACATTCGTCTGCCATTCCTCATTTGGGGGCTCCACCTGAGGAGCCTTCCGACATTAGGTCCTTTGTTTCTGATATTTTGGCGATCTTATCTCTAGCTCGCTTCCTTTGAATATGTCAGCTACTACCTCTTTTGAAGTCATTACTATCTGGTCTAATTACAGCCTCCATACTTTATGCCAAATTAAACGTTTTTCTCCAGTTTCTCCCTAGTTTATTTAATGATTGACAACCCCATCCTTTTTCCTTGAAATGTCTGTTCTCTAGTTCCAAAGCTCGACAAGCTTACTCATATACTTAAAGTGCGTTCTGTGTCTCTTTCCATCGTCACGGAAACGTGGTTAAAACCTCATCATTCAGTAAATATTCACTCATTCTCCGAATATAGGGCGGATAGGGTTTGTCATCGTTTTGGAGAGGTGTCTCTCTTTGTCCGGGATGACACTTGTCATCACCGGCTTGCCACCCACAACCTCGTGAACCTTGAATAGCCACTATTCGTCTCTTGGGTGGAAGGGTTACTCGGTCACCCTGTGTGGAGTTTACGCTCCTCCGGGCTCATCGCTGCTCTAGACTGATTTGTCGATGATTCACAGATTAGAGGTGAGCCTAGTTCTCGGTGGGGATTTTAACGCTCGCCACTTAGAGTGGGTATGTCGGTCTTCTGATACAAAAGGTTCTCTGTTGCGCTGGTTCTCATTGGATGTTGGCCTCTTTCCTTCCTACTTATGTTCCCAGCCACGCCCGGCGCAAACCAAGTGTGCTGGACTTCTTTCTTACCACTGTCCGCCCCTTCCTCCCCCCTCCCAAAACTGTCTTGTACCTATTTTCCGACCACAATCCAGTGTTAAATTCCCTCTCTTTATCTCCTCTTTACTCTGATCTTGAACCTCAATTAAATTTCCACCGATAAAATTGAACTCGCTATCGCTCTCTTCTTTCCCCCTCTCTTCAATGCTACTTTTCAGTTCCTACCCAATCGGTCCTCAATGAGCGTGTCAAAACTTTCACTACCACTGTAATCTCCATGGCCTCTTCAACGATCCCCGTTTGGAGGCCACCCTCGTTGGTTACACGTATTCCGGACCCTATCTTGGAGTTGCTGGTGTGGCGTGATAGAGCGAGGCGCTGGTGGCAGAGATCTCGACTCCCTGCTGTCCTGAGATGACGTAGAATCCCTGTTCTTGTGTATCGGGTTGGAGGGGCACCTCTTGAGTCTGATGTTGGAAGGGCGGAGGCATTGGCGGACTGCTTTGAGGCCTGCTTCCGTTCTCATTCTAATTTTCCTGGTTACGATGGTTGCTCTGGTTTTTTGAACTCACCGTCTCTCCCACCCATTCCTTCTGATCCTCAGATTGGTGTTTCCCTATTTAATCTGACTGAGCTGCGTGAGGTCCTCTCCCATCTTCGTCCTTCCTTAGGTCCTGGCCTGGATAGGGTGTTCAACCCTCTTCTAGTCCATTTGCCCAGGAAAGTGATAGTTTTCTCCTTCAAATTTTTAGTGCCATACTTATCCTGTCCTCTTACCCTTCCTCCTGGAAGGCTTCCTTAGTGGTGCCCATTCTCAACCCAGGCAAGTCCTCCCACTTCCTTTCCTCTTACCTCCCCATTAGCCTGCTATCTTGTGTGAGCACAGTAGTGGAGCAGGTCATATTAAATTGTCTCTTTTCTGGATGGAGGAAAATCATCTTCTCCCCGATCATCAGTTTGGGTTCAGGGCCCATCACTCATCCACCCATGTTCTAGCCCGGGTCGTTGACCAGATCACCGATGGATTTTCCAGGCGCATTGAAACGAGGTTCGTGGTACAGTTGTACAGGAGGCGTTTGACTCGGTGTCTCATTCCGGATTTTTTCTTAAATTTCTTGCCGTTAGACTGCCAACTTACCTACTACCCCTCTTCCAATCCTTTATCTTGGGTCAGACGTTTCAGGTTCACCTGAACGCCATATTATCATCATCCCATCCAATCTTTGCTGGTGTTCCCTAGGGATCTCTCCTCTCCCCACTTTTTTATTTCTTGTTCGTTCATGATATTCCTCTTCCCCCAGGTTTCAGCTTGTACATTTACGTGGATGACACAGTGCTAATGAAACAGTCCATTGACATCCGCGTTCTTTTGGGCAAGCTTTCCTGTGACCTCCGTTCCCTAGCCCTTTACTTCAATTCATGGAAGATTTGTTCAACCTGGCTAAGACACAAGCCATTTCATTGTCTTTACCCGTCGACGTCCCGGTTATTTTACCCCTCTATTGTTTGGTGGGGTCATCCTTCCCTGACAGGAATCCGTCCGATACCTGGGAGTCACATTGGATTATTGCCTCCGTTTTGAAAGACACTTCAACAATGTCCACAACAAGGCACGTGGGGTCGTGTATGGCCTCACCCCTGTCCTCCAACCACATTGTCCTCTTTCTATACCACATAAGATCATCCTATTCCAATCCTATATCCTTTCAGTTCTGCTTCATGCTGCTCCCGTCTGGGGTCACGTTTCTCACCGTAATCTTAAACTTTTGATTATCTTCTTCCGCCGGAAGTCTCCTCATTCTTAATCTCTCACATCCCTCCCGAAACTCTGAGCTGTACGCTAGATCTGGATTACCATCGTTAGAGTTTATTCTTTACCAAAGAACAAATAATTTTTTTCGCAAAATCGGTAAATCTAATAATCCTCTAATTAGGTCAATTGGTGCTGATCCCGGGGGGCCTGCTCGCCCTCACATTCGCATACGACACATTCTTCAACAGCCTCCAGCAGTGGTTTTGGAACATCTCTGGGCTCAAGTTTCCATGCAACCTGTCAGAAACTAACTCTGAATTATCAATGTAACTCAAAGCTAATTGTATTTATTCTCAAGTGTGGCGGGGTTTTTAAAAAAAATTTACCCGCATTCTCAGTCGCTGTTCTTTTTCATTGCCAACTGTTATATTTTCACATTTGAAAACTTTTCGTTGTTATTTGTGTATTATTTGTCAGTGAAAATATATATATCTGATCTAGCAAACAATAAACCAAATAAACAGTATAGTTTATTTGATATTATTAAAGCTCATCCTTCCTACAAAGATAGCGCCGTTGGTCGGCTGCATTTGTTTCTTACCTGTCAAGGGTAAAGTCCTTGGCCAACTGTCTTTACATCCTTGCCTCTAATTAAGGTAGCGCACTTGGTCGCTGCTTAATCGCCTAACTCTTCTAAATAACTCAATCTAAGGGAAGAGGAAAGAGAGGCGGAAAGAAGACTAAGAAGTCATCAGACTCCGGATATTCCTCCCCACATAAGTCTATCTTCCCACCTCCACTAATAACCTCCGCTTTCTCCATTCCCCAATATACCAGGCTATCCTCCCCTAATTACAGCCAACCTTCAGACCCCCAAAACGCCCTTCCAGCTCAATCTCCTGGAACCAGATGAACTGGGACCTCGCCGACATTCTTAAACAAGACTTATCCGCCGAAGAAGAGAACCCACATCCAAAACTCCAACGCACCCAATAATTTCCAAGCCCATCTTCCCTTCCTCTCCTCTCTTCTCCTCCTTCTTCACCACTCACTCGCTAACATCTGAAACGAACCCCTCGTCCAGCCACCAAATCCCCGGACTACAACAAGTTAAAATGGCATCTTGATAAGATTCACGTTTTTAATTGGTAATTTATGTACGACTATCCCATAAGTATTATGCATGGCTTGGCTTAATGATCAGTTGTGTAGTTAGAGATAAAAAAATTCCGGGAAATTTTGAATAGGAAAATTTTCCGCAGTGGCAGCATGCAATGGAGGGGTTACATTAGAGAGGTGGCACCTAGAGCCTATTATACTTCAAAATATAGTGGGTTAAGAGACGAGTAGATTATCATAGGGGGGAATGGGGCTGGGGAATGAAGAGATTTAGTTAGGAAGCATGGAGAATAGGGAGGGATACAAATGGTGGGCCAACCTTAAAATGATTTTAAATGCCTTATTGATGATAAAAATTTGAAGAATGATTATTTAATGTAGCGGGTCTACAAAGGCTCGAATTCATTTGTTTCTTTACTACTTTTTTTAGCACTGCGTCTTTTTACCCGTTCGGATTGTACACCTATGTACTAATTTCTCTAATGTGTTAGGGAGGAAGAAGGTTGAATTTAGAGGAAATATACCCGTGAGAGTGGAAAACTATTTAGGAAAAAACACCCTCAGTGCAACCGAATGGTATCGAACACCGATCTCCCCGTCATCGGAGGTCTAGTCTATTGCGAGAGTAGCGAGTTAGACCGTGTGGCCACTGAAGCTCGTTTGATGATGTTTCTGGTGTTAACTCCCTTAGGAGAAATTAATCGTAAGTATAAATGTTGAATTCGGTATATCTATATTTCGATTACATTATAGTTCCATTTAATCAGTTGATATTATTTTACAGAAAAATTATAATTGAAAATGGTCCGGAACAAAAATATAGGGAAAATCTTCCAGGACAGGAAATGTTTCATCTCACATCTATATGTGTAGGTAGCTATGGCTCTAATCAATTAATGTACTGTGAGTATTAATTATGGCTTTGATCAATGATAAAATGTCTTTAAATTATCATGCATGGCTCAGATCAACGATAAAATAATATCTAAGTAAGATTCCTTGTTCAGGCCAGTAGTAAAATGTTATCTAAATATGAAACATGGCTATGATCATTGATCGAATGGCATTCAGGGATCATATCGTTGACCAAATATTTTCCAAGTATGAAAAATAGATCTGTCTTCCTATACTGCATGACTCAGATCAATGATCAAGTCGTCTAAGTATGAGACATAGATTGTATCAATGATCAAATGGTGTCTAAGTAGGATGCAGGACTTAGATCACTGACAAAATGTTGTCTCGGTATGATGCATGAATTTGATAAAACGTAATACAGGTATCATGCATGGCTTTGATCAACTATCAAAAGTCTATGTGGGAAGTAAGACGTGGTGCTAAAAAAAAGTTGTTGCATGACGAATGGCTCGGATCAATTATTTAAAATCGTTCAAGCAAGAATCATGGCTCAGTTTAATGATAAAATTACGTCTACGTATGATGCATGGCTCTGATAAATGAATGGTGATCAAATTACGCATGTATCCAATCAATGCATTTTGTGTAAGCATGAGGCAGGGCACTAATCAAAAATGATGAATGAATCTGATCAATATTCAGATTATCGGGCTGGTGGATCTTTGGTTCTCCATCGACTTCCCGAATACTGCATTGTTCATGAGTTTGAAAAAATTATTTTCAAATCCATTTACTGCATTTTGAAGTTATACTTATTTAGGCGCGTTATGAAAAAATGATGAGAGTGAAATTTTAAGATGCGCGCGCATCACTGTAACACAAAAGTAACAGGTTGAAGCTAAACCGCTCATTAAGTCTCGGAAAAAAAAAGGCCACCAACAAAATAGAAATAGAACCTCTGTTAGTCGCGCATGTTGTTACGCTCGTCACCTCTGATCACGGTTTTTATATATATAATATTTATCCACATGTTTCTAGTTTCTACATTCACAACACGTGTTTTAGTTTCATACAAGTGCGAATTATATATGTGCTAATAAATTATATTCAGTAGTGATTTAAATTGAATATTTTGATTAATATTATTTACTATTCGTAAATATTAGTGAAACAAATTGTGCTTATAGACTTTTTCAAGTGCTCCAATATAATTGAGGTTAACTATCCGTATGTATTATTTATTGATATAAATTAAAATATTATTATTTTAATGATGCCAAAGAAGTATAACTTCTCATGCGCGTACATAAGTACACACACCCATTTTTTTCTTTGGGAAGTATTAAAATCAATATATGGCTTCAGCCAAGTGCTCTGATTGAATGTTAGGACTCGGTGTATCTTCTGAAGCTTCACACCCAAGGAAATATACAGTTTTAAATTACGGTAGTGTATCACATAATTTTGTTAGTTGGGTTGGGCACAAAATTTTCTGTTTTCCCGCCAGTTGGAGAGTTCAGCTTGGATTGTATATACTTAGAGAATGGGGATAACATCTTAGGAGTAACTATGACTTTTTCAGGAGCAAGTGGGTAGTCACTATGCTCGTCATGAATTTCTTCCGAATACTCTATATCTACTTCTAATATATAGCCCACAGGGCCATCATCAGCAACTTAAATTATATTTAGTTCTGCTATTTAAGTCTTGTTAAACCAACTAAATCAATTCTGAGGAAGGCAATCAGACATAACAGTCTCATATAAATTATTACAATCCCAGTATGTGATGTACTTCACCTCCTTTTCAGGGTTAAAATCCAACATATCAGGGTTGATTGCTTCACAATGTATATTTGAAATCATAGACACCTCACCACGTATCACCTTTTCAATGAATACATGCATTTCAATGTCAGTTAGTAGCTCCTACTCAACCTTGGTCATCTTTAAAAATGCCGCCCATGCTAGTACAGGGCTTGTGCAAAAAAGTTTGTCTTAAAAAGAAATAGGTAAATCAGGAAAAAAAACATATATGTATATAATATAATTATATATATATATATATGTTAACTATTCATAGATGACATATATATATATATATGTTACCTATTCATAGATGACTTTAAGTGTTTTTTTACAAAGGATATAAAAGAAAAACTTTTTTGTTGACATTGATAGTATTTTATTATTTATTGATGTTATTTTATTAATATTTATATTATATATCAAAATTGATAGCTGTAAAACATATGATTTGACATATGAATATGTCAAAGTAGGTCTGGTAACTTTTCTAACTGTAAAACCCAGTGTAAACAGATTCAAACTACCTCAAACTACTTAATACAGCGTGACCACCAATACAGAAATTAATTATTTTAAAAATGGTGTGTAGGCGTACTTCAATTAATATAATAAATCATTATTTTAAGATTGTGAAAATACAAGGGACACTAATTAATCATATTTGTGTCTTAATCAAGATCCGCCATATTGTATTAACAAGTTTTGAATGAATGTAATGTGTACAGTCAAAATTCTGCTTGAAAAACCTGTTGGAATATTAGTTACTGATCTGTCCTGGTTATCTCCGTGATAAGAGCCAAATCTCGTGGATTTGAGTAGCTCAAAAATGGCTGGTCATAATATTGCAAATATTAACTTCGAAAACTTCCAGTATTTAAATCGTGTCAAATATAATTCGAGACTTCTATCTTTGAAAACAAGAACCAACTAGGAATTCAAGTTATAACTCGTCTTCGAACAGTTGTAATGTAAAATATGACCTACATTCAACACCGTGTTTTAGTTATAATTGTAAACGACCAACATCTAATGGCTTGAGCACACTTACTTTTAGCCATCTGTCGTAAACGTTTTAATATTATATTGATATCAAACTTGAGATAATTTTGAATTAGAATTACTTTTTTATTTCTTCTTGTTGGTTCCCAAAGTCAAAATTACATCTTCCAACATACTATTTTAGATCGCCCTACTTGTGAAAGAAATTAAACCTGTCTCAACTTTTACGTCCAACTTGTGTAACCTCCCTAAGACTTCATACTTGAACGAAACTATATCTATAACGTGAAAAGAAGCAGATATTCATTATTGAATTTACTTTCGTCGAGTGACGTTCGAGTAGTAGTGAAATATTTGAATAATAAACGGTTCCTATATTTTCTCTTTTAACTAAGGCTTTTAATAAGAAGAACATAATTTCAGGTGAATATTATTTCTATTAATATTAACGTAATGAGTTAATCACGATTTTTGATATATTGCAAATGTGTTTTTTTAAGTAAAACCTTATATATGCATTGGTGAACATGCAGATATTAACGTGGAGCTCGTCTAGTATTATTTGATGAGGAGGTTATAGTTCGAACATTACCCTATTAAACTGAGAGTATTTTCCATAAATTATTTCAAACTCTCACTCCACACAAATGCGGGTGTATTACGAAGACTTCGATGTCCTAATCATTCTGCTAGGTTTCATTCAAAAAATTAAATGCCAAGTTTATGTTAGAATAGGTAAGCAAGGAAAATATCGGATTGTCTCCCTTCAAAATGTTGTTGGCAAGTACAACCCTAACCTATCAGATGGCTACAAAACTGATGACTTCAAGAAATCTCTGATTGGGTTTCATAGCTTCACAGGCTGTGACAGCGTTTCAGCCATTAACGGCAAAGGAAAGAGGACATCATTCAAAGTGATCACTGCAGCACACTACATTAAATCGTTCGAAACTCTTGTAGAAGAATGTATGGTGAATGAGCCCCTAAATGACAGCCTGGAAAAGTTTGTGTGTCAAATGTATGGCGGGGAAAAGGTTGAGGACGTAAATAAACTGGGGCATGATTTGTGCTGCTGTAAAGAAGTTAATATTCTGTCATAATTCTTACCTCCTTGTCATTCAACACTAAGCCTCCATGTGAGTAGATCCATCTACCAGGCCTCTATATGGAGGAGATCTCTAACAGGCTTTTAGATGGCTCCTACACCATTCTAATATGGATGGCAAGTTCTGCCATCCAATATGTAAGCAAACATGATTATGTTGGTAGCACTTATCACTCGTGAGCCGACCGCCTGACATTTATCAACATGTTTCTGTTAAAGTTTGGTTAGTGGCAGTACTCGTACTATTGTATAAAGGGGAGGAGGGGGCACATTTGAACGGGGGGCACATTTGAACAGTTTGAATTTCCCACCTAAATATAATATTTTCATTAAGTTTCCAGTAATGACAACAGATGGCAGCTCTTCTGATGAACTAGCCATCATTTTCCCTCCATTTTATTCTTTGGTGTTTACTCAGTGGATGAACTTGTGTTAGAGTGCTTAGAAAGCATTATTTATTTTCGAATTTCATAAGGATATTCTGACAACGTAAAAATTTCAAAGGTGAGTTGAACTACCTAATATTAAAACCTAATGAATGTACTTTTTAGAGATTATTATAGAACTAAAATATTTCCTTCTTGTTTCTTTTAATGAGTGGTTGTACTTGGTAGGGTTATGTGGGGCACATTTGAACAGCCTATTGGGGGCACATTTGAACAGTGTTCAAAACTGCCCCACTACATTAATTTAACCACATTGTAAAAAATATTTTTTATTTTATTTAATAGAACAATTTTATTGATGTTAATATTATTTATTTTTAGGGCATAGTAATGGTTCGTACATATATCAAGAAAAGAAACAAGCCTGAAATATCTAATAAAATTATTCAGGAAGCCGTTAGGGCTGTCTGTGAAGGAAAACTCTCATTAAGAGCTGCAGCTTCAAAATATGACATGACCCACACAGCATTATTTTACCAAGTGAAGAGATTTAAGAAAGGTGATGACGTAAGTGAAAAATATGGTTCACGATACACCAGTCAACAAGTGTTCTCCGAGAATCAAGAATCCCAATTAGTTGATTACATTATTAAATGTTCTAAAATAAATTATGGCATGACTTACACAAATATACGTAGATTAGCATATGATTATGCTCGTCAAATAGTTTGCAAGTATCCCGAAGCATGGAATAATAACAGAATTGCTGGAGTTGACTGGTTTCAGGGTTTCATGAAGCGGCATGACAACCTTCTTTCACTGAGAAAACCTGAGAACACCAGTCTGTCTAGAGCTACGGTGTTTAACAAAACCAATGTTATGGAGTTTTTTGATAATTATGAAAGAGCTTTGCAATCAGGAGAGTTCACAGGTGATAGGATATACAATGTGGATGAAACGGGTGTTGCAACAGTTGTGCAAGCTCCAAAAGTTGTCGCTCAGCTTGGTGCACGCCAAGGGGGACAGGCAGTCTCAGCTGAACGAGGGACTATGATAACAGTCTGTATGATAGTAAATGCAGTTGGTAATACTATACCTCCAGTTTTTGTGTTCCCTAGAGCACGATTACATGACAGCATGATGTTCGGTGCACCTCCAGGCAGTCTGGGTTTGGTCAACAGCCCAAAGAGTTCATGGATGATTGGCTCTTTATTTCTAAAAGTCCTTGAACATGTTAAGAAACATGCTAGGTGCAGCAAAGATGACCGGATCATTCTGCTAATGGACAACCATGAGAGCCATTGCAACCTTGATGCTATTTTGTTTGCAAGAGACAATGGAATTGTTTTGGTAACATTTCCACCTCATTGTACACACCGACTCCAACCATTAGATGTGGGAGTGATGGGACCATTTAAGGGAAAACTGCGTGTGGCACAAAATGATTGGATGACTGCTAATCCTGGAAAAACCATCACTATACATGATCTGGCATCTCTAACAAATGTGGCTTACCTATCTTCATTTACGGTGAAGAATATAACATCTGCATTTCAGAAACCCGGGATTTGGCCATTTTCTAGACTTGCATTCAGTGATGAAGATTTCGAGCCATCTTTTGTGACTGACAGGGATCAACCTATAGACATAACTAATCAAACTGCTGGTCCAAATGAAGAAAAAGCTGGAACACCAGAACAACAAAATAAAAATGAAGAAAATCCAGGTCTTAGCAGAGCTGACCTCTCCCCAGAAGATGTGCGACCCTATCCCAAAGCTGCTCCAAGGTGTCTGCAAAGACCGAGAAAAAAAGTTAAGTCCCGCATTTTGACAGAGTCTCCTGTTAAAAATAAGATTGAAGAGGAAACTCTGGCACGAGCATCCCGAAAGGAAAAATCATGTTCCAGTAGGCCTAAGGTGTCTCTAAAACAAAAGGAACTATTCATGAAGAAAAGATTAGTTTCTTCTAGCAGTGACAGTGATGGAGAATTTTCTGTTCAAGACAGCTCAGATGAAGAAACTTTAAATGATTTAATAACCGTAGAAAGAAATGACACCGAGGAAATTGTTGCTGATGACTTTGTGCTGACGGAATTTGCAACAAAGAAAACCAATGTTCTCTACATTGGACACGTAGAGGAGGTAAATGGGCACACATACAAAATCAGGTTTATGAGAAGGTTTCGACAGACTTGGAAATTTACATATCCTGAAACTGAAGATATCAGTGAGATGGAGAGAAGTGACATTGTCATGAAATTGCCACAGCCGGAGAGTTCAGGAGGCACTGCTCGTATTATGACAATGAAAAACTTTCATGTGGACTTCAGTAGTATGAAAGAAAAAATAATGTGATCATAGAAGTGCACTTCTCATGACATTTGTGTTTGTGAATTATTTTGAACAGATGATTAGGACATTGTTCAAAAGTGCCCCATGCCTGTTCAAAGGTACCCCATGCATGGGGCAGTTTTGAACATCTTACAAGTGCTAATTAAGGTTTTATTTATATTTTAGAAATGTGTATTATCTACAAATACAAAATTTTAAAGTGTTTATTAAGCAATGTCTTATCGTTTTATACTATTAAAAGTTAAAAAAGTAATGTCAGATGTGAATAATAAAAATTAAATTAAAAATTGTTCAAATGTACCCCCTCTTCCCCTATTATTTTTGTGTTGTGTATGTTTGTTTTCTTTTATTAAATTTATTTTATTTTACTAAACATAAATTGAGACAATCAAATTTAATTTCACCTTAATTTTGGCCATTTTTTAATACAGTGCTTGAAAATTTGCAAATATCACGCCACACCCACATACCTTTTTTTATAGAGCACCCTTAATGTTTTTTACAAGTCCGCGCCTATGATAGCCATTAAGTGACTGGAAGTCATTCCGCTCCTGAGGAAGTACTGGAGATGATATCACGCAACATCTGAAAATCCTGTCAACGTTCTCGGACGTCAACCTCTCACTCACTGACATCTGCAGCTGCTCATTTGATAAACAAGAAATTGATACAGAATATAAAAAGTACGCAGATAATGATGTGAAGTAATAGAAATCAAACTTTTTTTTAATGGGAATTACATATTAATAAATTATATCTATATATAAAATTAAGTTTGGTGGGTTTTAAGCGTATTAACTTTTCATAATGGATTTAAGACCCGGAATAGCGAGATATTTTTCAGGTTTGACCCTCGTTAGGGCTTTTATCGTTGATTCAACCTTAAAAATGAACCACCTTTTTTTTGTAGAAAATTTATAGCTAAACAAATGTTGTACGAATATATTTTTATGTGTACTTAGTAAGGGGAAAAATAAAAACAAAAAAGGTGCGTTTTTTCAACTTTTTTTAGGGGAAAAGATTATAAAGCTACCTATTTTGACTTCCAGGTTGCCATATTCGTAATCTACACACACACAAAAAAAGGAATAAATGACACCCCACTCGTCTTTACTGCGGAAATGGTAGTGGTACATGAAAATAGGTGTATATCTGATAGACTATAGAGAGAGAGAAAGCATGTCAGAAATCTCTACTGAAGTTAAACATCTATTGTTACAGGTAAAGGTTTGTTAAAGGACTTCAACTCTGTTGCTGTAAGTAATATTGCAAGTAGAAGTAATGAGGAAGTTCAAGCATGTATTCTCAGAAAGATCAAGGCTGACCAATTTTTAAAGCTATCATATTTTGAAAATTGACACCTGGACACGGGAATCGAACCTGGGATCTTTGGCTTAGTACGCCAATGCTCTTACCACTGATATATCCAGGATTCGTCCCGTGCCCATGCCCATTCCTCACTCTTCACTCATATTTTAAGGCAGAGTCTGTTATGGACGTGCGGAAATCGTCGGATACAAAGGTGTGATTTATTAAGATCACGAGCTATCAGATAACGCAGCACCTTCAACTCGGTAATTGGCTTAATGCTGCCAATTGTACAATTATTAAAATGCATAAATAATAGCTTTGGCTATTTGATTTATTAATATGCAATCCCGTACAGTTATAATAATTGAACAAATGGCTGCAATAAGCCAAATACCGAGTCGAAAGTGGCTGCGTTACCTGATAGCTCGTGATCTTAATAAATCACACATTTGTAGCCGACGATTTCCGCACGTCCGTAACAGACTCTGCCTTAAAATATGCGTGAAGAGTGAGGAATGACCAAGGCTACGGGACTAATTCTGTATAGCTCAGTGGTTAGAACATTGGCGTACTGAGCCAAAGGTCCTGGGTTCGATTCCCGTGTCCAGATGTCATTTTTCAATGTTCAGAATATGATATCTAAGTAGTGTGGATACCCCTCGGTACAGCCCTCGGGCTATATTTGTGACGCGTTGTTATTGCTAACAGTTGAAGAATTTGTAAACATCCTAACAAGTGAACATATAGTCCGTATTTGTGTATGAAGGGTGATATCTGAGTATGAAAAAACTATAGACCATTTTCTATAGGAAGGGATAATTATAGTACGTGTCCCCCTCCCCCCTCCCCCCGAACCGATTCTCGAGAATTGATAATTGGTGATGAATTGTCGATTATCGATGATCGAGAGGGTTTAAAACACGGATATTACAAATATATATATATATGCTAATTGGTGATTAATTATCAGGAAGCCCTCCCACCTACAGCGCCTGCAACATCAAAACCTGTCTATATTTAAAAAAAGTTCCTTCATATCAAAACCGGCCTATAGCCCTCCAGTAACCTTGGATATGTTGATTGCCTCACAACAACCTTGGCGAGGACTTCGTGAGAGTTTGTAAACATCCCTGATTTTTCGTGGTTGTGTAACAAAGCAAACGACTATAAATATACCTCGAGATCTTTACACTCGTTCAATATAATTTGTGATTTCATCCTATAAATATCAAGATGAGTTTTGACGATCTTGAAAACTGGTTCAATTTAGGTAAGTTTAAAAAGTTTTGTATATTTTAATGGGTAACTATTTTACATTATAAAAAGTCTTTGGTGTACAGAGGTATTTGCTCTTTACAGACTTCCAAGAAGACACAACACCGGCGCCTGCAGGAACTATTCAAACGCGGTCTCCAGATCTGTTGGGGCTTTTAACCAATGAGCGGGTTTGCACGGTGGGTAATTTCCGGCTTTAAATTTGAGCATGATTGGTGTGTAGTTTTTTGCCCCTGTGATAGTAATTAATATGTATTTATTTAATTTCAGATTTTTGGGACACTGCACCACTGTCGCCGCCAGCCCAAAAGATGGACGACGTGTCGGCCACTCTGGCTGAGCTCGAGCGGCTAGCCCCGGAGATCCGGGATGGTGTGCAGGCGCTGCTAGGGGTTCAAACCGACGTCACGGCAGCCATCCCTCATGCCGATGTTTTGACCGAACTTGAGCTACTAGATCAACTCTTATGTGAGTATCGACTATACTTGTAAATAGAAAGCTTATTTGACTTCCTCGCTACAACTGCTGCAGGGCAACAGAGAGAGAGAGAGAGAGAGGCAGAACCCAGTCATTAGCAATGGGACGAGGGAGTATTTATGTCGTACCAACCAACAATTCTGACGTTAAAAGCACAGCTGAAAATGTGGGTTTAACCTTTGTTAACGCGTATGTTTGGAACAATTATATTTAAAGTCTGTTGAGTCAGGGGTCCCGCGCTCGATTCCCGGGCATAGATGAAAATGTGGGTTTAAACATACGCCAAGTCATGTGAGGCTTTCTTTAACAACCTGATGAATATTCTAAACAGTTAGTTACATACGCCAAGTCATGTAATTAAAAATAAATTATTGTAAGACTTTCTTTAACAACCTGATGAATATTCTAAACAGTTTGTTAGTTACATACGCCAAGTCATGTAAGGCTTTCTAAACAGTTAGTTACACACTCCAAGTCATGTAAGGCTTTCTTTAATAACCTGATGAATATTCTAAACAGTTTGTTAGTTACATACGCCAAGTCATGTAAGGCTTTCTTTAACAACCTGATGAATATTCTAAACAGTTAGTTACATACGCCAAGTCATGTAAGGCTTTCTTTAACAATCTGATGAATATTCTAAACAGTTAGTTACATACGCCAAGTCATGTAAGGCTTTCTTTAACAACCTGATGAATATTCTAAACAGTTAGTTACATACGCCAAGTCATGTAAGGCTTTCTTTAACAATCTGATGAATATTCTAAACAGTTATCTACAAACGCCAAGTCATGTAAGGTTTTCTTTAACAATCTGATGAATATTCTAAACAGTTAGCTACAAACGCCAAGTCATGTAAGGTTTTCTTTAACAACCTGATGAATATTCTAAACAGCCAGTCATATATTCTTACAAATAATAAATTATTGTAAATCCTAGGGTGTATTTATTACACACACAATTTGCGATGGGGGGTCCCGGGTTCGATTCCTATTCATGTGTGTTTAACCTTTGTATTTATTACAGACGTGTGTTATAATTGAAATGGATGTTGAAAATGGCGGCCCACCGACAACCATCGCTGCCGCATCGCCTCGGCGCCAGGGAGACGGTGCTCGAGCCCCGAGGGAGACGGAGTCCCCGCAACCCGTGGCGGGGCCATCATCGGCACCGAGTAGTGGCCCGGTAGACTAGGTAGGAGGAGCGTTGCCTCAAGGCGTCCCTCTCCGAATCGTCGAGGAGAGAATTAAGCA
The DNA here is from genome assembly GCA_039000515.1 of Timema cristinae. Lineage (NCBI taxonomy): Eukaryota > Metazoa > Arthropoda > Insecta > Phasmatodea > Timematidae > Timema > Timema cristinae. The sequence goes on along the minus strand of JBCFYV010009882.1, from coordinate 16,714,293 downwards.
ATTGAGGCGTTTTTTTATGTCGGTCGTGAATTGATCATACAATTAGGGACGCCGGGGAGCGATCGTGACGCTCAAACCTGGCTAGAGGAGCAAATCAATGCTTTGCTTGGACGTCTCCAGGATCATGGAGTTAGCGCCGAGGATCACGTAGGTCTACTATTGATCAAAACAGACTCCTCGTCAAGACCCGTGTTCGTTTCCTTTAGACTAGCAGATCAGCTTGACGCGCAGGCTGTGCTTTCTAATGTAGAACGAGTGTTACAAAGCAATGCTTCGTTCCTCACTTCATCCCCTCTGTATATCAAGTTACACCACTTTAAAGAGCCGCGCGGGAGGGGTAATCATAAATGTGATAAACTCGCTCCCGCTAGCACGTATAGCCGTAATAATAAAGGAATAATTACTATTCAAAATTGTGACACACTCTGCCTCACCCGTGCATTGGTTGTCGCCAAGGCTATATGTGACGTTAAAAGAGAACCGGGATGCATGGACGTGAAAACCTTTAAGCAGATCAAAATTGGTCGTCCTATTCAAAAACTCAAAGCAGAGGAACTATGCCGTGATGCCCGTGTGAATCTTTTGAAAGGTGGTGGACTCACCGAACTGAAACAATTTCAAACATACCTCACCGAATACAAAATCACCGTGTTCAGGGAACGTCGGGGGAGACAAGTCCTATTTGAGGGGCCTACTCCCTCCGAACATTCCTTTAAGGGGCACCTTGATTTGTATTTTCACGACGACAAGCAAAACCATTTTGACTACATAACATCTTTGACAGCCACGTTTAAGTGCTCGTACTTTTGCCGCGAGTGCCGTGTGCCGTTCAGTAATAAGAACAAACACAAATGCGAATCCGTGTGCAAAAGATGCTTCGCTAAACCGGCTTGTAGCGGAGGCCGATCTGTGACCTGTAAAGATTGCGGGCGCCGGTTCTCAAACCAGCAGTGTTTTGATAACCATAAACGTCCCGGTTTTTGCAGAGGTCACATGTCGGTCTGTGACGTCAAAAAAGTTTGCGAGGTATGTGGACAATTTTTCAGTTTAGAAAGAGCAGGATTTTCACACAGGTGTTATGAGACTTTTTGTAGAGTATGCGAGACCCATCGCCCTTTTGGGCATTTCTGTTATATGAAGCGGGCCCCAGCCCAGCCGACACTGGAAAAGAGCAATTTCATGTTTGTATTTTACGATTTTGAATGCAGACAAGAAACGCCTCTTCAAGGTGCGGTCAACACGTACCTGCACGAACCTAACTTTTGTGTCGTGCAGGCATGTTGCAAGGCCTGTCTTCATATAGATACAAATGACAATCATTGCACCGTTTGCGGGGGCGATAGACTCGCATATTCAAGGTGATGCCACAATGGCCCAATTTTTCGGTTTTATAGAGCAAATTAAAGCTTCAAAATTTAAAGACATCACCCTACTAGCCCATAATGCCAAGAGCTATGATGGAAATTTCATTTTAAAATACATGATGGAGGTGAAAAAATGGACTCCAGAGCCCATCATGAACGGTGGGAAAATCATGTCCATGCGTTACGGCCCGCTCCACTTTATTGACTCGCTGAACTTTCTCCACATGTCGTTGTCCAAGATGCCCAAAACGTTCGGCTTGGACGAGTCTTTGGCCAAGGGACATTTCCCCCATTTTTTCAACAAAAGAGAAAACGCGGGGTATAGGGGTCCCTTGCCGCCAAAGGAGGACTACGGCGTCGGCGAGATGTCGGTCGAGGGAAAGGAGCGCTTTGAAAAGTGGTATGACGCGTTGGTCAAGGAAAATTACGTCTTTGATTTTAACCGCGAGCTGGAACTGTATTGCGTGAAAGACGTAGAGATCCTGCGGAAGGCCTGCCTAAAGTTTAGAGACATGCTCGTGGAGAAAGCAAAGGTGGATCCTTTCAGAGAGGCGTGTACTATCGCTGGAGCGGCCATGTTGGTTTACCGCCGAAGCCATCTTAAGGAGAATACCGTCGGTATTGTCCCTAACGGTGGCTACCGGTGCGCGGACCAACAGTCGCACGTCGCAGTACAATGGCTCTGCTGGGAGGCCCATCAACGCGGTGTCTCTATCCTTCATGCGGGTAACGGCCGCGAGGAATACGTGTTAGGACGACGTGTAGACGGCGTTGTTAAAGCTGGAGATACCACTACCGTCTCCCAGTTCTGGGGCTGTTATTGGCACGGGTGTCCGCTCTGTTATCCGGACAGGACCACCCCCGTCAAAAACCGCCGCCACGAGACCATGGAGACGCGCTATGAAGCGACCATGGCCTGCGTGGAGAAATTTAAGAACGCCGGCTAGACGGTAGTAGAGATGTGGGAGTGTACTTTTAACGCGATGAAACGCACAGACTAGGACTTGCAACGATTTGTTCTCCGGCACGAGGTATATACCAAGGAGCCCCTTAGCCCCAGGGATGCATTCTTTGGCGGGCGTACAAATTGTATCAAACTCTTCCACGAAGCTGACCTTTCTTGTGGAGAGAAGATCAGGAACTTGGACGTGTGTTCGTTGTACCCGTACGTTTGCAAGTACAAAAAATACCCCGTCGGCCACCCCAAAATTCACTTGGAGGCAAATTGTCCCGCTATAGATCGAGTAGAAGGCATAGCCAAAGTTACAGTGACGCCTCCGCGGGATTTATTCTTGCCCGTATTGCCTACACGGATGCACGACAAGTTGATGTTCATCTTGTGCAGGAAATGCGGGGAGGAGAAAAACCAAGAAGCGTGTCGGCACAACGACAAAAAAGATCGCTGGTTGACAGGCGTCTGGGTGATTGACGAGATCCGAAAAGACGTTGAGAAAGGCTACACCGTTGAAGCAGTGCACGAAATGTGGGAGTACGTTGTATCTGTTTACGACCGTCAGACACGTTCTGGCGGCCTGTTTCACGGCTACATCGATACTTTTTTGGAAAATTAAACAAGAAGCCAGCGGATGGCCAGAGTGGTGCACCTCACGAGAGGAAAAGTTAGCTTACATTCAAAATTATGAGGAAAGGGAAGGGGTAAAACTCGATTTCGATTCTGTGTGTAAAAACCCTGGTCTCCGCACACTGGCTAAACTCTTTTTAAATTCGTTATGGGGAAAGTTTGGGCAAAGACCCGATTTACCACACGTAGCCGTTGTTAACGACTATCAGGGCGTCCACAAGTACCTAACGGATCCGTACATCACCGTGGACAGCGTCATAGATGTTAATGACGAGGTCATGTTCCTCAATTACAAGTATGCGCGTGACGCGTTGCGCACTAACCCTAACACGAGTGTGAAGGTGGCGTGCTACACGACTGCTATGGCTAGGTTGCACTTATACGGCATCCTTGAACAATTGGGGGACCGCATTTTGTATCACGACACGGATAGCGTTCTGTTCATGGAACGCCCCGGCGATCAGAGTCCACCGAATGGAGACTTTTTAGGTGACCTTACTGACGAACTTCAGGATTACGGTCCGGGAAGCTACATCGGCGCCTTTGTATCTGGCGGTCCCAAGAATTACGCGTACCGGATTTGTGTCGGTGGCGATCCTGCCAAAACAAAAACGGTGTGCAAGGTTCGCGGGATCACCATAAACTACGGCAACCGGAACGACGTTAATTTTGACGTTATGAAAGCGATGGTCACCGAACAGGCCGCGGAACGGTACATACAGATACCGCACAAAATTATAAGAAAAGGTCTTGCGACTGTATGTACCGTTTCGCAGAGTAAGGTTTACCGGCCGGTGTACACCAAACGCCGGATAATCGATGATTATAATACGTTGCCGTTTGGGTATCAGAGTCCTTGCAAACGCGCTCGCCAAGATTAAAAGGTGATTATTTAGACGGGCCGAATAATCACCTTTTACTTTCTTTCACTCTAGACAGTTCCACCCACATACCATTTTTCAAAGTTTTTTTTCATATTTTTTTCTGCATGAAAACAAGCATATTTTTTTATTTTTTTATGCACCCGAGTTACTTTTTTATATTTTTTTATTTGCCAGTGCAATCCTCCGCCTACCTGATTTTTTCTAGTCAATTATTTATTTGTATATATTTTAATTATAATAAATTGTTTGTATATATATTTATTTTCTAGTCAAATATGATAAACTGATTGTATAAATTTTTATTTAGTACCGAGGCCACTATTACCCCATATTGTAAATATTCACTCTGTGTAAACAAAACCAGTTATGTTTATACTAATAATTATATATTGTAAATATTCATGACCAAATAAATATTGTAAAAATTGTTATATTTGTGTTTTTACGTCTACACCCCCGCTCCCTTCATCTCCTATAAATACAAGCTCATATAGCTTATAAGCACAGTCTCAAATATTATGGACAAGTTGAAACATCCATTTTCGTACATCATCAACGGACCTTCAGGCTGCGGGAAGTCACATTTTGTAGCAGACCTTATTCGTCACTTGGACACAATGTGTGACGTTAAATTTGATAAAATCACCTGGTATTATTCACTATGGCAACCGGGATTCGAACAAGACGGCTCAGTAATATTCTGTAAGGGTTTGCCGGAAATGGATGACACATGTAACGACTCTCCGCAGCTGATTATCCTGGACGACCTGATGCGGGAAGCCAACGAAGTGGTCGTCGATCTTTTCACCATAGGATGCCACCATCAAAATATTAGCGTCATGTACCTTACACAAAATATATTCCACCAGGGCAGGGCCAAAGAGACATTCCTTTAAACACACAATATATCGTGCTTTTTAAAAATCCCCGAGATAGATATTAGATTCAACACTTTGCACGCCAGGTATGTCCTGAAAACCCCCGTGTTTTACAAGAGGCTTACACCGATGCTACAAGTACTCCCCACGGCTATATCTTGTTAGATTTCAAACAAGGTACACGCGAATGGTTCAGATATATAACCCGCACCAAAGACGGGTATTGCGTGTACCTACCACGCAAATGTTATAAAAACACCGACACTTCCCGATTACAATTCATTTCATAACCATGAGTCCCAAAGTGTTGAAGCAGGCCCCTCTGCTACGTGCGATGCATCGAATGAACCCCCACCAACGCGTCGCCTTGCTGAAAACGGCCGACAAGAAACTCATTGACGCCGTTTGTGAGTGTGCCTACAACACTTTAAAAGGGCGGGTGCAGCTGAAAAATGCGCAAAAGACAAAGTTACGTGCACACAAGCAGGTGTTGCGCAAGCTGTTCAAACGAGGAGAGTGCTGGTAGAAGAAGAGACGACTACTCGTTCAGAAAGGAGGACCGTTCCTACCGTTACTTTTAGCCCCGTTAATCAGCGGTGTCCTCGGCTCCTTGTTCAACAAGTAGATGATGGAACACACGAAAAAGATGATATTGGTGTCCCCGGAAACATTACACCGTTACGAACAACACTACCAACAAGAGGCGTCGGCCAAAAATCTAGTGGTCTCCGAGCTGGACAAGGAGATGGAAAAAATCCTCGCTTCAAAACTCGACGACAAGTCTAAATGGACTCTATACCAACAAGTGCTGCAGCGCTATCTGCACTTTAGTCAACACCCTCCACCGCCTGAAAATACCACCACCACCACCCCTGAAGTGTCTGTACTTCCCGTACTTAATACTGTACCGGCACAGGCGCGTAAAAAAGCTGAACTTTTATTAGAACATATTAAGTCTCGAGGCGGTATCTCTTGGGACGATAAAGGGGAAGTGAGTATTCACAATACGCCTCTCCGCGGATCCAATATCGTGGATTTAATCAACGATCTGGTAAGAGCGAGAAGACACAGCGAACCGACGGGGTGGCGAGAGTTTCTCACGGCGCTGCAAAAAATAAACGTTCCGAAAGAATTTATTATGAATCCGAAACGTTTGGCGCCCATTAGAGATCCGGCGCCCGTACCACAACCACTTACACCATCGCAACGCCCAAAGAAGAAGAAGAGGGTGGACGAAAACGGGTGGCTGCCGTTCCGAGATTAATGGACGACATCTACTACGACCCTTCTCATCCTGCGGGGTTTGCAGGGACGCTTAAATCCTCAACAAACCTGTGCTAAAAAAGTTTCCACGGAATCGGTACGTGGTGTCAAACATTGACGATCTCTTGCAAGCCGATCTCAACGATATGCGAAGTCTCGCCAAATACAACGACGGTGCAGTGTACTTGATCACCCTCATCGACGTGTTTAGCAAGATGGCCTGGGCGAGGACGCTTCCGTCCAAGAGGGGGAGTGTGGTGAGAGACGCCTTTCAGGACATTTTCGAGCAAAGTGGGTGTAAACCTCTAAGTTTACAGACGGACAAGGGGACAGAGTTCACGGCACGTCTAGTCCGGAAATTTCTCAAGCGAGAAGGCGTGCATTACACCACTAATAATCCGGACGTGAAGGAAAGCGTCGTGGAACGATTCAACAGAACTCTGAAAGGGCGCATGTGGCGCTACTTTACCCGAAACAACACGTATCGGTATGTGGACGTCCTCCAAGATCTCGTCGACGCTTACAACGGCGCAAAACATTCCAGTGTCAAGATGGCGCCCGCCGACGTTTCAGAAACCAATGTGCTTCAAGTCAGAGATAATCTGTACGGTAAGCGGCGTCCAAATCCCGATAGCAGGCCGAAACTCAAAGTTGGCGACACGGTGCGTATTAGCAAATCCAAAATGCTGTTTGAAAAGGGCTACGAGAGCAATTGCAGCGAAGAGATTTTCAAAGTCAGCAGTGTCGTGATGCGTCAACCTGTCGTCTACAGACTGACCGATCTTGACGGCGAAGAGGTGGAGCGAACCTTCTACGAACCCGAATTGAAACGCGTACGTCTCCCTGAAACTTTTAAAGTTGATAAAATACTACGTGTCTAGGGTAAAGGCGCCAGAAAGAAAGTGTACGTGCAGTGGAAAGGTTACCCCGCCAAGTTTAATTCCTGGATTCCCGCCAGTTATGTCAGCGCGCTACAATGAAGGACCAATTTTACATCACTTTGCCGAGCGACAGCTATTTGGGATATTTCCCGAAAAATACCCTCACGAATTTCACCACGCAACTTCCTTACCGTCTCACACTCGACGGGTGGTGGCAAGTCGCTCTCGCCGAATTTTAATATCCCTGTTCTTTCACCACCGTCCCGGAGGGTTAAAATATTGTATGGTACAACTGGGTGGACGCTAACGGCGTGGAACAAATATTCAAGGATCACATCCCTGCTGGAAACTACAGTACTATCCATGAATTGATCAAGGCTCTAAACGAAGTAGAGGCTTTTAAAAGGGATTCTGGAGTTGTATTCAAGTACACAAACCCCAACAAAAAAGTTGAAGTTGTCTCTTCTTCACCAAATATACAGCTGGTGACGCTGTCCAGTCAACTAAGTCTACAGCTCGGTTTCGATCCTAAGACTAATCTTATCAAAGTACCAAAGTCTCCGTACGCCACCAACATTCTACTAGGCCTGCCCTCGCAAATGTACATCTACACGGATATCGTCGAGCCTCAGCCCGTGGGTGACATTGTGGCACCGCTGTTACGTATCGTCGGCATCAACAACGTAAACTCTCTCTACGGCATACATAAGACAGTTAGCTACGACCCGTTGAACTACATGCCGGTGCTGAGAAGGGAAATTGAAAGCTTGGAAATCAATATAAGAACCAACACGGGTGAACCTGTACCATTCGAGTTTGGAAAAGTGTGCGTAAAACTTCATTTTAGACGCTGCTCAACATGAACTGTCCCTACCAAAGATACTACATCAACCAGGCTGGAACAGGAATATCTTCGATCTACCACGGTGTTCCCTATCAAAGAGGGAATGGGATAGGAAGTTTTTTTAGTGGTCTTTTCAAAAGCGTTGTACCGTTGCTGAGAAGTGGCGCTAAAGCCATCGGAAAACAGGCGCTTCATACGGGTATCGACGAGGGGACTGAATTGTATCCATTCGGAATGGTATCCATTCCGATAGTTTTGTAATAAACTGCTTTTGTGAATATCCTGAATTGTATCCACTGGAATTATATCCCCCAAAACCGGAATCGTATCCCCTCGGAATGGTATCCATTCCGATAGTTTTGTAATAAACTGCTTTTGTGAAAATCCTGAATTGTATCCACAAATGGCCGACTTGAGTTTTAACAGAAGGAACGTTTAACGTAAAAGCTTTGTCACAATTCTGGTAGAGGGCAGCAGGATGGAATCTTCTTAACTTACTACTTGTATACTAGAGTGCAGACAAATCCAATCAAATTATTTAAATAAGTTTAAGTAATTATTTGAAATTCGTAGACTCATATAAGGCTGCCAACATTACATAGAATATTAAAAAGCATAGCGTTATAAATTATTTATGATTTCCAATTAAGAGGATATTCGTATCCTAAATCAGCCAGTCCTGCTCGATTATACACTTTAGGCCAGGGGAACAGAAGTTAAACGTATGGACATTAGGAGCACCTTTTAGAAAATATAAACAAATTGTTTGCAGTCATCATTGATAAGATTTTACTCTATTTCACTGTTATTTATAGATATTGACTATCTTTGTATTAATATTATCACTGTTCACCATAGTTTTTATTTTGTTTCCTTGAAGATGATTCAAAAATTCATTTGTAATCAAATCGATATATGAGAATTTAAAATAACTTTGTCATTAGTGCTCTAATTCTCTTTTCAAGTGGCCTGTTTAAGTATTTTCTTAAAAACGAAGTATTCATTCTCTTTAAAGATTGCAGTGCATATTAGAAAATTAATTTGCAACCTTTTTTAACATGTAAGATTTTTTTTCGGGTCAATATATTTTAGAGCATGTATTGACTTCTATAATTTTAAAGAGAGAAATCTTTTATTTTATTTGGCAACAGACTTTAGCCACTATGTTAAAAAATAATTATTCAAAATCTAGCTTTAATTTATTCAAATCTAGTAAGAAATGAGACGGTTTTGATGAATGGCAAGAATTTTATTAATGTAAATGGCAGCAATGCTTTACTCGCTCATTTATAATCAAAATAAAAAAGTTTCTACAAGACAACGTTTTCATATTTTCCTATAAACATTTTAAGAGGTATGGAAGTTATTCAATTTGTTTCAAATCCCATGTAAGATTTTGCAGGCGATGTTCACCACAATTATTACAACCACCATAAAATTACTGTCTTTGCCACACTAGTGAAAATATACTTATGGCGTGATATTTATATGTGACTTTTAAAGCTAAGGAACAATGTTAATTTTCATAATTTGGGTGAAAAATGTGGTTTAAGAATTGGTTTTTTTAGTATATATATTGCGTTCACTAGATGCATCAGTGAATTTTTTTATAATACATTATGGGTGATTATTTCGTATGAGTAATTGTCTTCATTTTTAAGCTATATAATTGCACCTCCTCTGGTTAAAAAAAGGATAGCGTTAACGAGGAAACCAATGAGATAGAAAGAGACGTAGGTGTCTATAAGCGCATCTACTGCAATTTAAGAGCGAGACGACCTATCGCTATTTATTATTTGCTCCATAAATTTATAAAGGTATTTTAGTAACCATTCATCACACGAAATTTAATATAGCCTGACATATATTAATAATTCGCATAAAATAGTAAAGTATATCACAATGTCTTATCAAGTATTAAGAGAAAAAGAAATACCCGAAGGGTTTTCTCTTTCTCACGCAATGTAAAACAGACGACAGCTCGAAAATTTCAGACACAGACATCCAAATCCAATTGATCATTGGCTGTTTTGATCTGTGTTAGGCTAGGCTTAATGAAAGCTCAGGTTTTCATTCATAGCTTAAATAATAGTTTGACCATGGCTAATTGTCGAGAATTATCTACAACGACGATCAAGCCACATTTTAAAATCTCCTAGCCATAAAATATATTGATAAATGATAACATCCATCACTAACATTTTGATGAGTATGACTAGGAAAATACCCAATTCACTTGTATAATTCGAACACTTACGTGTGAGTGAAATGCGAGTTTAGTTCAGTGGTTTCCAAATTAAGCCAGGTTTGAAATCAATGTTGGTCTTTGAAACCATCGCGACCCCTTGATGGCCTACAAGTATTAATATCCTGGTTTTTAAATTTTAATTTTATAATATTCTTATTAATCAGGGCTATAAAAAATTTAGCACCACATCTTACTATGCGTTTGGGTTATAAACATGTGTACTAATTTCGCTAATGTGTTATGGACGAAAAAGGTTGAATTAAGATTAAGTTTACCCGGAGTTGCAAGGAGGGAGAGTGGAAAATTATTTAGGGAAAATTAATCCCAGAACCGCCAGTCAGAATATGAATCCTGACCTCATCAGTTAAACCAAACTAGCGTGCCGTTAATTCAGCTTGATCGATGAAATGGTTTAGGCTCTATGCACAGATACAAACACACAGACAGGCGGCATCGCTAAAATATATTTTTCTGTTTCAGGGGGCCATGAAACGTCGATATTTATCAAAATTTCAAGTTTTTTTTTTACGATATCAATACTTTCTCTAACCGAGGGGTGCGAGAAAGAAAAAATTATTTCCACAAATCAAATCAAAAGTTTTTTAAAGATTTCTATAAAGGTCTTGACTGAAATGTCTACTACTTTTTCAATTCTTCACGTCTCAATAGCCTTATGAACTAACTTCGTGTTCACACTTTAGGGATAGTATGAGAAAGGTATAATTTAGAGAAAGTGTATCTACATTTGTATGTAGATAAAGTGGAAAATCATTTAGTCAAAATTATCTCGAAACATCCGGCGAGTTTCGATCCCCGATATTAGTCATGGTGAATCAAGTTGTAGCTAGTTGTATATTGTTTTATCATCCTAGCTACAACTTGATTCACTATGACTAATTTTTCATATGGACACTATGTCATGTCCTACCACAAGCTGTTTTCTGTAACGGGTATCCATTTCATGAACGAGGGTAGCGACATCACACGAGAAGCCTTCCCCAAGGGATATCATCTCATGGCTTTCGATCTCACGCCTAATCTCTCCGCCCACATGCCATCGCATTGGAATTTGATGAGGCACGGTTCTCTAAGCATCGGGGTGAGCTTCACCCGAGCTCTCGTCGAAACCGTCAACTGTATCGTGTACGGGGAGTTTGCCAACATCATCACCATCGACAAGGACAGAAACTTCGTGACCGATTATGGAAGTTAATATAAACGGCTTCCCGCCCCTTGCCCCCTTCATTTAAGCCATGAACGTCATTGTGGATTTCCAGAGCTTCATCGACGACGACAACGAGTTTATCGTAAAGGAACTGAGTGTTTTATCTGTATGCGGCACATTACTTCAACATTGGGTGTTAAAACCTCCATACGCTATCGAAGAACTTTCCACCTATGCCAGAAAGAAAGCCTACTATATAGTCAACAATCTGCACGGTATCACCTGAGATAGCGGTGATGTGGATTACAGCCTGCTCGAATCCCTCATCTCCCGCGCCACAACGCGTGTAGAAACCGTTTACGTCAAGGGGTCGGAAAAGAAAAAGTTTCTAGCCAAATACACGTCTACACCCATCGTAGATCTGTACGACAGAGGTTGTTCGTCACTGAAAACACTTAAATTGGGCCGCACCATGTGCATGGCACATAGTTGTGTATGGAATTTCTACTCTGCCTCTATCGTCTGGGGACTTCGAGACTGGATGATTGAAGATCGACACGCACACCATAAGACGTGCGCTGAAAACAAGTCCATGGTTCCGTTCTGTACGGTCGGGTGTTTTCCCTGCTGATCAACTACCCGCAAGAATAGCGCAACCTGCCGCTCTAGTCATCAACACCGATCCACACACCAAACCTGGGACGTATTGGGTCACCATCTTTATCGACAAGAACGGCGCGGGAGAATACTTTGACAGTTATGGTTTTCCATCGCGAATAAAGTCGCATCTGACATTTATACGCAAAAATACTTGTCGCACGTCGCATAACACGATACAGCTTCAAAGCATCGCCTCAGACGTTTGCGGCCAATACTGTCTCATGTACCTTCTCTATCGCGCCCAGAAAATTCCGCTGAAAACTTTCCTCGCCCTATTCTCGTCCACCGATCGTGCAGGCAACGACGCTAAAGTGGTGAGATATTACAACACATTTTTCAAGACGCTAGGGTCCTGCCGCCTCGCGAGAGGGTGCGTCCAATCGGCGTGCGCCTATAAAAGGGGTGGCCCGGTGGTGTGCCGGTCAGAACCACCGAACATCATGGAAGGTCAAGACGTTTGCGCAAAGCCTGCGAAACCGCTCGCCGTCACCGGTATTTTCAACACATTGTTCCCGCTGGACGGAGTCGACGCCAAGCGAGTCATCGTCGGCATGAGCGTCAAGGACGACTTTACGCCCTATGTCCAACTATAAAAATGCGGCGGGAACTGCGCCGTGTTTAACCGTACTGAGTAGCAAGAACTGGGCAGCTACAAGTCGGTCATATCAAAGTTTTTCAACAACACGCAACCTCCTCAGAAGATTAGTCTGACTAATCACGAAATCTCTCTGAGACGCATGTGCGGTGACCGTATGGTCGTCATCAGCGAGAAACAAGACGCCGGACTCAAACGGGTCGCCTATCTAGCACCTAGCTGGGCGCGTCTTTGTGACGTGTGGGACCTCATCGACTTCGCCGTCGACCGAAGGGACATGTGGTCGACACCCGTCGCACGCTATTGCAACGATCTGATCGACACACTCGTCGTAGATGTGTGCGACGAATCGGCGGATGTCGTCGACCTAGAACAACCTATGGTGGAAACGCACATCAGAAACCTGGATCTCCTCAGTGCTACCTACTATACGCGCCAAGTCGTCGGTTTGGACTATTACATGCTGGATTGTGAACTGAAAACAATTTTACTAACACATCTAAGAGACACTGTAGAAAAACGTATAAACTAATATATGCGTCATTCCTGTAAAATTGTATAATAAATAAATGTATATTTTATAATATCCGTGTTTTATTAGACGCTACCACCAGGGAACATATAAAGGGGTGTGGAGCGGACAGAGCTTGAACCGGGGGTTACGCCCGCGGGGAAAGAAAATGGTCTATATGTTCACGATGTTTACAAAGCCGGGGAGCGAGTACAAACTTGTTCAAGGTCATATTGGAATAGGTGGTCAAATCAACATATCCAAGGCGTCTGGAGGTCTATAGACCGGTTTTCATATGAACGGATTTTTTTTTTAGTTACGTCGAATAAATATATATTTTATAATATCCGTGTTTTATTCACTCCCCCGTGCGCCGATCGATCATCGATCACCAATTACTAATCATAAGGGGAAGGAAATTTTTTTTTTAAATATAGACAGTTTTCGATATTAAGGGATGTTGCAGGCGCTGTAGGTGGGAGAACTTCCTGATAATTAATCACCAATTAGCATATATATTTTTGTAATATCCGTGTTTTAAACCCTCTCGATCATCGACAATTCATCACCAATTATGAATTCTCGAGAATCGGTTCGGGGGAGGAGGGACACGCATATATATATTTTTGTAATATCCGTGTTTTAAACCCTCTCGATCATCGACAATTCATCACCAATTATCAATTCTCGAGAATCGATTCGGGGGGAGGGAGGACACGTACTATATTTATCCCTTCCTACAGAAAATGGTCTATAGTTTTTTCATACTCAGTATCACCCTTCATACACAAATACTGACTATATGTTCACTTGTTAGGATGTTTACAAATTCCTCAACTATTAGCAATAACAACGCGTCACAAATATAGCCCGAGGGCTGTACCGAACGGTCGACCACACTACTTATCTAGATGGAGTAATCCTCAGTAAAAAGCATAAATAATATATTTGGCTATTTGATTCAATTTTTAAAGCGTTTAAGTGAGAGTTGTACCCGGTATCACAAATACACTCTCTTAAAACCTGAAAAATATGAAATTTGAAATAAATAATGTTTATCTTGTTCAGAATTCAATATCGCAACAAATCAAGGGGAGCTCTATAACTTCACGGAATTAAAACTCTATCATCGAAAATCAATCGCCTAAAGTTGCTATATGTTTACGTAAGCTAGTATTTAACTGATTGTCTATTATTTATCATTTATTTATGCCAATTGTGTGACAAACCTTGAAAAGTAGGTTGAATTAAACATAATTTAAAAATATAGATACCATCCAGAAATGTGTTAAAAGGATTTAAAGTTCAAGATATAACGTCTTTATACACAATATTTGAAGTATTTCCTGTTGGTGCTATTAAAAAAAATTATTTGGTGAACGAACCATAGAACATGCAACGTAAAACTGTCCATGTAAAAAGCAAGATGTTCTTAAATCAATTCCTGTGTACTTGATGGACTGGCCCTGAATTTTATAATGGTCATTACAAAACAAACTTTGACCAGGAACTGTAACCCCTTGAACTAGGGGGTAATCACTTGGTATGAGAGGTATTCGGGGGATGTAAACACATTCTCCTTTGCCAATGTCTGTGAGGATGACAGCTTATATAATATTTCTCATGATGGCTTTCACTTACATCCGAGTGCCATTGCAGAGTTTAAGTGGAATCAAATCTCAAAGACGCATTATGGGGGTACCAATTTTTAAGTATAATTTATGTGGGGGAATTCCTGTGGGATTTAATGAATTCAAAAATTCAACAGGGTAGTTAACACAATCATTTTCTTCCACCATCCAATCAATAGAAAGGTAAGTTTTCTCTTCAGCTTCAAACAGGCCCATCATCTTTGCATTAATGTTATCAACAGATTCGTTTTAGGAGCTAGAATGGCTCGTTCACAAAACCAATGTATTGTCTTTTTATTAAAATTTGCCATGTCTGGGTATATTTTAACAATAAGTTCATCCAAAATATTAACAGTAGTTCCTAGGTGTGATATGTCCACCTCATTGTCTAGCTCTTTTAGAGCCCCATTCCCAATCGAATCGTTTATTATTTAAAGGTCATTTGTCCACTTTTTTTTTTACGAAATTGAGTTATATGCGTTACATTACTCTCTGCACGTCTGCGGACATTTCTGTGAATAACTGACACATTTCCTAGTGTTAGCCACTGAGATAAAAATAATAAAAGTTCTACTTTGTTTTTGAAAGGGCACTTGTCCCTGACATGTGCCTTTTCAATACTAAATGGCTGTATACAGTTCCCATCATGCCTTGCAAAATTCAGTCAGCTCACAAAGATGGATGCTACTGGAAGTGAGTCGGTGTCTTCTGCTGAAGAAATTATGTAGAACAAGGAAAAAGAAAACTAGGAAATAGACATCGAGATAAATATAAATCTCACCTCATAAAGAGAGCGAACTTAAGAGGAAAACAACACCAGAGCTATAGTGAGACTCTTATTGCTGAAAAACAGATGGGCACAATATGTGGGTAAGTATTAAACAGCAAATGTTAGCTTATACGTTGATGATATTATTATTATTATTATTATTATTATTATTAATAATAATAATAATAATAATAATAATAATAATAATAATAATACAATCTTATTGAACGTCCATAGTCTAGCGAGCAGGTTAGATATAATTGCTACTCTACCATCTTTCAAGTCATGAAAATGATGGTAAGTGGTTTGGAATTATGTTTCCAAGGTCCACATTAGTGAGTTTGCATTGTCATTCTGTTGTTAGTTAGCCAGACAGGGAGGCGACCCAGACACAGAATAGAGATTACAAGGGGTGTCAAGTCAATTTAACATTTTAAGGTTTTCAAACATGAAGGAAATATAAGGAGTGGTGAACCTGGATATCCTTTCAAGTGTCTGAAACCAAATGAAAATTTTAAGAGGTGTAAAATATTGTTTTGTGGTATTTTTTGCACTCTTCTAATAATTAAATATAAAACACTATTTTTAAATTAAATAAAAATAATAAAACTAATTTCCATTAAAACTGATTTTGTTAAGTAATTCGATTTGTACTATATGAAATTTACCATTTTATTCGATAAAAAAAACACTATTCGCAAACGCCTAACTGTAATACATGTAAACATGGCAGTGTTGCATCTTCATCTATGTTTTCATCAGTTATACAGTAACTGAGAAATCTATGGAGCTTTTTTTTTACTTTGCAAGAATTGAACAAAATTAAAAACTACTATAAAATACAACCATTACTTTTATTGTTTTAGATGCCACAAGAAATGTTTAGATTATTATCTGAAGAAGAAGAGTTGACCATATTCACACAATTCTATAATGATTTCACTTCTAAGGATGAGCAAGATATTTTTTACAGGGGCCCATAACACGCCATGGTCCTGTTAAAAAGAAGAAACCAAGAAAAATTGGCTTTTGTTACTATGTTTTGAATGGAGGCACAAGAGTTCCCGTTTGTAAGATAGCTCTAATAAATTTGCTCAGTATAAGTGAAAAACGTATTCGACGTATATCAGGAATTTTTCTTGGAGGAAGGTCTCCAATGGTTGGGAGAAGTCTCAATCCAAAATCTCATTCAATCCCAGGAGAAATCGTAGAACTGACAAAGAACCATTTTGAATGTTTCCCCACCAAACAATCTCACTATTCAGGATCTGATCAAGTCTACCTTGACTCTCAACTCAATGTGACTAAAATGTACCAGCTTTTTGTACAGAGCACCCTGAAGCAAAAGTGAAGTACAACTTTTAATATACATATTTCAAGGAAAACTACGGTTATAAATTTGGAAGGCCTCAAAAAGATGTTTGTTCCACTTGTGAACAACTCAGCGTAAAGATTAAAAGCCCCGCACTTAATGATCGTGCATAAAGAGTATCAGTTGCTGAAAGAGTTGTTCATGTTAGAAGATAAAAGTTTTACAACAAATTAAATGAAATAAGTGAAGTCGAAAAACGTGATTATCATGTATCCGCTATTGTCTTTGATTATATTCAGAATCTTCCATTGCCACATGTGTCTGTGCAGGAAATTTTTTATTTCAGACAGTTGTGGGTAAATAACATTTGCATTCATAATGTCGTTACAGAGAAAAGTGAAATATATGTTTACCATGAAGGTTTAGCCAGAAAAGGGCCATATGAGGTGTGTTCCTTCATCAAACACTATATTGATTATGTTTTACCTAAGATCGTAAAAGTGTTGCACGTGTTCTCAGACAGCTGTGGAGGACAAAACCGTAACCATACCGTTGTTCGTTTTCTTTCTGCATTGACAGTTACAGGTCGATTTTCAAAGATTTTTCAGCACTTTCCTGTAAAAGGACACAGTTTCCTCCCTTGTGACAGAGATTTAGGAGTAATAAAGTGGTATCTAAAGAAAATTGACATAGTTTACACTCCTGATCAGTATGCACGTTACATAGCAGAGGCAAATAAGAAAGGTAGCTTCTGTGTCAACGTGATTAACACTGCAGATATTTTGGATTTTAAAACTTGGTGGCAGGAACATTATAAGAAAATAACACTCTCTGTAGAATCACTAGGTAGTAATGTTCCAAAGAATAAAAAGTATCATTTGGAACTTCACAGTACTCGATGGTTGTATTAGATGCAAAATCTCCAGGAAATGTCAGTCCCTTGGATTTCATTGATGGGCTGCAACAATACACATTCTGGCTCCTTCACAAAACTGATGACAGCACTATCCGTAAAGTAAATTTGCCAACATCTAAAGCTTTTCAGGACAAATATTCAATCAACAGGAAAAAGATAGATGGTATTAGGAAAGTAGTGCAGTATGTAAACACAGAGCATCTAGGGTTTTATAAAGAAATACTTGAATGGCCAACAATGAACCATGATGATGATGATGATGATGATGATAATGATGTATAGTGGACTCTCAAAGACTAAAGTAGTCCTAACTTAAAGTGCAAAATTACTCTGTATTTAAGTTTAAATGTGATTATTTAAGAAGAATCACAGTCTTATTCTGGATTTTGGTGTTTATTGTTGACTAATATTAACAAATTTGTTAATAAACGCCAATTTTTATTAATATTGATCAACTTATTGTAAATATTCATATTGCGCTGTTGTAAAAATGAGTTAACAAGAAACACTTAAGATTTGTCAAGAATGTCCTATTTATTATTGAAAGGACACATGTCCTATGTATTTATCTATTTTTTTATGTTAAACTGTTTTTACATTTTGACTTTATTCTAATGTCTAAACATGTATTTTAAAGTGCTTTTGAATGGTGAATTTTGGTTTGAAGGTTACCTTAGTCCGGAATTAGTTACTTAGTTTTTTGTCTCTCCTGTAAAATTTAAATTTATGGACATTTGACCTTTCTCCAATAAACGATTTAATTTGAAGAAGCGTGTCGGAAAATTATTGGCCGAATGGTCTCCCTTCATATTAACCCGAATGTTCACAGAGCTTATAAGCTTGAGTCAAAATTAAAGAGCTTCTTACAGAAGCTTTGACTTCATCCTCTTTGATGCCTCTAGGAACAACTGGAAGTGTTTATTGAAACTCACCCAACATCACCATTGTAACCCCTCCTATGAGTATACCATTGGCCTGGATATCCCTTAGTGTTCTGTCTAAAGCTTCGAAGGCTGCCTTATGTGACATTGTATATTCATCCCACACGATCAAAACGTATTTCCTTAGTACCCTACCATGAACAGTGCCCTTATTGATGTTGCATATAGGGTTTTCTGTTTAAGTTAAGTTTATGCGTAGCTTAAAATTGGAATGTGTAGGTCTACCTCCTTGAAGTAATGTAGCCTCACTGCCTGAGGAAGCTACTATCAAAGCGATTTTACCTGTTGAACGTACTTTGGTGAGAAGAATAATCAGCAGGAAAGTCTTACCGGTACCTCCGGGAGCGTCGAGAAAGAACAACTTACCTAATTACTTAGTGACACTCTCAAGTGTGCTATGATAAACTGTTTTTTGTTCCCCTACCAGTAAACCTTCATTTTTGCTGAGTAAGGTAACCGAGTTGACTGAATTATAACTCTTTTCCAGTAGCTAAATAGATCCTGTTACTCCTACATCCCACCTGTTTGGTAATATTTGATGGATTTAACTGAATTGAAATACTCAACATTGATATGGGCCTTGAATGTCCTGCAAATCACTTGGGAATAAGGAACCACCCACGTGTTGTCAACTGTTAGGTGACCTTGTTTTGTTTATATTTGAAAAGAAACTCCACCTAGCTCAGGGCTCCTTCTTCTATATGTAGGGTATCCGTCACTTCCTGTCGGGGTATCTTTTGCAAAGGGTTTGAGTTATCTCTTAGAGCACTTGCCATTTTTCATGCAAGGAGATTTCAGAATTCCACAGGGTTCATGAATCATGTTTGAAGATATAATTTCAAAGAGGACAGGGTCTATCTGGGGGTCTGTCAGTTCGGATGAGATGAAGGAGTCGATGAGTTTTGGTTCAATATTATTTTCTAACCAAATGAGCAAATTGACATGAGAAGTGCCTCTCTTCAGCCATTCGATAGCGTACATGTGACATTTTATGAGACTGAAAATCTCACCTTAAGTCAGCAGATTTATTATTGCCTTAACTTTCAAATTGAAAACTCATTAAACCATATCGTGTTTGTCGTGGGGTTTCTGTTCAGCAAAAAGATATTTGGCTATATCTTCCCATTAGGGGTTGCAGGTAAAGATTATGAAAAAATGAGGCTTTCCGTATTTTTGGACATACATTAAGGTTTCTTGGATTTTCTCATGCATGTATTGGGGTCCTTCTGTGAAAAAAGAAGGAAGAATGAATGGTTGTGCAACATCATGAGTGCTGCCGTCATTGCTGATCGTATCTCTAAGATGAATGTAGTCCTCTACCCTGAGCTTTGATTGATTGAGTCGTATGAAGTTAAGTCATTCGGTCTTTATTTTGGCATACATATCTAACAAGAACTGATTGAAAAGTTGTCGGAAGTTATGTGAATGGTTGAATTAATTTTTTCTCATCAAAACTATGTATGCATAGAAATTAATGGCAGATACTTTTTTCTTGACGTCGCTCTGCTTTAAAAAGAAATTGTTACCAGCTTCGCCTCGTGGGAAAAGAATCGGGTATTGGAGCGAGTTGTAAGATCTGTGGGTTTCAGCAATCCTTTTCAGCCTATTGTTCCTAGTTTTCAAAGCTATTTCCATTTTCTGCAAATCCTGATCATCATTAAAGTCGCAACTTCATTGACAATTGG